>CAEFZP010000001.1:0-125376 GCA_903064625.1 Mallotus villosus
CTGTAATGGTGGATGGTTTACTTTAGGTTACACCAACACAATAACATTATGTGGAACAACAGTATCATTTGCAAGTGTAGTTTGTGCATTATTTGTATTATTATGGTGAATTATTTAACATTGGGCTAGTAAGTAAGTAAGTAAAATTTATTTATAAAAGCACATTTATAACAGTTTTCACTGACCAAAGTGCTGTACATAGTGCATTCGGTATGCCAACATGAAGGTAAAATAACAACAACAACAATAGAAAAAATAAAGATAAAAATACAAAGTACATATAACCCGGACTTCCACACACAAACATATACAGTAGTGTAGAAGTCAGATAGCTAATGGGGAGGGAAAGCCAGGGTGTACAGATGGGTTTTGAGCCTTGATTTAAAGGCAGCAATGGAGGGGGCATCTCAGTTGGCTAAATTTAATTTAAAAACAAGACAATTATGGGAATGCGGTCCCAGCGAAGTGTTAGTGTCATTATATATTAACTCTAGTTTATTAGTTTACCTCCAAGTTTTTTCATGACTTTGCAGGATCTGTGCCACAAGAAAAGTATAAGATGCCGAAAAAAGTTGTCTCTATTCATGTAGGACAACTGGCCTTTCAACTTCTTTAAGAGTGAGTTGTTCTGCTCTGCCACCTGAGAATGTATCTCCTGAAGCTGTGGATAGCTGTCCAGTTTGTAGCCAATGTTGCACCCTAACAATATAGGATATGGTTTTATGTAACAGTTTATTAAGGAATATTTACTTACTTGAAAATAAATCACCTGAGTGGTTCCGCCAGTGCAGACTGCAGAGAAACCAGGTCTCTTTGAAGAACCCTGGGTCCCTGCGCAAGCAGTATGTGTGGAGCTGACAAGCGTTGTCATAAATGACAATCTTCGGGCCTGAATGGGGTGTACACACTGGATTATACTGCAAATTTTTAAAGATAATTCTTAACAGATCAATTAAAATAAACATACATTGTTTAAAACCGTGTGCGGAGAATTGTGAATGGAACATTCACAGACTCCACTTCCTCCATTATAGAGAATCCAAGACAGACACCTAAAGAACATTTCAAATGCCATTGCTTTTTGTTAATTTCATCTCAACAAACCACAATGTGATGTAATGTGTATGTAAAAAGAATACAATTATGAAGTAACACAAAGTACATCTTACCATGGGTGCAGAACATTGTAAAAATCCCTGGGATCAGATTGGGATGTCTCCCTGCTGTTTTACGACAGTCACTTGCCTCCTTTTTGCACCTGTCAGTGCTGTACGATCCGCTGTCCCTCACAGGAGGCAGATTGGGGAAATAATGCCCAGGATTATCAGCTAAGGTTAGGGGAGTATACACAGGTGTTGTGCACAGTGTGTCCTTTGCCTTTGTGTAAATAGCCTGGAACACAGGAACCACCTCTGGAGGAAAGGTTCCTTCCATTCCCACCAGGCTGAAAAACAATGGGCACTCCTCTGCAAGCTTCCCCAAGAGCACAGGATGTCGCTCTATGTTGCGGTACTGCATCATCTCCATCTCACTCATCATTTTCTCCAGCTCGTGAGTGGGATGCAGCAGAGCACAAGCTGCAGAGTTTTTGCTGACTGCATTGAGGAGAGGTTGGTATGGCTCGCTTGCTTTTGTGGGCGCAGTCAAAGCCAGCTTCTGCAGGAGAGGCAGGAGGAATGGGGTAGTTTTGGCCGCTTGGGTCATCATTTCCATTTGCTCGGTTAAGGAAAGCCCTTCAGTGCTGTAACGCTGCAACAGCTTCCTTAGTCCTGGATCAGGAACTAAGGTTCTGGTTCTGTGGCTGGTCAATAGAATAAAAACAAACTAAATAAGTTTTAAATATCAACAGTAAATGCCAGAGTTTTGACAGATTTAAGCATTTGAAAGTTTTGATCTTTTGTTCAAAAGTTGGACAAACCATTGGATGTAAAACGCGAAAGCTAACTAACATAATGAAAAAAAACGTATCTTCCAGTGTCCATTATATGTTGGCTATTCATCACTCTGCCTTTTTTTAAAGCATATCGCTGGTGATAGCCTAAAGAGGTGCCATCCATTACAACCTCACTGTGGAGACAATAACAATTCAAAACGTTCTAAAAACTTCAACATAGTTTCAAAACAATGTACTTTAAATGTGGTTTAAAATAATATGGTGACGCATCCAAACTTTGTTTATGAGCTTACTTGCAGTCATCTTTGCAAATTGGACATTTAAATCCCCCTGCAAAATCAGCTGAAAAAAGATGCAGGAAGGATATAACGGCATCCCTAAATTTCCGGTAGGAAAAATGGAGGTGATCTGGTGTTCCAGTGTCTTGGAGTTGCCTATTGAGGACCTCCAGGAAATTGTACATGGTAGTGCTGGAATTGATCAACAAAACACATAGTTAAAACTAAGTTTAGTTATACCTAACATTTGAAGTTGAAAAGGTTTTTACATAATTACGATTATTTTGCTGTCTTGTTGCTGAGTTATTTTAGGTAAACTTGCCTTGAGTTGAGAAAATGATAAATGTAGTCTCTGAGGACTTGATGGTGAACCATGTAGGTGCCCATATTGAGCAGGAAATCACAGCCACCATCATAAACCTCAACTTGAGGACACATGGTGCATGTGAGTTGGTGGGCTTTAGAGAAAAGAACATTATATTGCATTCTTTAAAAAACAAAACACACATTACCTTAATGGTCACACATTAACTAGAAAACTTTGAGAACAGGCGTTTTTAGTTATATTTTCATAAATACCTCTCACTCTGTACACATGGTTTCTAGTGTATAGAGAAACCTCCTTTTGAGGGATGATGTTAAGTTCAGTGTTGCCAGATTGGGCGGTTTTCCGCCCAATTGGGCTACTTTTGTTTACATCAGGCGGGGAAAAAATACATTGGGCGGTTGAATAAAATTTGGGCTGCTTTTGCCCACATTTGGCGATTTTTTAATAATGTGAAAACAGCACTCTCACTATATCTTTTAAATTAAACAATTAAAAAATAATTAACTTGAGTTGTAGTTCATTCAATTCGCATCTTTTCCCCCCCAATCGGCATCATTACATTTGGCAACTTAACCGTGACGTCAGCTCAGCAAACGCACTGTAGCCGCGCTAAATTTGAAGCGGGTGGCCTAGCTTGTTAGCATCATGCCGAAGTGGGGAAAATATAAAAAATCCTACAGGAAGGAATGGGAGACCGACCCTGAACTCAAGACCTGGATCGCAGCTGTCCCAGGAGACGACTCTAAAGCCCGCTGCAAGTTTTGTAACACAGAAATAAGAGCTCACCTTAATGATTTAAAAGAACATGGCGCCACAAAAAAACACAAGTCCCGCTGTGCGCCGAGTGTCAAATCGTTTGCTGTACGGATGGGATCTGGTGTAGGACAAGGCACAGTCAAAGATGACCAAAAACGTCGCGAACTCAGGGTTGCAACCTACGTTGCCTGCCACACTTCCATCAATGCTGTTGAGGACTTGTCAGATATACTCGAAGAGGAGATGGGAGCGTTCAAAATGCACAGGACAAAGTGTACAGCGGTTATCACATCTGTTCTGGCACCCCATTTCAGAGAGGAGTTAAAGGAAGATGTTGGTGAGTCTCCATATTCTCTCTATCTGGACGAAACTACAGATATATCGGTTAACAAGCTCCTCTGCATATGCGTTAAGTACCGATCACAGAAACACAACAGGTTTGTCAGTACTTACCTGGGGCTTGTTGATCTTCTCAGCGCGGATGCTCAAGCCATATCAGAAGCAATTGTTTATTTCCTGAGTGAATGTGGCCTGGACATTAAACATATGGTGGGGATCGCAACGGATGGGGCAAGTGTTATGGTCGGAAAAAATCATTCCGTTTTCACACTCCTCAAACAAAAGCAGCCTAGTTTACATCTTATTCGCTGCGTTTGCCACTCATTGGATATAGTGGCTCATAAAGCAATGCAACTTCTTCCAAGCAATCTGGACTACATGATAAGAGAAACCTACAACTGGTTCGCACACTCAGCAAAGCGCCAGGGTGACTATAACAACGTCTATAAGGCCATCAATGACGGCGGCTGTCCTCTGAAATTCATATCCCCCAGCTCAACCCGTTGGTTGGTGATCTCAGACTGTATCGAAATAATTTTAGAGCAGGAAGATGCCCTCAAGCTACACTTCAGTTTGGTTTCAAGTGCCGAACACTGCTATGCAGCCAGGCTTTTGAATGAAATGTACAGTGACAAATCAACAGTCTGTACATGCACTTCCTCCGGCCCGTGTTGATGGAAATCAAAACCGTCAACAAAAATTTCCAGCTGGAAACGGGAGATACGCTGGGTGTTTTTAGGGATCTTGACAGGCTGTACATTTCGACTTTGAGGAGAGTTGTGAAGCCCAGCGTATTACGCATGAACAACGACAGTCGTCTCCGGGAACTTGACCTTAAATCATCCAGCCTCTACCTCTCACACCAGGACGCGGACCTGGGCTTCTCATTCCAACAGCGGCTGGAAGCCAGCACATTAGCGCCGGCGCTGTTTTGATTTTCTAAAAGAAGTGCTTGTGCAGTATCAAATGTGTCTTCCTGCATCAATGGAAATGCTCCGCAAACTGGAGCTTTTTTGTCCGAAGCAGGTGATGTCAACAATGAACAGGCCAGGAGTAAAAGACTTGCCCGCTGAGTTGTTCTCTTGTTCGGTGGACATATTGGAGAGCCAGTGGAGAAACATTGCATCAGCCGGCTTCTCAAGTGATCAGGCCATTGACGCCTTTTGGATGGAAGTTGAGGCATTTCAAGATGCTGGAGGAAACCAGTGTTTCAAAGATTTAGCACTGGGTGTCATCAGATTGTTCACTCTGCCAATATCAAATGCCCATGTTGAGAGAGCGTTTTCCCAGGTGGCGCTGTTAAAGGATGACACTAGAAATCGCATGGGATTACGGCTCCTTTCCAGTCTCATGGCTGTGCGCTCTGGCCTGAGCAGAAACGGATTGACGTCCGCCACTTTCAAACCTCCCCGACAGTTGTTGGGGAGGTTTGATTCATCCATGTATTAGCCAGCCGACCTGGCTTCCAGTGACTGTAAATAGTTCTTCGTTATCAACATTGTTCAAGTTAATGGAAAGAGAAAGACGCTGATTCTGCGTAAAGGTAAGATGTTTTTTTTTATGTCACCTAATCTTATTTGCACTGTGACTGATTTGTAGCCCACGTATTCTATGGCATTAGCTTGTTTATTTTAAAACTAGTTTTTCGTGGTTGTGTGTTCGGAATCTCAATCAGCTGCTACAGGTGTGGAAAGCAGCGAGGAGAAAAGGAGGAAGAGGGAGGGAGAGAGGAGAAAAAGAGAGGCAGGGAGAGGCGCTCTGTGCATATTTTTTTTTGTTTTAAATTGTTTCGCAAGTAGGCTAGTCCTCAACTCCTCATACGGGTCATTTGTGTAATTAATGAAATTTATTAGGCCTACACGGCTTAAAAGTGCACCTTTTTACGTACAGCTGACATTATTACTAATCTGGGTTTTGCACTAGAATGCCAGAGGTTCATCTTGCAATTTGTGTAGCCTATGGTTGATTTTAATTCGCAAAACATATTTTTCTATCACGTAGGCCTATGTGTGGTTATTTGATGCAGATATGAAGCTCTGGATACTTACGAGTGTTTTTCTGTTGCATGTGTTATGATTCTACGGGTTTACACGGGTGTCTGGCAACTTCGTGGTTTGGGCTGGTTTTTAGTGGAATGGGCGGGTTCTAAGATGTGATTGGGCTGGAAACTGTCAATCTGATCTGGCAACACTGGTTAAGTTCTCTGCCACAGTCACACTGCTCTTTAGGGGTGGGGTACAGAAGGAAAACTCCATCTTCATTTTTAAAAAGATTGGGAACATCTGTCCCAAAGTAACGGAACCACAATGTTATCAAATGTAGTGTGAAACGAGTAGTATATTTTTTCAGTTGTGTAAATTCTATTATTTATATAATGCTAAACAAAATTCACACCCTCTCTGTTGCTGGAATGTCAAAAAGGATAGCTTTAGTGGAAGTAGCTTCTTTGACAACGTCAGGGTAAGGAGCCCCCTCTCTCAGACAGTCCTGGATGGCAAGACACACAACACTCCCATCCTCTTGTTGGGTGTGCGCTCCTGAGAAAGGAGCGCCAACCTTTGTTATCTCACATATATATTTATTATTATTATTATTTATTTTAGCCCCCCTAATCCTCGGTCAATATTTGGACTACATAGACAAAGTACGTGTCAAAAGTTTCGTCTTGCTAGCGATTGATATGCTATTACTTTTATTTACGTTCCGTTGCACAATTTAGGACCATACAACGTTTTTGTGGCATAAAGTTGATTTTGTCGGCAAAGGGTAGACTACTCAGTTATAATAGTCTACGTCACAGCGTCGGCACATGTTAGCAACGACGCATTAGATACGACCACCTGGTACCTTATCCAGCGGATGCCTCACTATAACCCAGCTGCTGGTTCATCTGCAGCATAAATGTAATTGTCAACGGTCTTTTCAGCAGGGACATATTTTGCTAATTTACTAAAGGGTTATCTGTTGTAGCCTACCTACCAAGATAAGGGGACAGCAAAAATACTAGTCCGGCGGTGTACTTTAGCCACATTTCTTGCAGCAACTGAATGGTGAGATTCTCCGAGTCCTAGCTAGTACTGTAGGTGTTGTTGAGGATAGCGTTAGCTTGTTTTAGCCGTTAGCACTACCTCAGTTTGCAACCGGCTAACTTAGTCTACATTTACTAGTCTAGCCAGCGAAGCAAATGTCAACTATACAGAAGAACCCTACCGAAATAAACGTACGGTACTGCAAACGATTTGTTTTAATGAGTTTTTTTTGCAACTGTCTGCTTTTGGAATGTTTAGCGTAGCTCTAGTAGCCTAGAAAGCTCTAGTCTAGCTAGCTAGCTAGCTTAGCTAACGACTGGCTGTTCGTTCGTGAAGGCGCCAAAAGTGGATGGTAATACAAATAGAAAAGGTAGCGTTAGTCTACTGTACAGTAGGCTACATTAAACAGAAAATTAAAAATGTGATAACAACGTTGTGTTTTCTTCGTGTTTGTATGAATCAATTTAAATAGTTGTATGTGCTTACTTCTTTTTGCTATGCTTGCTCAGGTAATGCTAGCTATGCATTGAGGCGTTTAATGACCAACCCAACATTCTGGGTTAAATGGTCAACCCATCTTGCTGGGTTAGTTTAACCCAACGTGTGTTCTGTCCTATATATTTAACTAGCCGCTGGGTTGGAAACGATGTTTTGGAGTGTAGACAAACTGGAATAGTATAGTCCCATAGCCTACAATTGACCCTTTCAATATAGCAAAGATGGGTGTTCATTTTTTAATCCTGTATTGTGTAAAATTACATTATGCTGATGTCTTTCTAACCCAGTGCAACATGTGCCCTTGAGAGGATTACGGAGTTGAAGAAGCAGATGCTGTCTTCCTCTTGGGCAACCAACAAGTTGTTTATATCTGAGAAGAATATATTAGAATGTACTTTCTAAGTTTCGTCCTAAACGCTGCACCTTCATGAGATTAATTTGGCCGCCTTGTCTTCCTACCTTCCTCTCATCTACAGACAGGCCAACCTCTGACTCAACATTAACCCAATTGTTTCTCATTAAATACATAGACTACATGAATTAGCGTGGTGGATAGCGAATGGGAGGTGATATGAGCGGTTGTGACACTGACACGGTAAATTCTAAAAAGTTACATTTTCCAAATATTGGTTACAAGAAATATTGAAGTCACTCATTGTTCGAATTACAGGTTCACTTGTTAAAGTCTTTCAAAATTGTAAACAGAGGCTTTGACTGCGTCCATTTGGTTATATGGTTACTTTTTTCACACACTTTGTACAGGCTAATAGGCCTACTATGTAGCGCAATAATTTAGAACGGTGAACATACAGTTTTACTGGAACTACTTATTCGCTGTTATCACCTGATTACGGGCAGCCAATAACAATCGAGTATTCACCCTGGCCGTGGTATATACTGAGGTATCACACGCAAATTCGATCTCTTGGTTTCAAGCTAGGCTACCTACATTGCAAACCTGACTTGTCAACTGAGATTTCAACGCTTTTGTCTTCACCATCCTGATCTTCAGTGCCACTGATAGTGACATATTTTGCCAACTATTTGCTTTTCAATCGTCAATCACAGGTAAGACATTAACATATATATATATTCTAGCGTCACAAATAATCTGACAGGAAAATGTATGGTTACTGTAACGCTAGCTAGCATTGTGATCGGTAACAGTGCAAAACCGAATTTCCTAGTTAGCTCTAGCTACAGTAATTTGCCTCAGACAGTTTGCATTGTTCGCTAATATATAGAGCCAACAGTTAACCCGTAGCCACTCGTATTGGCTAGTTGGGCTTTTTCATATGAAAAGAGCAGTTAAAATGCTAAAACAATAGCTAGAGCTACATTTCTTTGGCTTGAAAGAATAGTTCATCACTAGAACGTCCGTTTTGAAATGTGCATTAAACTGCTAACTGACTTTTATCATACGTGTATTCTATGAAATTATGTATATTAAATGACAAAGTTAAATAAAATATCACAGTGACCTATTCCGGCCATACATTATCATGTTGATTGCATACTTTATATTGTAGATAAATATGTCGAGTGGTTGAACGACTACACTAGGCCTATCATCGTGTAGGTAGGCTAGGCTATGTCAAAGAAACGTTGCTAGCGGTCTCGTCTGGTAATTTGATTACCAATACTAATTCTTAGCTTTAATTGGTTCATCAGTACACAAATTGAATAAGAAAACTAATATTAACTGAATTATATGTCAACACTGTAATATAGTTATCCAGCCTTTGTGCAAATTCTATCCAGTAGAGTAACAATAGGTTGTTTTCAGATGACGTCACACCTTTCCCGCGCTTTCAAGTGGAGGGCAGGAAGTGCTGAGCCATTGTAAGAGAGCGGCAACAATGCCTATGTTTTGCTCGGTGTATGGTTGTTCTAACCGATCCAACAGAGAGAGAGAAAAAAGCTATTTTCGCATCCCCAAAGTTGTGCACCATAAAGGTGATAATTTAAAAAATATCACGAAGAAGCGCCGCCAGGCATGGATTAAAAACCTTCGCCTGAAGTCTAGTGGAGTGGAGTCTGGCAATGCAACATTGAGGCATACATCAGGCATGCAAACTCTCTAACGCTCTTAATGAAGCGTTCTATAAAATCACAGGTTGCAACATTATTTAACTGTGGGCTTCTTTCTGTTCATCTTCATCAATTTTTTTTACTCAGCTGTTAGCAAGCCTAGTAGCTGCCTGACATGAGTCGATGTTGCTATAGCAACACGGTGGATTCGCCAAATAGTAGCCTAACGTTATAAAGAAAACACATTTACTCACCCGGGCAAAAACAAGTCGACATTTATTAAATGCCTCTTTGGTGCCGAGGTCATTGACCCATCCACACACAAAGTAATTAAAAGCCTCCAGACTCTTGTATGCCTTCATTTGGTTTGCCGTGTAATAGGAGGTCTGAAGGACGAGGAAGTTGGTAATGTCCATCGCTTCGACGGCGGGCAAATCGGCTAAATCCCGAGAAAAATCACTCTTCTTCAGTTCGTATGGGTCATATCCAATATGTGCAGCGATTTTTTCGCGATACCTGCTGCGGGCAGGTTCGTCGAGGTGCTTCACGTACTCAGTGTCCTCCATCTCCATCAGTCTGCGCCTAGAATTTCCACTTCCTGCCCTCCACTTGAAATTCCCGCATCATAAAAGTCACGTGATTGAAAACAAGTAGGGATGTCCGATAATATCGGCTGTCCGATAATATCGGCCGATATTAGCCTAATTTTGTAATATCTGTTCATATCGTTATCTGTTTTTCCACCGATAATGAAAACCGATTATATAATGCCTGGGTTGTGCTGCTGCCTGCTGCTGCTTGTTGGGTCCTGACATTTACCGGCGCGCAATTGATCATCAAACCGCACCACCAAACCAACCACAGAAGAGTGTGGCTAGTGTAGCTAACAGGTTGCTCGCTCGTTGTTACACAAAATGTCTGCGGTCTGGAGTTTTTTTAACGTTTCACCTGCGGATACCAGATTTGCAGTTTGTAAAGAGTGTGAGGCGCATGTCATGCGAGGGGGGACCAAGGTTTCGTCATTCAACACTTCGAATTTAATCTCTCACATCAAGAAAAACCACCCGGAGGCACACGAAGCGTTTTTGCAGCAACAAAGTAAGGCAAAACAACAACGAGGAAAGGACTCCGTGAAGAAAACAACGCAACTGTCGCTCAAAGAGTCAGCAGAAAAAAAACTGAAATACAACAAGGAACACCCAAGAGCGAAAGTTATCAGCCAAAAAATCATGGAGTGCATTGCGCTCGATAATCAGCCGTTTTCCATCGTGCAAGACGCCGGATTCAGCAAGCTTGTGGAGTTCCTCGAGCCACGATTTGCCATGCCCAATCGCAAGTATTTCTCGGATGTTTGCCTCCCTGAGTTGTACAGTGTTGCTTATGGACACGTCGAGAAGCTAATTTCTGATGCTGTAGCCATTAGCTTCACGACAGATATCTGGTCGTCAAGCGTTAGCCAGGTTAGCATGCTGAGCTTGACTGCTCAATGGCTAGATCCGGACTTTAAGCTCGTCAAGGCTGTGCTTCATTCTCAAGAGTGCCGTGGGTCTCACACGGCACAAGCGATCGCGTGTGCTTTTGAAAAGATGTTTGAGACATGGAAAATCTCCAAGGAGAGGGTGCATGTAATAGTACGGGACAACGCACGCAACATGGCTAAAGCTACGTCGGAGTTTGGTGTGCTAAGTCTGCCCTGCATGGCACACACCTTGCAGCTGGCAGTGAACGGAGGTGCCCTGTCTCAACAGACAAGAAGGGGGAAGCACTGAATATGCTGCTGAGTGTTGTGGATGAAATGGCTGGTGGTGGTAATGATCAGCAGGAAGAGGCTGCTGGTACCAGTGCAGATGACCCAAGCCAGGAGGACGGGAACCCACCACCTAAGAAGGCCCGAAATGAAAGCCTGCAGGACATGTACCAAGAAATCCTGGCAGAGAATGATATCATCACTCAAGCAACTACAGGCGAAACAACTTCACAGGTGAGTAAATAAACAATTTTCATTCGCTGAGTGCTTCATATTAAAGTGTACATTAGATGAAGAAAAACAAACATTTGGCTGTCAGTGCTTTGAAGAATAGTTAATAGAAAATTCTATTTTTGTTTTTACTTTTTCTTTAGGTGCATACATACCTGGGAGAAGTCATCATCCTCAAGAAAGAATGCCCTTTGAGCTACTGGAAGAGAAACCAGGCCCGCTTCCCTGCTCTTGCCTGTGTAGCACGCAAGTACCTCACTGCACCCTGCACCAGTGTAGACAGTGAACGGCTGTTCAGTGCTGTCTCGCATGTCATCGACGAGAAGAGGAATCGTATACATTGCGACAATGCTGAGATGCTTATTTTCATTCAGAAAAATCTCCCTCTTAAACAGTAGTACGAGGATGAGAATTAGAGCACTTTAAGCCGTTGCACTCTAATTTATGTTTGCTTCTTTGAACTGAAGCTGTTTTTATTTTTGTGCCTTTTTTATTTGCACATTTTTTGTTACTCATGTGAAAGAGAGGGCAGAAAGAAACGGTTTATATTTTTAATGATTGTTTTAGCCAAGTTATGGACAGTTACATATGGCCCATCAATCTTTCAGCATCTTTCTCTGGACAAAAGGAGAACTTTGTTTACTACTCAGGTTTGAACTGAACTGTGTGCCTTTCTTGTTTTTATTGCACACCACATTAATATTGCAGGTTTTGTTTTTGCTCATGTTTAACAGGGCTGATTGAGCCCAGTTTATATTTTCAATTGACAATTACTGTATTAGCCCAAGTAATGGGCTATGGACTGAGTCTGTCTCTAGGCTATGTCTTTGCACTTTTATTTCCTTTGTGTGCACTTTACCTCATTCCAAAAGTGTTGTTTGTTGTACCTCATAGAAATGAGCAGTTTTCAGTAGGCTGTCCTACACTACACATGTTTGCACATGTTGACACAATGTTAATAAATATGGAACTTTTCCATAAGTTGAAGTAGTGTCCTTATTTTTTTTATAGACAATGTATGACAGGAGATAATGTGATGGGACCTAAAATTAGTCTGGGGGAAAAAAACGGCTGCATATGTATATCGGTATACCATATCGGTTGATATCGGAATCGGAAATTAAGAATTTGGAGAATATCGGCTATCGGATATCGGCAAAAAGTCAATATCGGACATCTCTAGAAATTATGTTGTACATTTAAACCAAATAATGCTGTCTGCCCCGTTTTGCCACAGGTGAAAGCAATGGCTGATCCTTAAGAGGGAAAGGGAATGCTCATGCAACACAAGGAACATGGTTTGATTTCCTGCAGTTACATATGGGAAATTGGGGTCTCAGTTTTGATAAAATAGGAATAGCTGTGCCTTTAACACCTTTTAACGTTAGTGGTCATTACGTTGTTGAAATCCTGAAATTCTCCGCTCTCTGTCACGTCCCACCTGACCTGACCCCCTATGACGGCTGTGAGCATTCAGAGAGGGTGACTAACCTGAAAAACTCTCTTTTGCTTTTAGCGGAAAACCCCAGTCCCCGAATCAAGGACTGAGGAAAACCAACATCCAGGCCGAACCATACCAGGCCGCCGTTCTAAAGTCGAACTATATTACGGTTGTTGTTTTTCTGTCTCATTGTTTTTGTTTAAATGTCGGAAAAATTCTTGTTTTATTTTTGTTTGAAATATTGTTGATTAATGTCTGGTAGAAAGTACTGTGTAATAAGTTTTGGAAGTAATATTCGAAACTGTATTGAGTATTAATTTCATGTTGGTGATTCATGGTTTCTCCTCCACACAATGGCGATAATTACAGCCAGGGGGAGTTTTTGTCCAGAATCTTGAACTAAACTGTTGAAAGTTGTAACATTGACAGATCGTTTTAAGCGCTGAACACGAAGTTATTGTAACTTCGAGGTTTAGTAAATGATGGTTAGATCACTAAAAACTTGTTTTAGCACAAAGGTTTGAGATACTGGGTGAACTTGACCATGTTGTCCATTACGGGCATTTGAGGAATTCGAGACTAATCAGTGGTCTCCTAGGGAAAATGAGGGAAAGGTTAACAAACGATACGTTTAATATTTACGATGGCTTATAAACTCACATTACCTCTAACTAGAGGGCAGGTAGATATACCGAGATATTCATGCAAAATGAATATCTTGTCACACGACACACATTCGTATCATCAGGCATATATATATACTATACACTAGCAATATTACAGTTGTAAGCTAAACCAGTAGCACGGATTATCTAAATGTGGGACAAATGTAGTCAAGACTATTGAAATTTCCCGTTTTTTATTTTTGATGTTTCAGTTTGTTCTTTTGAAATGTTTAAATGTTGTTGGCGGAAAGTTCATTTGGCTAATACAGTTTTGTTTTTATGCGAGGGTGTAAAACCTCGCAAGGGGGGTCTGTTGTGGCCCACAAAACTGCATTTAACATACATCTTTGCCTATGTGGTCACATTAGACCAAAAGGCTCAAGAAACAGCCCATTAAGCAGAAAGCAGCAAAAGCACCATTGCTGACACGGTCATGTAAATGAAGTGATCGTCATCCCAGGTCATAACTAGAACAGTACACATTTGAATAGCTAAACATATCACTCTGACCGGGTCAGAACAGACCAGATTGAAGAACTTAAGCTGACTATAGTGAGATATTGAACCACCACGTGTAGATATCTCTGAGACCAGAAGCAGAACACACACACATATTGATTAGATCAATAGTAAGGAAGCCAGTCACAACACGTCATTGTATGCTTGTCCTAGACAAGCAAACTTTCAGTGAGTCAGGTTAACTTAAGAAACTGTCTACGTTGCTTTCTGAAACTGTATATAGTCCTAAACTGTTGAGAAGTGATTTAGAGTGTCTCTTGAGCAAAAGACCTCTCATTGTATGAATTTCTGTTTGTTATGACAAATAAAACCGTCTTGCATCCGCTAACTCATCTTAAGTCTGATCACTGTAGACGCAAAGCCTGACACTGACATTTTGGCAACCACAACATCGTCAACAATCAAATCCAGCTAACTGAGTTAGCGACGTACGAAGAATGGGTCCCAGGACTATGTGCCACCAAAACATAATTTGACTTTGACCACTGATGTAGTCTATTTAGATTATGAATGGTCTTGGAATCTATACTTGGAAAGAAACCTCACTGCAATGGCAGATTTGGATTTTAAAAAGACTTTGTCGTACAACGAAATCAAACCCATTTTGGAAAGGTCTTAGCTTGTAGGTTAATTGATGGAAGTTTGACACATTCCTGTCAACCCTTATCTGATATATTGACCTTTGAACCCTTGCCAGGGATCACCTTTAAAGCCCTATATGTAGTAACCCTAATTAGGGTAATTAGGGTTAGGGTTTCTGTCATGGCACATAGTTCTGGCATGGTACAGTGAATAACTTGGGTTAGATTAACGGTGTCTTTCAATTTTGTAACCCTAGCCCCAACAGGGGATCAACAGCGCCACCTAGAAAAGGTAATTTCCTAAAATTCAATCCAATTTGTTTTTTCAGCTGAGGCTTGGATCAGTCTGGGATTTTGTATTTAAACCAATATTGACCCTCTTTACATCATACTGGAACCATGTTCGAAGATTATGATGAAAAAAAAAGTAAAGGTAAATTTCAATGTCGACCTTTCGAGTACTGGTACATTTGTCTTTCATAAAAGACCCTCTAATGTATATTTGTCATATTAAGTTATTTAGATGTAACTGAGGACCAAGATCTACATCTACATTTCCCAGAACCCCGCCAATATGTTTTAACGCTAATATGCGCCATGTTTGTAGTCCATGTAAATTCACTATGGTTATCATTTTAGTTAAGTGTAGCGCAGTGTTGGGGATAGTTACTCAGCGAAATTAACTAGTTACAAGTTACTAGTTACTTCTGAAAATTGTAACTAGATTATTTCAATAGTTACTGCATTTGAAAAGTAACTTCGCTACTGGTTACTTTACTTTAAAATTCCCAAATTTACCACAAAGATACATGGACAAACATCATGGCCCTTTCATCACTTTACTTTCAATGTTTTTTGTGTAGGCTAGGCCTACTTATAGGCCTGGCTCCAGCTGGCTGACTTGAAGCAGTGATCGCCAGTCAGCTGGCTGTCCGCGCCATCGGCGCTGCATGAAGTCGAACACACCTTTTGTGTGGTGTTGTGGAAAAAACATCACACTGTTGTAATTATGAAGATGGAGAAAAGATTATGGATTATATAATTAAAAATGAACCTCTTAATCACCTTTATTTACCTTTATATGCTATATTATTTCAAACCAGATGCATAACGGTTGACTGATTAATAGTGCCACTAAAAACATAAGAAATAAAGGCCACGATAGAGTTTGAGTGCCGGAGAGGAAAGTATGTGTGTAGGCTTCCCCCCGGAAGAACTACAAAGCCCAAAAGCTAAGAACTACAGAGCCCAGATAACATAGGACAGATTTTCGGCCTAAAACTCAGCAGGTGTGTGCAGCTGGAGCCGAGAGTGAAAATGTAGCACAGAAGTGGGGGACTTTTTGGTGAAACGCTGAGCATTCAACTTCAGGGTGTCCGCGGAGTCTTAAAAAGTCTTAAAAAGTCTTAAATTCATTTTTCTAAATTTAAGGCCTTAAAAAGTCTTAAATTCGTCAAAAATGTCATATGCTGGTCTTAAATAAATAACTCGGAGGTCTTAAATTTGTCGGGGCAGGACTATTTTTATTTTATTTTTTCTCGCGGGACTTTTCGGCAAGGAGATGTAGAGAGGCTACTTTCTTGCTAGCTGCATATATAAACGGATGTCTGCGCGCTTGCTAGCTAGTCTGCAACAATGGGTAAGTGCAAATTCAACGTCAATTGGCTGGACGACGTCCGTTTCCGAGGTTGGCTGGCGTCCGTTGCCAACCCAGAACAGGCCAGATGCATTTCGTGCAAAAATACATTCAAGATCGGCTCCATGGGGACTAAGGCTCTCGTCAGCCATATGCAGAGCCAAAAACACAAAACCTCTACCAGGAGCCACACACAGACCCCAGCCATTTCTACATTTTGCATCTCTGCCCCGGGGCCACCGCCGCAGACAACGGTCCGCGCTGCTAGCACTGACCTGAGGGTAGCATTTGGTGCGACACCAACACTGAAAGCGGAGGTGTTGTGGATTCTAAACACAGTGGTCAAGCACCAGTCCTACAACTCGAATGAGGGGATAGGAGATCTCTTCGGTTTGATGTTCCCTGACTCTCAAATCGCGAGCACCTTTACTGCTGGAAAGGACAAAACGGCGTATATAACTCGTTTTCGGACTAGCGCCTTTCATCCGAAACGAGCTAATCTGCAGCGTCAACAAGGCTGATTTTGTTTTGATGTTTGATGAGACGTTGAACCACGCCACTAAAAGCAAGCAACTTGACGTGCACGTCCGATATTGGGTCGGAGATCAAGTGCATTCCCGGTACTTGGGCTCGCAATTCATGGGACACGCAACAGCCCGAGATTTACTGCACCACTTCAAAGTAAGAGTTTTAATACAGCGGGATCCCCCCACCATCGCGGGTTTAAGGTCTTAAATTTCATTCAAGGTGGTATTAAAAAGGTCTTAAAAAGTCTTAAATTTGACTTCCTGAAACCTGCAGATACCCTGCTTAACTAAAGGAGGAGCAGTAAGGACCAGTTATTTGATAAAGAATGCAATACCACAATGAACTATATAGTTCTGTAATGAAGCCAAACATTGTGCATCTGTTTACCTGACTGTTACCGGATCATGTGTGACCAACACAATAGGCTTAACTAAAAGAGCGACCACTTAAGATGCCAGATCTAATAGCATATCTTGTCATGTAGTAAAATACAAGTTTAAAAAAATAAACCACACTGCAAGATTGGTTGTTTTGTATGCCTAAGCCAGGCAAAGAGCCATACAATGTGCTCAAACTATTTAAGACAGTTGACGCCAATATGATTGCGGTAAGATGGAACAGCAGAACCCAGGATGGAGCTTAATCTAGTACCTCCTGTGTTGAAGAAGTAGAACAGGTCAATGGCTTCCAATACCACATTACTCTTACCATTACATACAGTCGTATGCAAAAGTTTGGGCACCCCTGATAATCTCCATTACTTTCATCTATAAAATGTTGGGCGTTTGGATGAGGAACGTCTTTGTCATATATATACACATACGTCATGGACAGTGATATTTTAGCCGTGAAATAAGGTTTATTTGATAAACAGAAAATATGCCATACGCATCATAAGAGAATTAGACACTTGCATAAATTTGGGCACCCCAACAGAAAAATCACATTAATATTTAGTAGAGCCTCCTTTTGCAAAAATAACAGCTTCTAGACGCTTTTTATATCCTCTGATGAGTGTCTGGATTCTGGATTGAGGTAATTTGGACCATTCTTCCTTACAATACATCTCCAGTTGAGTAAGGTTTGATGGGTGCCTAGCGTGGACAGCCCGCTTCAAGTCACCCCATAGATTTTCAATTATATTCAAGTCTGGGGACTGGGATGGCCATTCCAAAACATTGTAGTTGTTCCTCTGCATAAATGCCTTAGTGGATTTGGAGCAATGTTTCGGGTCGTTGTCCTGCTGGAACACCCAACTGCGCCGTAACTTCAGCTTTGTTACAGATTCTTGAACATTTTACTGTGGGCAGCAAGTGTTTTTCTAGGAATGCTGTGTTCTTTTGCCTCCATGCGTAACGCCTCTTGTTGTGACCGAATAACTCCATCTTTGTCTCATCAGTCCACAGTACTTTGTTCCAAAATGAGCCTGGCTTGTTCAAATGTAGTTTGGCAAACCTCAAGCGAGCCTTTTTGTGGCGCGTGTGCAGAAAAGGCTTCTTCCGCATCACTCTCCCATACAGCTGTTCTCTGTGCAATGTGCGCTGAATGGTCGAGCAATGCACAGTGACACCATCTGCAGCAAGATGACCTTGCAGCTCTTTGGAGGTGATCTGAGGGTTGTCCTTGACCATTCTGACCATTCTTCGCCTTTGCCTCTTTGTTATTTTTCCTGGCCTGCCACTTCTGGCCTTAACAAGAACTGTGCCTGTTGCCTTCCATTTCCTAATGACATTCCTCACAGTGGAAACTGATAGCTGAAACCTCCGGGATAACTTTTTGTAGCCTTCCCCTAAACCATACTGCTGAACAATCTTTGTTTTTAGATCATTTGATAGCTGTTTTGATGCCCCCATTTTGCCACTGTTCAGAGGAGAATCAAAGAGAAGCAAAACTTGCAATTGGCTAACTTAAATACCCTTTCTAATGATTGAATGCACCTTTTTATGTAATTGAAGGCTTAACGAGTTAATCAGACTAACTATGTGTTGCAGTTAATCAGCATTTAGTAGGCAGAGGTATTCAAATCAAATAAATGATAAGGGTGCCCAAACTTTTGCACAGCCTTTTTTTCACATTTGATTTAATTTCACACAACTAAATACTGCTACACCAAATATCTTTGTCTGGAAAACACCCCAGCACTCAGTGTTAACTAGAAAAGTAATATTACAATATTATATTGATCTTTTTTGGTGAAGACAGGAAATTATCATGCAGCCTCAGAGGGGTGCCTAAACTTTTGCATACGACTGTACATGACCAAATACTTAAAAGCTTTTACACTTGCTTGTAAAGTAGACAGATTGTAGCCTATAACTGCGTTGATGAGGTCTATATTCATAGATCTGTAGGAAGAGTGCTCTGCGGACAGACATCCAGATGGGCAAGACAGAGACTGTAAACCCTTTGACATCTAGCAGAGAAGTCTACAACAGTCTTGTGGCAGGTTCTAAAAGATTTGATGTGGCACTGGTGGACGAGTTTCTTGCTGGATAGAGCCTTGACACAGGTCATGAGAGGACCATGGCCGGGTTAAGCATTTGTCCAATGCTTCAGAAATGTGAAACAATTCTGTATATGAAACACTGAACTATACAATTACATGTTAAGTATAACTGTGGGTGAGTAGGGAAAATATGCATTCAAAAGGAATGTTTCTATTGCCATATGTTTTAAGTTGCACACCTTGACAATATGCTACAATGCAGTCAAGTGTGCAGACAACTGTTTTGGATAATTACTGTACATTACTTGCTGGCCATTTAGACAAGCATTCTAAGTCTGTTCTTACTGTACATATTAAGGACTGGGGCTAAATAAAGGCCTACCTACTAATTTAGCCGTAGGCCTACAGTACACCGATAAAACAAGTACATAAAGGCTCATGGGAAATCCCTCGATGCGTCCCATGCAGACCCCCACCTAGACCCTCGCCCCTTGGCTTGAGGCAACGGCCCGATGGATGTAGGTGGTATTGCATTTCCGGTTAAGTACCCGGCTGGTCCGGTCGTTTTTATTCTATTAACTCCAGTCAACATATCCAAAACTATCTCCCCCAATAGTTTTTGTTCGATTCTCGAACCTGGCTCATACTGCTAGCTTTATCATAGAATAAATAGCAGATAAATAGTTCGCCAAAAACGTTGAACTCCATAGACGTTGAACATTCTTATGCTACGTTCACACCAAACGCGAAAATTCGCGTTGCTCCGCGCGAAACGCGTGTAAATCACCGCGAAGTTTTCGCGTGAGATAAATATATTCAACTCAAGCGAATGAGTGGCGGTGCGAATTTCGCGTCTTTCGCGCCGCGCCAAACGTATCGTTCGCGCCGCGCTAGAAGCATTCGCGTCCATTCGCATCTGTGCATTGACTTTGTATGCAAAGTGACCGCCCCAAACGCGTTTGGTGTGAACGCAGCATTAGGCTTCAAATCAGCTGACGTCGCTAAGCAACGAAGTATACGCTGGGGTTGAAAAGTTACCAGCCATCAGTATTAGAATGTCATAGAACATGCCAATTAATGTTAAGTGAGCATGGTGTAGCATCATCCAGACATATGCACTTTCAGACAACTAATTAAACAAATGTACATGTAATGTGTGTTTTGAAGTAGCCTACTGCTAATAAGAAAAATAAAACAAAACTATTTTACATGCCACAACTGTATCATGTGTTGTTCATAATAATATATTAATAATGGAGCGTTTTACAGCATTAAGAACAGCCGTGTAATAAAGCCTATTATAGAGCATACTTTTTAAAGGTTAAAGGTTCACTAGGCCTAGGTCTGTGTAGGCTATTCGTTATAATTTACCCATGTTGAATCCTTAAACAATAATAGTTGTTGAATCAAAGTTAAAAAACATCATAAAGGAATTTACCCATTATGCACACAATATTCACCTGAATATTAGTGCTATTTATAGTAATCAGTCACCCTCACCATCATCTGAGTCAGTTAACTCGACAATGTTCTTCCTCACTGGGTTGATTAGAGCAGGTTTGGAGTTTGCACATATCTGTGCACTTCAGGCCATTGGTGAGACATGTGCACTCTGGCAGTTTGCATGACCTTGTGCACTTGCAGGTGAGCAACTGCAACACTGCATCGGGTGCTGGTGAGCCACTCATCCACTCAATCGCCAGCTTCCCTTCATCATCTGTGGTCCACCCACTCTCCTTTGGATCCGGCACGGAGGGTTGGGTCTTCAAAGATCTCCTCCATATTGCAGCCTGATAGTTGGCACGCATTGCATGCATGAAGAGGCAATCCTCACACGGTGGGAGTTGACTGGACTCTACTTCGCCACGTCTAGCACAGAAGAGTTGGTGACGAAGGGTGTTCACATCTGTTGTGCGGGTAGAATGTACATAAATACAGCATGTGATCTCTTGCAGCTTCTCAAAAAGCTCATCAGAAACATGCCAAGAATGTCCAAGCTCACTGAAAGCCTCTTGGTAGGCCTTGTCAGACTTCAGTAGCTTCAAGGCACCCATCTTCCCACGGCCTGCAAAGGCACTGACGGTGTCACAACCAGTGAAGGCATGCATGCCAAGCAGGGCATCAGAGACCCCACTTCCTAGCGATTGGCCTAGCTTTGTTATGTCCAAGAACCTGGTCCTATTTTGGGTTCCACATTTCTGAGAGATAGGACAGGGCATGTTCTTGTTGAATCCTAAGCATAGGACCAACACATCTGTGTCCTCAGCGGTAATGACAACTGCTTTGTAACCAGACTCTGCTGCATGGCGAGCATTTAACAGCATGCGAGTGTCAGCTTCTTCCTGGTAAGATTTGAGCTCTGTTACCTCTTCCAATTTGTCTTTGTTTGAGTTTGAAGCAGATTTCATCACGTGACATACAACGTCTTGTTCTGGAGTTTTTCCCTGTGTTTGGGTCCCTTCTATTCATCGACCAAGAATTTGATAAGACTTGCTTTGTTGGAGGAATTGCAGAGCAGTTTCCTCCATTGTTGGATGTTGTGACCGGGTGCTATGTTCTTGAACTGAATGCCTTTCTCTGTACCTCTGTGGGCTCTTTCCAAGTCATTTATGGATGTCTCCTTGTACACATCAAATTCAACATCAATGCGTTGGCTCTTGGCTCCTTCATGGAGGACCTTGAATAAGGCTGATTCTGCCAGCTGTGCAAAAGTCTTGTCATCCCCTTTCATCTGCTGCACCAAGCTCATCCCATCAATGATGGTTGCTGATGGTTCTGGGATAACATCTACAGGGGCAACGCTTTTCTCCAGCTCTCTCGCTAGAGCAGCTTTATTGGTCTTGCGCAGAGATCCATCGCGATTGGCATCGCCATTGCTTCCAAAAATACATAAGTGGAAAGGGATAGATTAGGAGAATCACACCATGCAATTCTGAAGGCCATACGTGGCTCCTGCTGTGAAATATTGAACTTTGAACTTAGATTTTTGGTCAAAAATTAGGGTTAGAGTTCCTTTTAAGGTACATAGTCATGGCTTGGTACAGTAAATAATTGTTGTAAGTTAAACACAGCCTTTCAATATCATAACTCTAGTACCAACAGGGGCTCAACAGCGCCACCTAGAATCCCACATTTTGGGCTAAAAGTCCAAGTTCAGATGTCCATAGTTCACACCAGGAACCGAGTAGAGCCTTCAGACTGGAATTGTGTTACTCTCCTGATCCAGACCTTTCCTTTGATGTGGTCGTATGACAACATTTTAATTTTTCATCCTGCTGGACTAGACCATGTGTCGGGCATACATTTCAAAGAGACATGAAAAGGTAAAATGCATGAAAGTTGTTTTTGTGTACATGTTTGAAAAATTCCTTAATGATAATGCTTTTATTTACTATTGTTGTTAAGGATTTAACATGGGGCCAAATCCAACTCCCTGCCTGGGATTTTGTATTTAGACCAATATTGACACTCTTCACATAATGTTGGAACCACTTTCTAGGATGAAGATGTTAAATAATGCTAAATGAAGGTTATAAAGACAGTTAAATGTTGACTTGTCGAGTATTGATACTTTATGGCTTGTATATATATTTTAATTGTAATTGTTAAAAATATGTTTAAAATGACGAGTTTAAAAAGAACTACATTTCCCAGATCGCCGCCAACAAGTTTGAACAATAATAGGCACCATATTTGTAGTCCGATTTGTTCATTTAGGTTGTAGCGCAGATATAAAGCTATTAAATATGAAATACAACTAAAAACGTGTACAAATCACGTGTTTATTATCCCCAAAATGTGAATTGATCATTTATGAGTTATACAGCCTACCCACCTGCTATAACCTTTATGATATCAAGGCGAGCATAAGACGTCATCGTTCCGTAATCACACAAGAAGTGTTGTTGGAGTAGCCCGCTATGAGATACAGTGAACCTTAAATGACTAATGGATCCTCATCATGGTACTTTTAGAGCAATAGTGTCAATAGGGAGTAGGGAATTATATAATCTATACATTAAATCATATCAATTAAATGACAAAAGTCAGTGGCAGCTGGTGACTCTTGGGGAAACTTTGGGAGGACAAGAGAAAAAGCACCAGCTACGTACAGTAGTTTACTTGAAGTTAGCTCTTATGTTCACAAGATACTAAAAGGAAAGACAAGATCAAGAGTTTATTTCTTCAGACACTTTTTTTTTAGTTTGTTGCAAAGACAGTGTTCAACAATTACACGTTCATTTACGTAAAACAGGTATCTACAGATTAAACATAACAATTCTTTCTTTTTTTAAGACAGCAGTAACATTTCAATGAATGAATAATACATACAAGGGGATATACAACACAATATAACACATCTCATATCATTAATCACATATCATTAATAGCTTTTTTATTTTTTAAATTTAGAAATAGAGTCAAATAGTTTTACGTCGTACATGTTCTGTTTGGTTCTTTGTGTATTATTATGTGTCCGCTTCCTCGTCAGAGCTGTCATCCCTGCCCTCACTGTCTTCGTCTGGGGTGTCAAGGACAATGGTGTCAGTTCCCTGGCCCAAGACCCCTTGCTGGTACAATGTCCTGGCATGCTTTTGCTGGAGCAGGAGCTTGTGGCATTTTGTCTTTAGGACACAGAGAAGCCCGCCGCGACTCTCCTCTGACATGTCCAGGTCACCACCTAAATATGAAAAACATGCAAAACCAGGACCAAGACAAAAACAAATTAAATCCTTATCTAAACCGTAATCATGTCTACACTCAAAATGTAAGGCTACGGTAATCATGTCTCAAAATGTAAGGCTACTGACTCTCATTTTTTACGCGGTTTGACAGATCGTTGAGAGCTTCTGTAGCTTCCCTCAGAGACTCCCAGTGCTGCTTGACCTCCCTCACAAGGATCTGCTCCTCCTCCCTCAGTCTTGACAGCATCATGATGCTGTCAAAGACTGCCTTCTTAGTTGAAAAACCTGTATTGCATGCAGTTAATGAGGGTCATCCACTAAATTCACATAAAACATTAGTATGTTTGTCAGTGTAGTTTAAAGATATTTACTGGTGTCAGGGCATTCCCATGGCCAGCGGTAGTTGTCAAACATGAGTAGTTCATCCGTGGAAGGAAGGTGGTAGATTGACTGTGAGTTAAAAGCCTCAATGGCAGCTTCCAAGGCTGCCTTCTCACCGCAGATTTTCCCCCGGATTTTGTGGCGTCTCTTGTTGCTTTCTAAGCAATAAAAATGATACCAGGTTGTATAATGGTGCATACAAATGCATAAATACATTCTGTGCATTAATTTAGCTGACCTGTTTGGCGGTAGAGCTGGTGTTTTCTTTGCTTGATGCTCAGATAAAGACCCACTATCTTGCTCTGAAGACCAGTGTTGTCTTCTGTACTTGTTGCTATTTAAAACAAATACAATTTCTTCTTACATATATTTCTGTGTAGTGTCTTTGCTTTTTTTAAATACACTGTACATTAGTTATTTGTGCTTCCTTATAATAGAAGATTAATAATCAGAACAGTGCTAATTTTCTGATTAGATAAAAGAGGTGCTTTAATAATGTGTTACCTGCTGCCAACTGCTGTACATCACTGACCCACTGCTGTACATCACTGTCCTGGGCATGGAGCTCTTCCTGTAAGCGTGCCAGGCTCTCACTTTCCTCCGTGATCCTCTTGGCTGTCTAAATAACAACAATGGATGTCTACCAATTAGCTTGTTTATTTTGAAGATAAAAAACATAAGAGGTAAATATTTGGATTATTATAGATTGATTATTATACATAATAAATAAGTAGCTATAGAAATCACATAAAAATACCTTGATGTATCTTTGAGTCAAATATTTTGCCATATTTTCTGATTTGCGTTTATTCCACGCAACAGCAAGGACAGTGAGCATGTCCGTTCGTGCTAGTAATAAACAACAAATGACATTATATGAGCAATATTGTCATCATTAACTTATTATTATTCAATAATAATAACAACAATACAATAATTGTAGCCTATTCAATAATTTACCTGCTTTGGACATGTACTTTGTACAAATTGCAGCCCTGGACAAAAAGGAGTTGACCTGCTCTACTTCCTCCCCAATTGTCAGGCCTGCTCCCTCCTGGTTCCTTCCAGACCACTGCAACTGCACAGTACACAAAAGGTGGACAATAAAATTGCATGCGCACAACTGAATATCAAAAAGAAGGCACATCTAATTCTAGATTTGCATTACCTCACAAGTCCAGTCATGTGCTTTGGCATGCATGACGGACAGCAGTGGGCGCATGTTCAGCAGGGGCCTCAGCTCTGGACACTCAGCAACTACTTTCTTCAAGTATGGCCAGTACTTGCACGCAACATCCGAGCAGAAGAAAGTGACATTTTGCTGTGAGAGGGTGTTTTGCAGGTACAGAGGGTAGGCAAATATTTCCCCTCTGAACATATTGAGGGCCTTGAGAAGCCCTCCATGTCGACACACTGCTATCTCAAGGCCCTCTTCGTCGATCTTTGAGGCCGATTTCTGGGCTGACTCCTTGGCCGCTTTCCACTTTGAGGAGCCACAAACCCCTTTACCTGGTGCCTAGAAGAGGTGACATTTATATCAGTTCATCAAGTCAGAAAATGACAACATGTAAAATTGGAGAGGCCGTATAATTAAAATCTGACAGTAAGGGGGGGATTACATGTTTTGTTTTTTCATGCACATGTTCCACGAAGGAGGATACATGCTCATCTTCTGCAATGAACATGCCATCGAAGTAACCTTTCTCTAGCCTAAGTTGAATAGAGAAAAAAGGCATGTCATGCAAAAATATAGTAAATGTATAGTAAACAACAAAAATAAACCAAATATATAAATAACAATCAGTGCATACCCTGGAGCATTAGAAAATCGGTACAGCTTCCGATTACCATCGACTGAGATGGCATGCATGGAGGGACAGCAAGCTGGACATTTAAAGGGCTGGACCCCACAGAAGCTCTCAACCTCGTGCTGGGCAAAGGTCCACTCCAGGAAAGACTTTTGGAATGTGTCTCCACATATTTTACCACTCTGGTAAAAGAAATACATATCAAAAAGTAAACCACTTGAAATAAATATACAGTCGCAGTTCAACATTAGATAGATCTATTTACAAAGGTATACAATCATGTCAAAGCAACTGTTAATGTACCACCTACTTACCCTGCCATAGGTCATGGTTCGTTGATCAAGCATCCCTAGGAATGCTTGACGTGAGACTCCTGGAGCCAAAAGCTTCAAGTCCTGGAAAGACCTGAAGAGCCCAGACTCGTACACAGTCTCAAAATGTACAGAGGCTGGCCAGTACCCAGACATGATGAGATCACTCAGCCCAACTGCCCATGTTGCCAGACAGATGGAGCACTCCATAGCTGGAAGGGTGAGGTTGTAGCGTCCTAATGGAAGAGTTCGAAAAAAGCTGTTAAGTATGCAGCATATACCATATACCATGGACAAGTCTTAAAGAACAACAATTTGCTTGAAAACAACCACTTTACCATTCATCCCTATGAGAATAATGGACTTGCCACTGATCATCCGGCATGAACTTGCTGGACAAGTGCAAATGCTCTGGGGCAAAAGTACCGGGAGAAGTCGGACTACAAATAGAACACAATTAACAGTTGCTTTTTACATCCATAAACAACTAATATTTACAGTATGACCTGTTCAGAAAATGTTCACTCAGACACTTGTGAAGTATGACACACATTAGACACATACCCTGGTCAGAAAAATGATAGGCCTCTGAATGCCTCTTGACTGCCGTGGTGGGACTCAATGGCTGGTAAAACCCACAAAACATGGAGTCCCTGTTGTGGAGAGGTAGGTGATGGTGAACTTCTCCATCACATTTGGTGCAGAGATACTGCCTAGGTAGACAGTCTCTGCACCTCACCACAACCTCATCGGTTTGACAGTGTTGGCAGATCCAGTCCTTCACATGCTCAGCTGCCAATAGATTTCCAACCATGGCCTCCCTCGCCATCTGCCATCTCTCATGGCTCATAGCCTGCCTTTTTTGCCAGGTCATGGCTGAAGATATTTCTTCTGGCTCATTTAACATATGCCCCAGTTCTTCAATGAGTGAAGCTTAATTTAAGGAAAAAACATGATTAAGATCACAGATATTGTTTTCAATATTCCATAGAACAACTAATGCTGGCTGATAACCAGGATCTCATTTATAGCAATTATTTGTGTGAAGAATTGCATGCGGCAGAGGGGAGCAAATACACACAGATCCACACACACAGTAAGCTTGGGCACAACAACACAAAGTACACAGCCAGCCTTTTTAAGTATAGTTAGTAGTTACCGGTCTCTGTTTGAAAAGTAAAATCCTTCTGAAAGGTGGCCACACTGGTTTTGTTGACTGGAAACAAAATACAATGACATGAGTACAGTAGGTCCATTTAGTCAATCTATATACAATGAGTAGATGTTTTACATCAGGTTCTAATACTATAGTGGTACATCCAAAATAGACTACTGCATAAGATTGATTGACTGCTAACCACATGTGTTTTACTTTGTAAAAATGTATGTGTTTAAGGGCTGTGTCTTAAAACACATGGAACTTTACACAAAATGTTAATGCCCAAATGACCACCTCACCAGGATTCAAGGCCTGCCTTCTATTCCCAGGACATTTTGTGGTTCCTTTCCGTTGAGGCCTTCCCACATTGGTACTGCTGTTCCTTTCCCTCCACTGGACAGTCGTGGGACATGGTTTGGCCTTTTTTACAGGCGGGATTTGGTTTTGGTCCTAAAATGATAATAGACTTGATTTAGGTTATGACACACTAACGTTGGTACAACTATATGTAGAATGTATCCTTTCATGTTTGGTGAGTGTGTTTATGTGTTGGGGAGTACAATTTTTCTATCTCGCCAAACCGTAAATATATAATTACTGTTTAAAGACGCATTTAGTTTACCTGTATCTGGTCAAGGAACACATCCCCAAGAAGAAGTGCTGCTTCTAGCGAGCTATTGGACATTCTAGGTAAAGAAATGAAAATGTACAATATGACAAATGTACATGTCTGATATATCTGGGATCTTTACAATACCAATGTTATTTGTCTAATTGGATTTCAAGGCATTTATTTTGGAGACAAATATCAACTGGGCAGAAAACGCTTTCAACCAGTGCATACGCTCTCACGTCACACCTTGGTTCTCACGCTGAGAAGTAGGCTAGGCATAGAGTTAAATTAGACAGTACAGTGGACTACAGTGGACACGCAGGGTTATTATTTATTAGGGTTATTATTTCTATAGGGCTATTATTCTAAGTCTGGTCTAAATACAAATACTTTCTAAGCATCTAAGACCGCGGTTTCATTGAAAATGAATTGGACGCCAACGCCATCGGCCGCCCGCTCCCGCTCCCGCTCCCGCTCCCGCTAGGCCTATCGAATGAATGGACGACGGGCATACGGTTGCCGAGTTGAATAGCCTACAGTTAAATGCCACCTATAGCCTATCAAAAATACCAGCAACCTATATGGTTAAAGACTTACCTCACTGTGCAGCAGACAGACAGACAGACAGACAGACAGACAGACAGACAGACAGACAGACAGACAGACAGACAGACAGACAGACAGACAGACAGACAGACAGACAGACAGACAGACAGACAGACAGACAGACAGACAGACAGACAGACAGACAGACAGACAGACAGACAGACAGACAGACAGACAGACAGACAGACAGACAGACAGACAGACAGACAGACAGACAGACAGACAGACAGACAGACAGACAGACAGACAGACAGACAGACAGACAGACAGACAGACAGACAGACAGACAGACAGACAGACAGACAGACAGACAGAGCGAGAGAGAGAGCAAGAGAGCAATAGAATGAGATAGAAAGATGTGGTTCTTAAAAGAGCCTTTGGGTTTGTAGGTAGTAGGTAGTAGGTAGTAGGTAGTAGGGTAAATGGAGCTGCAACAGAAGGTAAAAAAATAAGTAAACAAGAGTATATAGCAGTATATATATTTCTTAGTCTAACCAGCCCATCTGAATTGATGTCAACTATTCTGCAGTGATGGGCAAGCTACTTGATATGTGTAGTGAGCTAAGCTACAAGCTACTCTACAATAAATTCAGCTTCACTACACAAAGCTACCACTCATAACATTTTTGCAAGCTAAATTACAAAAACCTGTCAAAAGTAGCTTGATACATTAGTAGCTACTTTCAGTTAAACAAACTGCATGCCAAGTCAATGCAATTTTAGTGATCAACACAACTGTCAGTCAGATAAGGGCTAAAATATGTTTAGATGTATTTATTGAACAATAGCCCAATACGGTGTGAGTGGAGATGAGACGATGACAGCCCTCACTGTACTCAGCTCTCGTGAGATCGGCTGTAACGTTAGTAACTGTAGGCACAAGCATGCGCATGTACACGGCGTGTTGTCGTCGACACATAAACATCCTGTCTTCTTAATTTGTGTGTTTGATGGCTGCAGGGAACCGCTGTTATGTATGAACATCAGAAATGTGCTGGAGAAATTAGCTTTCGAGGACGCTACTGCGCTACTTGATAAATAAAATAGCTACTAAAAAGTTACTTGGTTTTGTAAATAGCGACGTTACCGCCAAGCTACTGTAGTTAAGCTCATCACTGCTATTCTGCCTGATATTATAGACTACTACTGGTGCTCATCTTGGAACATTTCGAGTCCTGCAAGCAGGAAATGTGACATGAGATGCATTTACTAGCTCAGCTAGCTGAGCCCACTCAGATCTGGCAGGCGGGCACTGTACAAGGCCAGCTTGAGATAGCTAATATGCCTTCTATTCTTAAATGTGTACACTGCCATTTTTTTTTACAATAATTGCAATACAGTTGGGCTTCTATGTTTTGTAGCAAAAACAGAGGAATTATGGCTAGCAAATTCATCAAAACGTAGACTTCACATGAAAAATCGAGCAGGTTCAATTATATGCTACTTACCAGGAAGGGGATGAAGTCGCACTGAAAGTAAAAATTTCGCGGGAGATTGTAGCCAGCCAACCAGGCAGGTCGCGTGCCTAAAATTTCGCGGTAGATTGTAGCCAGCCAACCAGCAGGTCGCGTGCGAGATCGCGTGCCAGGGGGATGTAGTCGCACTGAAAGTTACGTTTGCGCGGTAGATTGTAGCCAGGCAACCAGGCAGGTCGCGTGCTCTCGTTGTCCAGGGTTGTCCAATGACATAGTTGACATATTCTATATGTTCTGGGTTATTGTTAAGTCCTTTCTTGGTTATAAATAGGAAGATCGGTTAAATACGGGTGGTAACGGACAAGTAAAAGCACGTATCAGTGGTTGAGTTGTAGGCTTTAATAGGTTAGGCTAGGCTAATTGTGTTGCTCCATTGAAATGAATTGGTTAATTAATGAATATTGAGATGATAGTTGTCTTGAGTTGAACATAGTTAAATCAGAAAACATTAAAACACATATCCACAGCCCACTCTTCCATAGCTGGCAAGAACCTGGCCTACAAGCTAGAGCTTTTATTGCCTGTGTGTGTTATAGCCTATATTTTTTTCCTATTTAGGCTATATGTAGGCCTACAAGAATGCTGCTTGGTGTTTGTGGCAAAAAATAAATTACTGTGTGTTTTTAAAGGTGTTTGAGGTGAACATTCCCACACAAAAACGTTTAAAAAAAGTACATTTGGAAGCTTCCGAGTCTGGATGATGACGTATAATGGATAAAGAGTTGATGAAGTTCTGCGTGTGATATAGACGCGTTTCTGCCGATAGAAATGAATGGGAGGAATTCGCGTGTAAACTGCACGCCAAATAGCGAGTTGGAATTCGCGTATAAACTGCACGCAACATTCTGCCGATAGAAACGAATGGGAGGGATTTGCGTATAAACTGCACGCCAAATAGCGAGTTGGAATTCGCGTGTAAACTGCACGCAACATTCTGCCGATAGAAATGAATGGGAGGGATTCGCGTATAAACTGCACGCCAAATAGCGAGTTGGAATTCGCGTGTAAACTGCACGCAACATTCTGCCGATAGAAATGAATGGGAGGGATTCGCGTATAAACTGCACGCCAAATAGCGAGTTGGAATTCGCGTGTAAACTGCACGCAACATTCTGCTGATAGAAATGAATGGGAGGGATTCGCGTATAAACTGCACGCCAAATAGCAAGTTGGAATTCGCGTGTAAACTGCACGCAACATTCTGCCGATAGAAATGAATGGGAGGGATTCGCGTATAAACTGCACGCAACATTCTGCCGATAGAAATTAATGGGAGGGATTCGCGTATAAACTGCACGCCAAATAGCGAGTTGGCGCATATATGGCACGCGAAATAGATGTGTAAACCCGTGTCATAGATACGCAGAAGTATGAGACTGGGTTGGTAGCTCTTGCCTTATCCCTATGGATGAAGTCACTTCGGTGATGGAGGCCAGATGGGGTGGGCGAGTGAAATTCAGCGGGCTCGGTCAGTTCGAGGCCTGCGATCTGGTCTCGAACCAGTTCTTCTGGTCCCCAATCTCGGCGACCGAGGTGAGTGATAACCTCCAACGCATGAAAAACAGCTCCGCGCCTGGGCCCGACGAGGTCACTAAGCAGGACTTAGTAAAGTGGGACCGGGCCGGGAGCCGGCTAGCGCGGCTATTCACGGCATGGCTTGTCTCTGGGGTTCTACCGAAGGCCTTTAAGGAGAACACAACGACATTGATACCAAAGTCCACTGATCCGGCCGCCCTACTCTCGATGGCGAATTGGCGCCCCATCACGGTCGGGTCGGTAGTGCTGAGGCTATTTTCGCGGATCATGACGTTGAGGTTGGCCGCCGCCTGCCCGCTGTCACCGCGCCAGAAAGGCTTTTCGTGCGCCTCTGGCTGTTCCGAGAACCTCATGATTGTTGATGGGATCATGCGCAGAGTAGGAAAAGTCAAGCAACGCTGGCCTTGGTGTCCGTCGACTTCGCTAAGGCTTTTGACACCGTGACACATGAGCACATCCTCGAGGCTCTAAAGCGGAGAGAACTAGACGAACATGTCTTAGGATTCATCCGTGAATCCTATGTGGATTGCGCGACTAGAGTCAAAGTTGGTGGAGAGCTAACCCATCTGATTGACATGGAGGTGGGGGTCAAGCAGGGTGACCCCATGTCCCCACTCCTATTTAATGTGGCACTGGACCCTTTATTCCAGACCCTTGAACGCCGAGGCGAGGGGTTCGCATGGGGAGACCAATCGGTGACGACTCTAGCGTTCGCCGATGATCTTGTGATGGTAAGCAGTTCTTGGGTCGGGATGTCGAAGAACATCGCTATCCTAGAGTCCTTCTGCAGCATGACAGGGATGCGGGTGGAACCGCGCAAATGCTTCGGGTTTCTTCTATCGAAAGGCGAGGGCTCGATCGTGGTGAACGACTGCAGCCCTTGGATGGTCTGTGGAGAGGCCCTCCGCCTAACCGGTCCCGAGATGATGGAGAAGTATCTTGGCATGGGACTGGGCCCGGGCATGGTTCAAGGACTATTGGGACCGATGGAACGGATGGCTGCGTGGGTCCGGGACATCGGGCGCGCGGCGCTGAAGCCTTCACAAAAGGTGGAGATCCTGAAAACATACGCCGTGCCCAGGCTGCTATACCAACTCGATCATGGTCTAGCGAATGTTGCCCTCCTGGAGAGGGTGGATCGACTGATCCGGAAGGCGGTGAAGGAGTGGTTACACCTCCACCCATGCACCACGGATGGGCTCCTGTACAGCAGAGCACGAGACGGCGGTCTCGGTGTTATGAAGCTGGCCCGCCTGATACCCTGTGTCCAAGCACGGCGGGTCTTGCGGCTAAGTCGGTCTGAGGACCCTCTCACCCGCTTGGCTACACTCGAAGTGTTCCCCCAGGAAAGATTTGAACGCCTATGGCTAAGCGCAGGAGGCAAAAGGGCTGAGACACCGGCCCTAGTGGAACTCCCTGGTGGGGCTGGGACTCGTCCGGTGGTCCCAGGCGCGGCCGCGACGCGGAGATGGCCGGTACCGAGTGACTGGCAGCGGGAATCTTTTCTCGCCTGGTGTGGGTTGAAATCCCAGGGGATTGGTACACTTAACTTTGGCAGTGATAAGACCAGCAACTGCTGGATCGGTCGGCCCACGCAGATGGGTTTGACCGAGGGCCAATACATCGCCGCTCTTCAGGTCAGAGCGAATGTGTTTCCAACCTCCGAGGCACTCGCGCGAGGTCGGGGGCTCCCTCCCCAGCCTTGCCGACGATGCCAGGGCGAAACTGAGACCTGCTCGCACATCCTGGGGCAGTGTCCGGCTGTTCAATCTAGTCGAATAAGCCGGCACAATAAGGTGTGCGCTCTCTGGACAGATGAAGCTACCAGGGCCGGTTGGGACGTCAAGAAGGAGATGCGCGTGCTCTCAAAGGATGGGGAGTTGAGGATCCCGGACCTTATCTTTGTCAAAGGTGAGACAGCTCTGGTGGCGGATGTCACCGTACGGTTCGAGTTTGCCCCCGACACACTGGAGATCGCCCGGTCCCAGAAGGTTGCATATTACCGACCATATGCATCCGAAATTGTGCAGAAACTCGATGGAGTGACAAGGCTGTTTTTCGTCGGCCTCCCTGTGGGGGCCAGAGGGAAATGGCCGCGTTGTAATGATTCCGTACTCAGGCGTCTGGGTGTTTCAAAAGCAGGTGCAGCCCGATTCGCTAAGTTGGTGGTTAGGCGAACTCTCGCCTTCTCATTAGATATCCTCCGGGATTTCTATGTGCCAATCAATGATGACCCGCCCAGGTCGGATGCGAACGAGCTGTTTCCTGTAGGTTGGTAGTAGACCGCCTCTGAGGTCCTTCGGGACAGAAACCCGGCGGCCCTATGGCGAGGGGCTGTCGGGGAAGGACTCGCCCCTACTAGAAAATAAAAAAGGCAAAAACAACCGGTGAGTACAGGTTGTACTCACCCCTACATAACTGTATGTTTGTCCTCGGTGGCGGCCGGTTGGTAGCCACCCCTACATGTAAAGAAAAGACAAAAAAAGAAAACCCTGCCGGGGTTCGAGGGGCAAGCCGGCAGGGAGGGGCAGCTCCTCTACCCGTGACGATGGAGGTAGTTGCGGGCGTCTCGGTACCTCCATGTTCCCGGTCTTGGGAAACTCCTCAGGGTCCCTGGTGGGAGGGGCCCTGTGCTGCTGGTTCAGGCGCGGGCCAGCAGGAGGGAAACGCGCCGCCTAGTTGGTAACAGTGAGACAAAGCCATGGTACTGGCCGTCTCTCCTCGTCCGCGCCGGCCTGAGTCCCTTGACTTAGAGCGGTGGTGGGGAGGGGGGTAAGCCAGGCGGGCTCGATGGACCAAGGCTCCTTGCCCGGGGAGAGCTGATGGCGGAGGGTCAAGAGGAAGACACAAGCGACAGGTGAGTACAGGTTTGTACCCGCCCCTAACTAAATGTCTGTTTGTCCTCGGTGGCGGCCGGTTGGTAGCCACCCTTACAAGAAAATTTAAAAGACAAAAACAATCAAATGTGTTATACTGAGGCCCCCCGAGGGGGGCCAAAACCCTGCCGGTTTGGAGGGCGGGCCGTCAGGTAGGGAAAGCTCCTCTTCCCGTGACGATGGTGGTAGTTGCGGGAGGCGCTTCCTGGACAGAGTTATGGGCCAAACAAGATGAGCACATGAAATATGGTCCCAAATCAAAAAATCCAAGCCGGAAAAGACTTCTAGGGGGGGTGTTTTCTCTAAAAGACAGGCCAATTTTGGGGCCTGTGGGAGCTTCCTGGACAGAGTTATGGGCCAAACAAGATGAGCACATGAAATATGGTCCCAAATCAAAAAATCCAAGCCGGAAAAGGCCTCTAGGGGGGTGCTTTGTCTATAAGACAGGCCAACTTTGGGGCCTGTGGGAGCTTCTTGGACAGAGTTATGGGCAAAACAAGATGAGAACATGAAATATGGTCCCAAATCAAAAAATCCAAGCCGGAAAAGGCCTCTAGGGGGGTGTTTTCTCTATAAAACAGGCCAACTTTGGGGCCTGTGGGAGCTTCCTGGACAGAGTTATGGGCAAAACAAGATGAGAACATGAAATATCCTGCATGCGACCCTGATTTAGTGTCTAACATAGCACATAGTCTAACATAGCACATAGTCTAACATAGCACAATAGCTCTACAAAAATAAATTAAAAAATCAAGTGTCGAAGTAACTTGTGTAGGCCTATATGACGCGTGGAAAAAAAAACAGAGCACCGCCAGCTGCATCGGAGGCTTTGCAAACAATGGAATCATCTGGAAACCTGGCCGAGCTGATTGACATTGCTCTGGAGAAACATTTTTCCAAAGCTGATGCCATCGCAAAGGAGAGATTTACCTGTCTCGAGCAACGCTTTGATGTGTTACAGACGGACATTCTATCACTCAAAGAAGAAACCGGTGCACTCCGAGCTGACCATGCAACTTTATTAAAACGCACAGAAAAGGTAGAACGCTCTACTTGTTCCCTTTCGAAATCTCTAACAACAGTTGAAGCAAAGCTAGCGGACCTTGAAGATCGAAGTAGAAGAAACAATATCTGTGTTCATGGACTTCCTGAGGGAACAGAGGGCCCAAATGCCACACAATATCTTAACACTCAGCTATCGGTGTGGTTTCCCACACTGAAAGACGCTCCACCGGAGATTATGCGAGCGCATCGCATTGGACCCCCGCGGGTGAATGCTACCGCTAAATCAAGAGTGCTTTTTGTGTGTCTGAAATATACGGATCGAGCCCTTATCCTTAAGCAAGAAACTCACCATTGAACATAGAAGGGATGGAGGTCCACTTTACCGCGGACTACAGCATGGCAACCAGAGTACGACGTAAATCCTGCTATGACTCCATGAATAAGGCTCGTGAGGCTGGTTTCCTCGCCTTCTTAATCTATCTGGCAACTATAAAGATTTCCAAAGGGCATGAGCACAACTTCTTTGATGACCCGGTAAAGTTGGAGGACTTTCTTAGAGAACAAGGTAAAGTTGGAGGTAAAGTTGGAGGACTTTCTTAAAGAACACGATCCGAATGAGTCCAATGATGAGTGTTGACGAGGACTAATGACAATTGATAGGTTTACTCCGTGAAGTATGACCCCCTTCTTCTTCTTTTCTTTCTGATAATATAACCGGGCTGCGGCAGTTACTGAGAACATTGTTTTGGTCATCAGTTTCTGGTCATGTGACCTCGATCATTGACGCTGTTGGCATGGTGATTTCAGTCACGTGACAATATGAACTTGCTGCATTCAAGAGCAGATATGCAGAATATTGGAATATGGTTTGAGAGGGGACTCGTTTTTTCTTTATTTATTTTATTTACATTTTGGAACTATGGTAGAGGGAGAGATATGTTCACAATGATCACAAACAATGGGTACCCAGAGAGAATGGGGCCTTTGGTGTGGGTTAATGTTTTTGTGGGATGTATTTGTTGGTTTATGTCACTTTTGTTTGGACCTAGGATTAGTTTAATGAATGGTTGTAGGGGTATAAACTCTGAGATGGATCAGTTAATAAATGAAAACATTATGGATAACATAAATGATTATGTAGAATGACTTCTGTTAAATTACCAAGGAAAGGGCTGAAGATAGCTCATATTAATATATGTAGCCTTAGAAATAAATTAATTGATATCTCCAATATGCTAATAGAAGGTAACATACATGTCTTAGCAATATCAGAGACTCATCTGGATTCCACGTTTGAAGATAGTGTAATGAATATTCAAGGATATAATATATATAGGAGAGACAGAAATGCAAATGGAGGTGGTGTAGCTGTTTATATCCAAAATCATATACCAGTAAAATTAAGGGTGGATCTTATGTTAGCAGACCTAGAAGCATTATGGCTTCAAGTGTATATTCCTCATTTGAAGCCCTTATTAGTGGGTTGTTGTTATAGGCCACCTAATGCAAACTCTGATTACTTAGATACACTGTGTGATATGATAGATAATGTATGTGATCATGCAAATGAAATATATTTCCTGGGAGACCTCAACAGGCCAACTTTGGGGCCTGTGGGAGCTTCCTGGACAGAGTTATGGGCAAAACAAGATGAGAACATGAAAAATGGTAAACGTGAATAACCTACCTGACTGCAGCAGTTCAACAGAAGATGGTGCCAACAGGGTCAAAGTGGATTGGGCTAAACTATCCAAAGAGGATGTCTTGTATTATTGTGGGAGGTCAGATGTTCTCTTGAGGAAAGTACAGCTTCCCATGGATGCTATTTTTTGCTCAGATATTAACTGTGATGATGTCACTCACTGTAATGACCTATGTGAAATGTACAATAGTATAGTGAGCGCTATACATGAAGCCAGTAGTAGACATCTACACACTCACCCCAGTAAGGCTAAGAATATCAAGCCTGGTTGGAACAAGGATGTAGCAGACCACCAAGGAGCCGCTAAGGAGGCTCATAGGACCTGGGTTATAGCTGGTAGACCCAGACAGGGGCCAGACTTAGAGCACAAGAAGCTTTGTTGGGAAGCATGAGCAAGCCTTAAGAGCTCATTCTATGGCTGAAAACTTGCTTGGTAACGATGTCACTGAGTTTTGGAAAGAGGTAAAAGCCGCAAATAGGGCCAAAACAGTACTGCCATGCCACATTGAAGGTGTATCTTGTGCAGACAATATAGCAGAGCAGTGGAGGCAGCACTATGCAGCTCTGTTTAATTGTATCAAAAGTGAGCCCTATTGTGTAGGCAAGTTAAATGAGGAAGTGATTCATTTGACTCCCTACGAGGTTTATCATGCTATAGAGCAACTAGCTGATAACAAAGCTAGTGGCAAGGATAACATCACTGCGGAGCATCTCAAGTTAGCCAGCCCCAGAGTTGCAGCACTGCTGTCCTTCTGCCTCACAGGGCTGATGACACATGGTATACTGCCAGACACCTTGCTGACAGTTATATTAGTGCCAGTAATTAAGGGCAAGGCAGGTAAAATAGGGAGTTTGGACAATTATAGACCCATTGCCTTTGCCAGCATTCTTTCAAAGGTGTTAGAAAAGATGCTACTAGATAGACTGAGTGAGTTAATTTGCACCACAGAAAATCAATTTGGTTTTAAGTGTAAGCACAGTACAGATCTATGCATCTATGCCTTGAAAGAAGCTGTTGAATCCTACAGAAGGCAGGGCTCTACAATGCTTCTAGGGTTTATTGATGCTTCCAAGGCATTTGACAGAGTAAATCACCAAAAGCTTTTTACTAAACTCATGCTTAGGGGTGTGCCTGGATGCATCATACGAATCCTGGCTTTCTGGTATACCAACCAAGGTATGCAGGTCAAATGGGGAAACAGCCTATCCTCACCCTTCAGTGTAGGAAATGGGGTATGGCAGGGGGGGCTTCTGTCTCCAGCCCTGTTCAACCTATACATGGACAACCTGTCGAAGCAGTTGGGGAAGTGTAAGACAGGTTGGCTGATAGGGAACACACTGTTAAACCATCTGATGTACGCAGACGATTTGGCTATTATGTCCCCCAGTACTGTTGGGTTCCAGCAGCTGTTGGATATATGCTCCGAGTATGGGGTCGAGTTTGACGTACAGTACAATGCAAAAAAGAGTGTTGTATTGATATGTAGGACCAAGGAAGATCAGAAGCTACACTTTCCAATGTTTTACCTGTCAGGGCAATCCCTCTGTGTATCCAACTGTACAAAATATCTTGGGCACATCATCACTGACAAGATGGAAGATGATGCCGACATGTACAGGCAGAGACAAGTGTTGTATGTCCAGGCAAACATGTTGGTCAGGAAATTCCACTACTCTTCTGATGATGTGAAAGTGAGCTTGTTTCGTGCTTTCTGCACCCCCATGTATGCAGCCCCATTATGGGGCAGCTACAAAAAGGAAACCCTGCGCAAACTTCAGGTAGCATATAATGACTGTCTGAGGATACTGCTGAAAAAGCCCAGGTGTAGCAGTGCTAGTAAGCTCTTTGTTGACTCAGGGCTAAGCACTCTACAGGCTCTATTGAGGAACCTGATGTTTAAGTTTATGTCTCGACTTGATGAGTCACAAAACTGTATTATAATGATGCTCACGAGTCCCAGGTGCAGCTCGGTCAGATATCAATCATATCTGTGGAAACATTGGTATGGGTGCCTTTTAAGACTCTCATGAATAAGAGTATGTTGTATGTGTTTATGTATCTGTTTTCTTTATGATATATGTCTTGCTATTGGGTCTAGAGCATGTAATAAAGTGTAGATATAAATGATCTATATATAATCCAGAACATGTTGATCTTGATTTGTAGTAAAGGCCCCAGATGTGTGTATTGGAGTCAGTATCACTCGGCTGGATGACACTAGCAACACGTGTCCTGCAGTAGGTTCATCACAGAGCGCTCTGTTAGGTAATGTACTGTACAGAATACATCATTTGTATTCATCCGGCATCCTGACTATTCAAGTACACAGTGTCACCCCTTCTCTCTCTCTCCCTTCCTCTCACCTCTCTACCTATTTCAATTTGAATTGTTTATCTCAGTGCCTGGTATTTGTTCCTCTCTCCTCTCCTCCCCCTCTCACCCCTCCCACCTTCCCCTATTTCTCCTCACCCTTTCTGCCCCCTCTCCCTCTGTCTTTCTTCACTCCTTATTTCCTCCTCTATCCTCCCCCTCTCCACTCACCTCCCCCCATTTCTCCTCTCCCTATATTATTGGGCATGCATCTACCCATACATGAGAAAGTTCCAGTAATGAGACTCCAAACAGGATCAACCGGTCAGGTACTATTAATGAGGGACATGTTCACAACAACTGCATTTCCTCATTCCTGGCATGGTTTCTACAGAACAGAGGATGACAGACTGATAGACATGACTGGCTGGTTCTCAGAAAGAAGAGATTCATATCAGTTTAAATATTTAGACAATCCATCAGTTACATTAGAGACTATTTTTGTAAAATGTAATATTTCTACATGAAGCAAGTCTAAATTGTTAAAGTGAGTGTTGGGGTACGACCAAATGGTGGAGAGGTAGCCAGTTAGAGTGTCAAAAGTTTATTCTTCAAGTTTATTCTTGAACTCTGAAACAGACAGGATACTCACAGTGCAAGGGCAAGGACAAGAGCAACTCTGGACACAAAACTGGAACCTTAATACACAGGACCAAACAAGACACAGGTGGACACGATAAGACTAACGAGAACTGACACCACTCAACGAGACACAGGTGAGACAATGACGTCACAGGTGAAGACAATGACAGACACAGGGAAACACTAGGGCAGGGGAAAAACCACAAACAAGGGGGCACGGCTGTGGCCCTAGTGTCAACCTACCAAGTTGGAGGCCTTCTCCTTCTTTATCTCTCTGTCCCTCTCTTCTCAGTCTTGTCCTCTTCTTCAGCCCCTCCCTCCTATTTCTCTCTTTACGTTCTCTCCTCTTTCTCTGTCTTCCTCTCTATGCCTCTCGCCCTCCGTCTCTCTCTCCCCTTCTCCTTCTCTCTCTCTCTCTCTCTCTCTCTCTCTCACCTTTTATCAAATTAAATTAAGTGCTTTTTTGGCGTTGAGATATTATACACACAGAGACATAGATTATAAACACAAGCATACTGTACAGTATACATACAGCAAACCTACAAACATATAAATATAATATTATTATTATATAAACCTATATACAAACACACACCACACATGGTGTACTACATTCTCCTCCACTCACTCTTACATACAGTATACTTACATATACAGTACACTGATACAAACACATTCACACATATACACAGTGTACATCCTCTATCTTTTTCTCCATCTCCCTCTCCTTCCTGTTCAGACACAGGTTATGAAAAAGGATCTCAAGTGTGAGTCCTGTTTGTGTGTGTCTGTGTTACCCGGTCACACACAGTAACAATGCAACACAAGCTCTATCCCTGGCACTCCGCTCTCTCTCGCTCGCTCGCTCCTCTCGCTCACCCTCCCTCACGCCTCGATCTTCTCCTTTCCTCTCTCTCTCTCTCTCTCTCCCTTCCTCACTCCTTTTCTATCTCTCTTCCTTCCTCTCACTCCTCTATCTTTCTCCTTTCCTCTCAACACTCTCTCTATCTCTCTCTCTCTCCCTTCCTCTATCTCTTTCTATTGTAATTGTTTATATCAGTGCCATGTATTGTTACCCTTTCTCTCACCTTCTACCCCTTTTTCCCCTCTTCGCCTCTATCTTTCTTCACTCCTCTTTTCCTCCTCTCTCCACCCCCTCTCTACTCACCTTCCCCTATTTCTCCTGCTCTCCTCCCCCTCTCTTCCTGCTCTCCTCTCTCCTCTCCTCCCCCTCTCTTCCTGCTCTCCTCTCTCCTCTCCTCCCCCTATATCCCCTCACATTGGGCATGCATGCATCCTTACATAAGAAAGTCCCCGTAATGAGACTCCAAACAGGATCAACTGGTCCAAACAGAAGTGTGTGTGTGAGTGTATGTATGTGGGTGTGACACATTATAATATGTACTGGTTATACATTACTGTCAGACACACACAGAACCAGATGGAGAACAAAGAGGAGGCTGATGGTGAAACCAGAGTTTTATAAAGGTCAGTAGAAGGTGTTTATTCACATGTTTGAGAGTGAAGGATTTACTGTCAGTCCAGGATAGGTTATGATTAAGTAAACTAGAGAGCATACAATTTCTGGGGAAATTGTGAGGGTGTGCCTGCTTGTCCGTCCCTTTAAGTTTTTCCCTTCTAGTGATATTTTCAAGCATTTAGCCTACTCACAGTCTATTGCATAATAATTCATTAAGAAACACCCTTGGAAAGAAGCTACTGTAACAACGTTATCACTGGAAATATTTCAGATGGAATCGCGATTCAAACAGTAGCTCTATGTCTGCTAACTTATGACATGCCCCCCAAAACTTTAATAAGCTTGACATTTATTTAGTGGAAAATCGCTCATGCATAAAAAGGTCAATAGCGATCATTGTCAGTAACAACGCAAAATGCGATATAGCCCTTGTGGAGAAGCTGTCCCGGTAAATTGTATACTTCAGTGTTCGTCTTGGTGGCGATCGTTGGTTGAACGTTCCGTTGTACGGTTTAGGCTGAAATAAAATATTGCTTTCATGAACAGATTGACAAGTTTAGGCTGTGTCAATGAAGTTCGGGTTAGTAGTCAGACAGTTTCACCTATTGAAATACTTTTGATTTAAGGGAGTGCCGAACATGTTCTGTCGCCGTTTGACTTCCTACTGAACAGCTGTGGATGTTTTTGTTAGCTACACAGTGTCTCGCGTAGGCTACAGCGTTGCAGTAGGCCTACTGGTTTGAAATGACAGGTAATGATTATTTCACCAACAAATCTTTTATTGTAATCTAATGTCATAATAAATCGTACAACGAAAATGTATTTGTGAGTAATGTTTATTTTAACGATTGAAAACAGATGCATCATAGACCACTGTAGTATGTGTTGCCCGGGCAACATAGGCTAATGTCATGATGCTAATGCTTCAGTGAAATAGTAGACTACCGTTTCCGAAAGTAGATGTAGTTCCTCAATAATATCAGCTTATATCGTACATTACACTTCACAATTGTGTTTCATATCACAAAGTAAAATTATTAAATAGTTATCACCCTGGCCTCTTTGCTTGTGGCGTTTCTCCAGCTGCCTTGCAGTAGCGTTAAAGCTATAGCCTAGCTATCTCCCAGAAGTTAACAAGCTGCTAAACTAATGTTCTGCTAGAGGTAGTCACGCGTGTTTCGTGACGTTAGTAGCGTCAGTGACTGTGGCTAGCAAGTTAGCCAGGTAAATAAAAAGACAAGCAACTCAACCAACTTTTGACATGACGTTTTCTAAGTAATCAAAATATTGACGGATGCTAGGGGGGGGCACGATATCATCCTTGCAGTCTTCTACGCACGTCGTATCTAATCCGTCGTTGCTAACATGTGCCGACGCTGTGACGTAGGCTATTATAACTGAGTAGTCTACCCTTTGCCGACAAAATCAACTTTTTGCCACAAAAACGTTGTATGGTCCTAAACGGTTGTTTGTAACGGAACGTTAATAAAAGTAATAGCAACTCAATCGGGACCAAGACGAAACTTTGGACGTCGACGTTTTCTATGTAGTCCAAATATTGACCGAGGAGAAGGGGGGAAAAAATAATAATAATAATAATAAAGAAATATATATGTGAGATAACAAAGGTTGTGCTTCATGCCGAAGGCAAAGCACACCCAATGAGCATCTTTATTCCTGGTCGGATGTCTTATCCTTTCAAATACTGGACATGTGTTTGTTTAACAGCTTAGATCCTAGGCTACAATATAACATTTCATGTCTATTAAACATGTCTTTTGTGTCTGTACATGTTATCATAGATTATTGTGTGTTGGCAACAATGTCAGTCAGTGGTTAAGGACCTCCCACCTGATCAACAGGAAGAGGATGTACTGTGTTATCAGTTATCAGTGTCCAGGGAGGAGACAGACTAGGATATTTGACAACAACACTATGTGTCATTAAGGGTTTAAATAATATTATATTTGTATTAGGGCTCTCAAGCGATTAACATATTTAATCGCGATGAATCGCATTATTTCATATGATTGATCGCGATTAATCGCATTTAATCGCATTTGTATTCAATCTATTTAATCTGTTAAATTTTACATTAAAAGGGTTTACTTCAAAACTTCTAATAGGCCTAACTGGATGATAATGTTCATATAACAAGTTCAGATGGAAAACAACTTCAATTGTGAGGAAGTTTTATTCACTCACAAACTATACTGCTGTATAATATATGTATATATACATCCACAAAATTAGACTTGTTCTGGAATATAAAATACATTTAAGACATGTTGTCTCCGATATCCTGCTCCATAATATTCAAATCTCACTCAAACATACTTCAGATACTTAAGCAACCATAGATTGACCTTAATATTGAACAAGACAGTTTCTATTTTGTTGAACCCAGTCAGCTACTCGCTTCTTTTGCGAGTGTTGTCTGCAGGGACGAATCTAGGTTCCCACTTTTGGGGGGGCTAAGCCCCTAGATAAAACCTATTACTTTTCCTGTGACCCAGCAAAATTAGGGGGGTCTGGGGGCATTTTCCCCCAGAAGAAATTTAGGAAAATATCCTTTCAAACAATGTCCGCTAGTGGGTTTTAGGAAGATAAATTAACACATTTTGAGTTAAAATATGAAAAAAAAAGAGAGAGAGAGAGAGAGGAGGGTTCTGGCAGGGCAGGTGATCAGAGACAGGGCAGAGAGAGAGAGGGGTACTGGCAGGGCAGGTGATCAGAGACAGGGCAGAGAGAGAGAGGAGGGTTCTGGCAGGGCAGGTGATCAGAGACAGGACAGAGAGAGGAGGGTTCTGGCAGGGCAGGTGATCAGAGACAGGGCAGAGAGAGGAGGGTTCTGGCAGGGCAGGTGATCAGAGACAGGGCAGAGAGAGGAGGGTTCTGGCAGGGCAGGTGATCAGAGACAGGACAGAGAGAGGAGGGTTCTGGCAGGGCAGGTGATCAGAGACAGGGCAGAGAGAGGAGGGTTCTGGCAGGGCAGGTGATCAGAGACAGGGCAGAGAGAGGAGGGTTCTGGCAGGGCAGGTGATCAGAGACAGGGCAGAGAGAGGAGGGTTCTGGCAGGGCAGGTGATCAGAGACAGGGCAGAGAGAGAGGAGGGTTCTGGCAGGGCAGGTGATCAGAGACAGGGCAGAGAGAGGAGGGTTCTGGCAGGGCAGGTGATCAGAGACAGGGCAGAGAGAGAGGAGGGTTCTGGCAGGGCAGGTGATCAGAGACAGGGCAGAGAGAGGAGGGTTCTGGCAGGGCAGGTGATCAGAGACAGGGCAGAGAGAGGAGGGTTCTGGCAGGGCAGGTGATCAGAGACAGGGCAGAGAGAGAGAGGAGGGTTCTGGCAGGGCAGGTGATCAGAGACAGGGCAGAGAGAGGAGGGTTCTGGCAGGGCAGGTGATCAGAGACAGGGCAGAGAGAGAGAGGAGGGTTCTGGCAGGGCAGGTGATCAGAGACAGGGACAGAGAGAGGAGGGTTCTGGCAGGGCAGGTGATCAGAGACAGGGCAGAGAGAGGAGGGTTCTGGCAGGGCAGGTGATCAGAGACAGGGCAGAGAGAGGAGGGTTCTGGCAGGGCAGGTGATCAGAGACAGGGACAGAGAGAGGAGGGTTCTGGCAGGGCAGGTGATCAGAGACAGGGACAGAGAGAGGAGGGTTCTGGCAGGGCAGGTGATCAGAGACAGGGCAGAGAGAGGAGGGTTCTGGCAGGGCAGGTGATCAGAGACAGGGCAGAGAGAGAGAGGAGGGTTCTGGCAGGGCAGGTGATCAGAGACAGGGCAGAGAGAGGAGGGTTCTGGCAGGGCAGGTGATCAGAGACAGGGTAGAGAGAGGAGCGTTTTGGCAGCAAACATCCAGAGTTACAGTACAGAACACAGTACAGTGATGATCATGTGACAAGGTGACAAGTCATGTTTCTGGAATGATTAGGGGTGATTGTACATCAGATTGGCAGAGTTTTCAAGCGTCAAGTGAAACTGCATTTCCTCATCCATGACATGGTTTCTACAGAGCCCTGTAGCAGCACAGGACTGGAATGTAGAAATGGGTCAAACCAGGTAGATGAGAATCAAACTAAACTCTACAGTGGAGATAGAGAGGAGGGAGGGAGCTGAGTGACAAGAAAATGAAATTTTCTCGAATAATTATTGGTAAATACAAAATGTCATTATGATTAATGTGGCAATGAAGATATCCATTTCTATATTTAATTTCGAGCACCTCCAGACAGTAGATTGAACTAGCTAGCACTGTCAGTGTAGGGTTAAGTTTAGCTTAGAAACAGGTTTTGTTACTCCATTCTACTTTTCTTTGTACACTGCTGAATGATTCATTGGTGTGAAGTGTCATGAGTGGCATGATTATATTCATAAGGGACAGGTCATGTCTTTTAGCCTGGTCCTAACCAAATTGAGCGGAAGTACGTAGGTGGGCAGAGCCAGGCTACATGTCTTTGTCATGGGATCCATAACTGCTGGTGTTGTCTTGGCTAAACTACAGCTGTTTCCTCATTCATTACATAGTTTACTGAGAACACAGAGGTTGGCAACACAGAAGATTTAATTGAGTCACTGTTACTAAGTTTACTGTCAGAGACGAGAGAGGGTAAGAGTTAAAGAGTAAACTATCGTCAGTCGTTACCCTAGCGTTACTTGGTTGTTATTCATCGTTTGCTCTGTAGTGAACAACTCACTCACTAGTAGCAGAAGCCCCGCTCGCACCCTTATGTAGTCTAGGCGGCATGATGTTTGCATGATGTTTGTTCAGAACAACTGAATCCACTGATTTTCCAGTGTTATACCCGTTTGACCATAAAACCCACACGCCAGTAAAACGCTACTCTGTCGTTATTCACACGTTAGTCACACGCTCAACACGCTCGTCTAACGTTGACTAATAGTTTGTCGCGCTAGTACCGTCGCGCGTCAGTGACACGTCACCACACGCTAATAGTTTCAGACTTGTCTTACTTGGTCGCTGTTACACGCTCCTCATGCGTCAGTCCCACGCTAGTCACACGCCTGATGTGTCCACCTCGCCATAGAACGCTCGAAATTTAATGATTAGAACGTTCAGAAAAAAACGTTGACCAGGACGTTATGGTGTGATGGGGCCTTTAAGTACCTTTTTAGAAAGAAAAGAAAACACTTTGTGGTCCATCATAAGTGGCCAATGTCCACGTGGAAACTCGGTCCAATGTTGGCAGAACAGCGACCTGGCATGTGTTGACAGCTCAACTCCCCACACCACAAGCGAGGTGAGGGGGGGGGTGGTCACTCATCAACACCTATGCAACACACAAACCTAGTTGTTTGACAGGCAAGGGAGAACTCATCTCTGGTTTCATCTTCAACAGGTCTTCGTGGAGTGACTCTATCAGATAGAGAGTTACAACAAGGAAACGGCAGAGAGAGAGAGAATGGAAAAGAGTGAGAAACAGGGAACAACTGAATAGATGAATGGTGCACTGAGGAGACCAGGCCATGGGGAGCATATGTTCTAAATGTAGGAGAGCTGAGGAGGAAGAGACCTCACCTCTTATACCGTCAGAGGAAGAGAGAAGAAAGGAGGAGACAGGAGAGACGACTGGAGAGGGGGAATTAGAGGAGCAAGGAGATGAATGGTTACAAGAGAAAGAGGAGAGAGAGGACAGAGGACAAGGGGAGAAGCAGAGAGGAGATGAGAGGGGACCAGGGGAGTTGGAGGAGGAGAGAGGAGATGAGAGGGGGAGAAGGGGAGTTGGAGGAGGAGAGAGGAGATGAGAGGGGACATGGGAAGAACGAGAGAGGAGATGAGAGGGGACAAGAGGAAAAGGAGAGAGATGACAGAGGACAAGGGGAGAGAGGAGGAGAGAGGAGAGGAGAGGGGAGAAGTGGAGTTGGAGGAGGAGAGAGGAGATGAGAGGGGACATTGGAAGAACGAGAGAGGAGATGAGAGGGGACAAGAGGAAAAGGAGAGAGAGACAGAGGACAAGGGGAGAGAGCAGAGAGGAGAGGAGAGAGGACTAGGGGAGAAGGAGAGAGGAGATGAGAGGGGACAAGGGGAGTTGGAGGAGGAGAGAGGAGATGAGAGGGGAGAAGGGGAGTTGGAGGAGGAGAGAGGAGATGAGAGGGGAGAAGTGGGAGAGAACGAGAGAGGAGATGAGAGGGGACAAGAGGGAGAAAGGAGAGAGATGACAGAGGACAAGGGGAGAGAGAAGCAGAGAGGAGAGGAGAGAGGAGTAGGGGAGAAGGAGAGAGGAGATGAGAGGGGAGAAGGGGAGTTGAGAGGAGACGAGAGGAGATGAGAGGGGGAGAAGGGGAGTTGGAGGAGGAGAGAGAGAGGAGATGAGAGGGGAGAAGGGGAGTTGGAGGAGGAGAGAGGAGATGAGAGGGGAGAATGGGGAGGAGGAGAGAGAGAGATGAGAGGGGAGAATGGGGAGGAGGAGAGAGGAGATGAGAGGGGAGAAGGGGAGGAGGGGAGAGAGAAGAGATGAGAGGGGAGAGGGGGAGGAGGGAGAGAAGAGATGAGAGGGGAGAAGGGGAGTTGGAGGAGGAGAGAGGAGATGAGAGGGGAGAAGGGGAGTTGGAGGAGGAGAGAGGAGATGAGAGGGGAGAATGGGAGGAGGAGAGAAGAGAGTGAGAGGGGAGAGAAGGGGAGTTGAGAGGAGGAGAGAGGGGAGAGGGGACAGGGGAGTGGAGGGGAAGAGGAGATGAGAGGGGACAGGGGAGTTGGAGGAGAAGAGAGGAGATGAGAGGGGAGAAGGGGAGGAGGAGAGAAGAGATGAGAGGGGAGAAGGGGAGTTAGAGGAGGAGAGAGGAGATGAGAGGGGAGAAGGGGAGTTGGAGGAGAAGAGAGGAGATGAGAGGGGAGAAGTGGGAGGAGGAGAGAAGAGATGAGAGGGGAGAAGGGGAGTTAGAGGAGGAGAGAGAGGGATGAGAGGGGAGAAGGGGAGTTGAGAGGAGAAGAGAGGAGATGAGAGGGGAGAAGGGGAGTTGGAGGAGGAGAGAGGAGATGAGAGGGGAGCAGGGGAGTGGAGGAGGAGAGAGAGAGATGAGAGGGGAGAAGGGGAGTTGGAGGAGGAGAGAAGAGATGAGAGGGGAGACAGGGGAGTTGAGAGGAGGAGAGAGGAGATGAGAGGGGACCAGGGGAGTTGGAGGAGGAGAGAGGAGATGAGAGGGGACAGGGGAGAGAGGAGGAGAGAGGAGATGAGAGGGGACAGGGGAGTTGGAGGAGAGAGAGATGAGAGGGGACCAGGGGAGTGGAGGAGATGAGAGGAGATGAGAGGGGACCAGGGGAGTTGGAGGAGAGAGAGGAGATGAGAGGGGACCAGGGGAGTGGAGGAGGAGAGAGGAGATGAGAGGGGAGAAGGGGAGTTGGAGGAGGAGAGAGGAGATGAGAGGGGAGCAGGGGAGTTGGAGGAGGAGAGAGGAGATGAGAGGGGAGAAGGGGAGTTGGAGGAGGAGAGAGGAGATGAGAGGGGAGATAGGGGAGTTGGAGGAGATGAGAGGAGATGAGAGGGGACAGGGGAGTTGAGGAGAGAGAGAGATGAGAGGGGACAGGGGAGTGAGGAGGGAGAGAGAGATGAGAGGGGACTAGGGGAGTTAGAGGAGGAGAGAGGAGATGAGAGGGGAGAAGGGGAGGAGGAGGAGGAGATGAGAGGAGATGAGAGGGGATAGGGGAAGGGGAGGAGAGAGGAGAGAGAGATGAGAGGGGGACTAGGGGAGTTGGAGGAGGAGAGAGGAGATGAGAGGGGAGACTAGGGGAGTTGGAGGAGAAGAGAGGAGTTGAGAGGGGGACTAGGGGAGTTGGAGGAGGAGAGAGGAGATGAGAGGGGACTAGGGGAGTTGGAGGAGGAGAGAGGAGATGAGAGGGGACCAGGGGAGTTAGAGGAGAATAGAAAAGAGACGGAGCCTGGAGAACATGAGGAGGATGAAAGGGGGCCTAAACATTAAAAAGAAGAGAAAAGAGGGAGACACAGACCAGAGAAGAAAACAGAATGACACTGGAGCAGAATCACATCTGCAAAGAGATTTAAAGTAAGATCAAGTCAGCTGAACACAGTCCATATTATTTCTATATTGAAGTTCCAGATTGTGGGCATAGTGGGCAGTGTCATGAAGTACAAACCCACAGCTTCAGTCTTTAGATGCTGTAGGACTACAGTACTGTGTGTACAAACCCACAGCTTCAGTCTTTAGATGCTGTAGGACTACAGTACTGTGTGTACAAACCCACAGGTTCAGTCTTTAGATGCTGTAGGACTACAGTACTGTGTGTACAAACCCACAGCTTCAGTCTTTAGATGCTGTAGGACTACAGTACTGTGTGTACAAACCCACAGCTTCAGTCTTTAGATGCTGTAGGACTACAGTACTGTGTGTACAAACCCACAGCTTCAGTCTTTAGATGCTGTAGGACTACAGTACTGTGTGTACAAGTCCTGGCAGGAAGACATACTTGACCTCCTTCTCCTTCCCCCCTCAGCCCCTGCTCCCCTGATGACGGAGGGAGGGAGACAGAAACAACAGGTGAGGTTGTGGATCTACACAGAGCCTTGTACTATTGTTGTTCATATTGATGATACAAGTAATGTGTGTTTGTGTGTGTTTGTGTGTGTGTGTTTTTGTATGAAGCAGCTACTCATGTGTTCTCCAACCAAGCTCAGGATGGCAGCATTCTCACGGCTCCAGTGTTCACAAACACAAGTGTTAGAGGCAATGTGACCTGCAGCACACTGTTGGAGACAATGTAACCCACAACATGACTACTGGAGACAACATAACCATCAATAATTTTTACGGGGAAAAGTATGAAAATTGAGGGACCATCAGAAAAAGTTCAAACTTAATCACCTGGCTGATTCTTTAGAAAAAAGAAAGTCAGTACAGACCCTCACGCTAAGACACAATATATACTGATAAGACAATAGATACTGATAAGATACAATAGACACTGATAAGACACAATATATACAATATATACTGTTAAGATACAATATATACAGAAAGATACAATTGAGACTGATATATATCAATTACAAAGTCTAAAAAACTAAATAAATGTCTAGGCTAAAATATATGTGTACTTTAAATATTGTTTCGTAAGCCATTCAGCAGGAGAGCCTGCTTCTGTTCTGAACTCATGTTGCTGATGCATGGTGGCGTTATACTGTTTGTTTCTGTTTGTTTTAGAGGAAGCATCCCCAATCCCACAGAAAAGCACTTCCCCACAAACGTAAGACAGTAAACATATATTTTTATGTGGAATCATAAGGTATCACTATAATTAAGTGTAGATAATACAATAATTTTGACAGTAGAAAATTCATTTGTATTCTTACAGTAGGTGAGGCAGTTCCTCAAAGAAAACAAACTTGTCATGTTTAAAAAGTGAATGCTGACATTCACTTTTTCAGGCACTGCATCTATGAAGACAGAGAGACAAACAGGAGTGGTGAAGACAAGGGTGAGCCTGCATTTTGAACTTGCTTTCTTTTATACTTTTTTGGGCCTGCCTTTCCAAAGCCATCAGCCCAACAGCTTGATAAAGAGTAACAGCTCAGCCCCTCATGCTCAACAGTACAAACCCTCTTTAGTCTCCCTGTTCATTACAGTCCTACATTAACATTAGGCTCAGGACTAAACCATATGATGTACTGGTAGTGTATGTCTTTATAGTCTATATTATACAGCAGGTACAACACTGTTCATTACAGCCCTACATTAACATTAGGCTTAGGACTAAACCATATGATTTTCTGTTAGTGTATGTCTTTATAGTCTATATTATACATATATTCTCTCTCCTCACAGGTGTCACTGGTGCTGAGGAGGCTGGTGGGAACAGTTCCACTTCCTGTCTTCCTCAGGAAGTCCAGGGTTCCTCCAACACGACTGAGACTGGAGGCCATGCTGCTGCTCCTGGTGGAAACCCCTCAGAGCAAATAAAACAGCTGTTGGGAACTCTGAAGGAGCTCTGGGAAGACGATCTGAAGAAGTTTCAGTTGTTCCTGCGGAATAACGTTCTGGATGGGTTTGATCCCATCCCAAAGAGCAGGTTGGAGAAAGCTGACAGAACAGACACAGTGGATAGGATGGTGGAGACATACACACCTGAAGGAGCTCTGAAGATCACTGTGGAGATCCTGAGGAAGATGGATCAGAATAATGTTGCTGAGCGCCTGATGAGTAAGTGTTCTATGTATATTATTATTATTATTGTATCCCACATATTTTATCCCACATTGGAAACAAAAACAACAATGCAGTGATAATGCATGCTGCAATGTCATAAGGTGGTATACATTATATCTAGAAATATGTTGTATTCACTGTCAGAGATGCAGTGTAGAGGAGAGGTTGCCCTCCTTTCTGTGTCTGCAGTGTTAGTCTGCATGTGTATCTATCACTTAGGACTGCAGACACTGTAAGAACGACTGACACCCTTCTCTTAACTAAACAAGGTGACATTATATGAGTGGTAGTCCAGCACGCTAACACCAAGGGCAGTCCACACAGGACAGGAAACCCAGCACAGACACAGGACAGGATCCTTACATGTCACCCACAGCTCCACAGAGTGTAACACCTGAGAGGATGAGACAGTGCAGGCCTGACTCTTCCTGTCTTCTCTCTCCTCACAGAGTGTAACACCTGAGAGGATGAGACAGTGCAGGCCTGACTCTTCCTGTCTTCTCTCTCCTCACAGAGTGGAACACCTGAGAGGATGAGACAGTGCAGGCCTGACTCTTCCTGTCTTCTCTCTCCTCACAGGTGTCAGTGGTGCTGAGGAGGCTGGTGGGAACAGTTCAACTTCCTGTCTTCCTCAGGAAGTCCAGGGTTCCTCCAACACGACTGAGACTGGAGGCCATGCTGCTGCTCCTGGTGGAAACCCCTCAGAGCAAATAGACTGTCATGGTACATAAGAAATGATCATGATGAAATAGACTGTCATGGTACATAAGAAATGATCATGATGAAATAGACTGTCATGGTACATAAGAAATGATCATGATGAAATAGACTGTCATGGTACATAAGAAATGATCAGTATGAAATAGACTGTCATGGTACATAAGAAATGATCATGATGAAATAGACTGTCATGGTACATAAGAAATGATCATGATGAAATAGACTGTCATGGTACATAAGAAATGATCATGATGAAATAGACTGTCATGGTAAAAGATATATGCAGTATATGTATATGAGCCACAGAGAGCTTAGAGAGAAATATTGTTGGAAATATTTGTGTCACAAGTAATGTGTGTGTGTGTGTGTGTGTGTCTGTGTCTCATCTATTCTCCAACAAAGCTCAGGATGGCAGCATTGTCATGGCTCCAGTGTTAAAGAACACAACTGTCGGAGGCAATGTAACCTACGATATAACCAACCAAATTGTGGACCATCAGAAAAAAGGTGAAAACTTCGTCATTTGGCTTGTGTTTTCTCATAAGTGTTAATTACAAAGTAAAAAAATACAAATAAAGTCTTGTTTACAATATTATATTATTTCAATATGTTTTCAGTAAGCCATTGAGCATCAGTAAGGAGAGCCTCCTTCTGTTCTGAACTCATGCTGCTGATACATGGTGGTGTCTCCATCCATTCAGACAAGTTATACACCAACCTTTCTGTTTGTTATAGAGGAAGCATCCCTGATCCCACAGCAAAGCACCTCCCCACCAAAGTAAGACAGTAAACATGTATTTTAGTGTGGAATCATAAGACATTACAATAATGAAGTGTAAATACTATAATTCTGACTGTGGAAAATACTTTGTATGCTTACAGTAGGTGAGGCAGTTCCTCAAAGCAGCAAACCTGTCATTACTGTTCAAATCAAAAACAATATTGACATGATTCTTTTCTCTTCTTCAGACACCTCTATGAAGAAACAGAGAGAGAGACAAACAGGAGTGGTGAAGACAAGGGTGAGCCTGTATTTTGAACTTGCTTTCTTTTATACATTTGTTGGCCTGCCTTTCCAAAGCCATCAGCCAACGGCTTGATAAAGAGTAACAGCTCAGCCCCTCATACTCAACAGTACAAACCCTCTTTAGTCTCCCTGTTCATTACAGCCCTACATTAACATTAGGCTCAGGACTAAACCATATGATGTACTGGTAGTGTATGTCTTTATAGTCTATATTATACAGCAGGTACAACACTGTTCATATACTGTATGTCAGGAAAAAAGGTACTGTGGGAAGATAATGTCTATTTCATCTCATCAGTCATAATATTTTGTCAACCAGCACAAGTCGAAATGGCTACAGCAAACAATCAACACAAACAAAACACTATAGACCTGACTTTGACACCATTCAGCACTTGACTCTTCCTGTCTCTAAATACTGTATTCAAAGCAACATCCACTTCATATGTGGAGCTATGAAGGTATTAGCAGTAGTATTGTTGTACAGCTTTAAGAGAGAGTGTTGTCAGTTAGAAGGCTTGCATTGTAAAGGTATGTTAATCAATATAAAATGTTTGTTTTATCCATGTGTTCTTGAATTAATCGGTCATTTCAAACTGAAACTGAAAGAGAAGTTTCCAATGTTGTATAGATCGCCCTATAACCTTGTACTATGTGTGAGTGTTGTAAGCTCTTTCATTATTGTGTACCTGATAAATGATCATAGATTTGAAATTTGTTTTGAAATGAATGTAGAGGACACATTGTCAGTTCATAATCAAAACTACGTTTAACAAAAATACACACTTAACATGTGTTGTTTTTTGTTTAGATTGTTTAGATGAGCGAGCTGAGATTTGTCGACATAAACTCAAATCTGAACTAAGGAAGAAGTTTGAAACTGTGTTCGAGGGCATAGCTAAACAAGGAAAGGCAACTCTTCTCAATAACATCTACACAGATCTCTACATCACAGAGGGTGAGAGTGAAGAGGTCAATAATGAACATGAGGTGAGACAGATTGAGACAGCATCCAGGAAATCTGCAAGACCAGAAACAGCCATCACATGCAACAACATCTTTAAACCCTCAGCTGGACGAGTTAAACCTATCAGAATTGTTCTGACAAAAGGAGTTGCTGGCATCGGCAAAACTGTCTCTGTGCGAAAGCTCATCACAGACTGGGCTGAGGGACTAGCCAATCAGGAAATCCAGTTCATCTTTCCTCTCCCGTTTCGAGAGTTGAATTTGTTGGTTGGAAAAGAGTACAGTTTGATCGAACTTCTACATTACTTCTCCATGGAAATGAGAGAATCTGGAATCTCCAACTGCAAAGTTCTGTTTGTCTTTGACGGTCTGGATGAGTGTCGACTGCCCTTAGCCTTCAAACAGAACACGCGCTGGTGTGATGTCACAAAGTCCACCTCAGTGGATATGCTGCTGACCAACCTGATCAGAGGAAACCTGCTTCCCTCTGCTCTCATCTGGATCACCACTCGACCTGCAGCAGCCAATCAGATCCCTTCTGAGTTTGTTGACCTGGTGACAGAGGTACGAGGGTTCAATGACCCACAGAAGGATGAGTACATCATGAAGAGAGGCAGTGATGAGATCCTGGCACACATCAAGGCATCAAGAACTCTTTACATCATGTGCCACATTCCAGTCTTCTCCCTAATATGTGTGACCGTCCTAGAGCACATGCTGAGAACAGAGAAGAAAGAGAAGATGCCCAAGACCCTGACTGAGATGTACACAACCTTCCTGGTGTTACAGACCAAACAGAAGAAAGGGAAGTATACTGATAAAACTGAGACAGATGCACATTGGGATGAAGACAGCCTTAAGAGCATTCGGTCACTGGGAAAACTGGCCTTTCACCAGCTGGAGAAAGGCAACCTGATTTTCTATGAGAAAGACCTGACAGAGTGTGGCATTGATGCCTGTGATGCCTCAGTGTACTCAGGAGTGTTCACACAGATCTTCAGAGAGGAGAGAAAAGTCTTCCAGGAGAAGGTGTTCTGCTTTGTCCATCTGAGCTTTCAGGAGTTTCTGGCTGCTGTGTTTGTGTTTCTCTCATTCATCAACAACCAGCAGAATCTGATGTCTAAGACTCCATTATCTTCCAGTTTCAACAAACTGTTGGCTCCTTTAAGAGAGATACCAGAAGTCCGATTCTACAAGAGTGCTGTGGACAAGGCCTTGCAGAGTAAGAATGGACAACTGGACCTTTTCCTCCGCTTCCTCCTGGGCCTCTCAATGGAGTCCAACCAGATTGACTTACAAGGCCTACTGACTCAGACAAGAAGCAACACACAGAGCCATGAGAAAACAGTCAAGTACATCAAGGAGAAGATCAGAAAGAATTCTTCTCCAGATGACTTCCGGTTGGCAAATGTGGTGAGCGGACGTACGAGAGAAGGCTCCCAGTCTACTTTTTGCTATATTCGTTCTTATCAAGCTTTCTTCCCAGTGCTCTTGACATTAGTGAGTTTCATTAAGTGTTTCAACTTAAAATGAGCAATTCGGAGTTTGCTAAATCAGGTTGCAGTGCACAAACCCCAGCTACACGTGCTGCTACTAGCGCCGCAAGTAAGCTAGCAACGTTCTCAGCTAACAGCCCTCCGACAGCGACAAAAACTTCAGGACCGGGAGCAACCATGGATACCGCTGTCATTTCTAAGGATCAACTGGCTGCAGAATTTGCGAAGCAGAGAACCACACTAAGGGATGATGTCTCTCTTCTGATTCAAGAATCTACAAAGCCACTACAAGCCTCGCTGGACTCACTCCAAACAATAGTGAACACATTCCAACAGCGCCTCACCTCAGTGGAGTCTGTGTCCGGTGATAACTTTGAACGTGTATGCGCTGCGGTGTCTAGCATTAAGACGCTCCAAGCCCAAAACCAATCTCTCTTGACTCGGCTCGATGACCCAGAAAACCGATCGCGGAGAGCCAATCTCCGTATACTACACATACCAGAAGGCAGCGAAGACGGCAAGGACCCGGTTAAATTCATGTCTGAGCTGCTGATGCAGGTGATGGGCCCCGACGTCTTCACTGCACCGCCCGAACTGGAGAGAGCCCACCGGTCCCCGACCTTCAGATCTGGACAAGGAAAGCCTCCGCGCACATTCCTGGTTTGTTTCTCCCGATTCCAACAGAAGGAAGCCGCGCTGCGCTGGGCAAGGAATCACGAACTGCGGTACGGAGGAACTGTCATAAGGATGTTTCAAGATCTCAGCGCAGCTCTTGCTAAAAAGCGAGCTGCATTTAACGGGATAAAACAAGCCCTTTACCAAAAGAACGTCCGGTTCCACCTGATCTACCCTGCCAGGCTGCGCGTGACACACGGGGACGACGTGCTCACCTTCGACTCACCTGATGAAGCCCAGAGGTTCTACGATCAGAGGATTAAAGAGTAAAAATTCAGCAGCGTTTACCTTCACTATATGGTCTGGAGACGGACAGTAAATATTGCACACTCTACTGTGTACGTTGCCTTTGCAGTTAGTCTGTCATACGCCCTGGATTTTAAGGTACTGTGCTTTCATCCACGCTGCGTTTTGGGATAACATGTTTAGAAGGGATAAACAAAAAGAAACAACAACAAAAAAGTGGCCCGGATCTTGTGTTACTCTGTGTGCTACTGCTTTCATTCATGTTATGTTTGGGCTAATTAGGGGGAACAAAAGTGAAGGGGGGGGGGACACATAGCTTTTCCATTACATGGATGTGCCATATATATATTTATATATATATATATATATTTTTACACCTAATTATTACTTTATAATATTTTTGTCCCCTCAGCCCTGCTTTTGCCTTCATGGCCTTTGTGTAAAGCTTGTTTATATATTATTACTGCCAGAAGTTTTTGGAAATAGTGTTATGCCTGCAGCTTGCCTCAGGGAGAGGAACAAGTATAGGCTTAGTGTTAGTTATGTCTGTGTGTCTGGGGTATGGGACAGGGTTATGGGATGGTACACCACTAGAATTTATTTTTTATTTTTTATATTTTTTTATTTCTTTATCTCACTCTTTCTTAATGAGGTTATCCATGGAGCTGTACACATTTTTGTTGTGACCATTTATTTGCTTTACAGTTATTATAACAATTTTATCCTTTTTCTGATTTAAACATGGAACAAAGAACTAATGTAAGAAAGGCTGATGTAAGATTTATTAGCTGGAACGTAAAAGGCTTAAATGGGCCTGTAAAAAGAGCTAGAATATTCAATCACCTTAAATATTTAAAATGTGAAATTGCATTTCTTCAAGAAACTCATTTGTTGTTGAAAGATCAAATTAGACTCAGGAAAGCTTGGGTGGGACATGTGTTCCACTCAAGTTTCGATTCCAAAACACGTGGGACCGCTATATTGATACATAAAAAAATCCAGTTCAGTGCTACCACTGTTATTTCTGACCCACAGGGGCGCTTTGCCATGGTCTCTGGGCTACTTTTCCACAAGCCTGTCGTTTTGGTTAATATATTGCCCCAAACTGGGATGATGATAAATTCATGGGTAAAGTTTTCTCATTAATACCAGACATAAACTCACAACAATTAATTTTAGGGGGTGATCTGAATTGCACAATTAACCCAATATTGGACCGCTCTAATCCTAAATCTACAGATCCTTCAAAAATGGCCAAATCTTTATCCTTTCTTATGGATCAAATAGGAGGTGTTGACCCCTGGCGCTCTCTTTCTCCACTTGGTCAATCCTACTCCTTCTTTTCCCCGGTTCACCACTCATACAGCAGAATAGACTACTTTTTTATTGATAGAAACCTTCTTCCCTTTGTCACAAAAGCTGATTATTCAACCATAGTTGAATCTGATCACGCCCCTGTTTTATTAGATCTTGTGTTTCCTCCTAACAATTCGGAACGTCCTCCTTGGAAATTAGACAAAACCTTACTGGCTGATAGTTCATTCTGTGATTTGATAAACAAAGAAATTGACAACTTTATAGTTTCCAACAAAAAAGATGACATCTCCTCCTCATTGCTTTGGGAGACACTGAAGGTTGTGATCAGAGGTGAGATTATATCATATTCAGCAAGAATCAATAAAATGCGTAGACTTGAACAAGACCAGCTTATTAAATCAATTAGCACAGTAGACTCTCAGTACTCTTCGTCTCCATCCCCTGAACTCTATAAAAAAAAGCTTGACCTTCAAACTCAATACAACCTGTTGTCAACCGGTAAAACAGAAAAAATGTTGTTAAAATCACGTGGATATGCTTATGAGCATGGAGAAAAAGCTGGCCGCCTTCTAGCACACCAACTTAAGGCCCAATCTGTTTCTCAACAAATCTCACAAATAAGGAAACCAAATGGGGATTTAACTACTGACCCCGGGAGAAATTAATGAAACATTTACCTCATTTTATTCTAACCTGTATACATCAGAGGCGACCAATGATAGAACTGATATGGAACATTTCTTTTGCAATCTTGAAGCTCCTTCCATAAAGGTAACGGATAAGACAAAGACTGAACTCCCATTACAACTGTCTGAAATTATTAACGCAATAATGGCAATGCAAAGTGGTAAGACACCTGGCCCCGACGGCTACCCAATAGAATTTTTTTAAACTTTTTCTAAGAAACTATCCCCAATTCTACTTGAAATGTTTATAGAGTCTATGTCCCGTGGGTCATTACCACAAACTCTCACTGAGGCATCGATTATTCTCCTGCTTAAGCCAGGTAAAGAGAATACAGAATGTGGCTCATATCGACCCATTTCCCTCCTAAACAGTGATGTGAAGATCCTAGCTAAAGCGCTTGCCCTTCGCCTAGAAACCACAATGACTGATGTGATCTCTGCTGACCAAACCGGTTTCATTCTGGGTCGACACTCATTTACAAATATCCGACGGCTTCTGAATATTATTCACTCCCCTGCGTCCAGTGAGGTACCTGAGGTGGTCATCTCACTGGACGCAGAGAAAGCTTTTGACAGGGTTGAGTGGGAATATTTATTCACGTGTTTAAAGAAATTTGGGTATGGTCCAAATTTTATTTCATGGATCAAACTTCTTTACAGCTCACCCAAGGCCTCGGTGGTTACAAACGGCAGGCAATCACAGTACTTCACTCTGTCGAGAGCGACCCGTCAGGGATGTCCAATTAGTCCACTGTTATTTGCCTTGGCCATAGAGCCCTTATCCATCGCACTCAAATCATTGCCATCTATAAGTGGAATTTTCAGAGGAGGAGATGAGCATAGACTAAGTTTATATGCCGATGATTTATTATTATTTGTTTCGGACCCTATTCTTAGTGTACCTCATATCATCCATGCTCTGTTAAGATTTGGTAAATTTTCCGGGTATAAACTGAACTTTAGTAAAAGTGAATGCTACCCTGTTAACAACTTGGCTCTTCAAATCCAGGATAATGTTTTACTGTTTAAAATGTCTAGAAACGGTTTTAAATATTTGGGCATTAACATCACAAGAGATATGAAAAACCTCTACCAGGAAAATTTTGCTCCTCTACTTGATAAAGTCAAACTAGATCTAAAGAAATGGAGAACACTCCACTTGTCCTTAGCAGGTAAAGTGAATTGCATCAAGATGAGTGTGCTCCCAAAATTCCTCTACCTGTTTCAACGTATCCCACTTTACCTTCCTAGGTCTTTCTTTAAAGGTATTGATAGCGCTTTTATTTCTTTTATTTGGAATGGCAAGAACCCTAGGGTACGTTTAGAGCTTCTACAGAGGCCTAAATTACAGGGAGGCCTAGCTCTTCCTAATCTTTTCTACTACTACTGGGCTGCAAATGTTCAAAAAATAATGTTTTGGCTTCATACTCCGGATACAGACTGGTGCCAGTATGAAGCTACATCATGCATCTCAACGTCTCTCACGGCTCTGGTCACTTCCAGTCTTCCCGTTTCTACTACCCAGTTCACAAACAACCCAATTGTCATCAATACTTTGAAGATCTGGTTTCAAATGAGACGGTTCTTTGGTTTCAAACAAACTCTTAGCTTAAGCCCTATATGCAACAACCATCTTTTCCCCCCAGCTAAATTAGATGCTACATTCTCTTTTTGGCGGAGACAAGGCATTTCTAAATTTAAAGATATGTACATAAATCGTGTATTTGCCAGCTTTAATGACTTATCACAAACATTTGGCCATCCTCGATCTAGCCTGTTTCAATATTTTCAAGTACGCCACTTCCTTATGAGCCATGACCCCAACTTTCCAAATGTATCTTCAGTGTCAGGCTTAGATGATCTGCTAGAATCCCCATTCAATTCGAAAAGGCTAATTTCTAGAATACATGATTGTATAGCCTCTCTTAAAACCATAACCATCGCGAAGATAAGGGCGGACTGGGCGGATGAATTGGGGGAAGACATGGAAGATGACATGTGGAACTGTGCTTTACTAAGAGTGAATGACAGCACTTCTTGTGCAAAATTAAGTATAATACAATTTAAAGTTTTACACCGGACTCACTTTTCCAAAGCAAGATTAGCTAAAATATATCCTGATTCTGATGCTAGTTGTAACAGATGTCACCACACCCCTGCCAATTTAACCCATATGTTCTGGTCATGCCCTGCTCTGGTCACTTACTGGTCTATGATTTTTAAAACATTATCTGAGGCGCTCAATACTGATTTCCAACCAAATGCAGCAGCAGCTATATTTGGTATCACAGATCGTAGACATTCTATAGTAAGAAAAAGTTATAAAAACATATTGGCCTTTGTGACTCTGCTTGCACGCAGAAGAATATTATTACATTGGAAATCAAAAAACCCTCCCAAAGCGTCTTTGTGGATGTGTGACCTGATGCACTTTATACAATTAGAGAAAATTAAATACTCGCTTAGGGGGTCAAGGGACAAATTCTACTCCACCTGGGATCCGGTTTTGAAATACATAGGGAAACTCAAAACTATACCTGATACCCCATAGCAATATTTCTTGCATCAGGGCCCTGTAGCGTACAGTAGTTTTTTATTTTTATTTTTCCTTTTCTTTTCTTTTGGTTTAATTACCGATTTGGTCACTTCTGGGCCAAACCAATTATAAAACTGTTTTTCGGATAGAGTACCGTATGTACAGTATGCATGATGCATTGTCTGTGTAAGTACGATGTGGATTGATGCTGGCATGTCAGCCTATAATGTAGAGTGTTTGTGAATATGCATGTGAACAAGTACATGGTGACATTTGGCACGACTAAGTATGAGGACCTTGCTTACTATTTTATTTATTTATTTTTACTGTATTTACTTTTCTATTTTCTTATTTCTGTTAGTCTAAGTGTGTGTACTACATGTTCAAGTGGGTGGGGTGGGTGGGATACTGTTGTTCGTATGTGTATGTAAACAAAAAACAACAAAAAACTATGGATATGTCTGCTAAAATGTATGCTCAGAATATGAATGTGTTCATAAACATTTCCAAATAAAAAGAATTATAAAAAAAAAGAAAGAATTCTTCTCCAGAGAGATGCATGAATCTGTTCCACTGTCTGAATGAACTGAATGACCAGTCTCTGGTGGAGGAGATCCAACAGTACCAGGGGGGTATTCCAGGTAGCGGGTTTAACAAACTCTGAGATTAACCCTGAACTCTGAGTTGAGTTACTCTAACATGAGAAACTCAGAAACTTCGGTTCCAGAAAAGCTGATATGAATTAGTTAACTCAACTCGGAGTACGTCAACTCAGAGTTAAGCGCGGGCATGAGAACTATCGAAAGCCAACATCAATGGAGCTCCGATACTAGGATCCGCGATGCCACCCGGCGACAAAAAACGTGGTCCGACTTCACCAAACTTCAGATTCAAGTTTTATTACGTGTTTATGGCCGAGCACATATTCCCGAAAAAAAGCAACACGGCTGTAGCAGCGTACAAGTGGGAGACAATTGCTGCCGAGCATACATTTGAATGTAATACCCAGTCCATATATTGAACCCCACTGTCCGTTAATATTACAGGAGAAAAAGTGGTGGACTTAATAAAATAGCATGTTCAATGTTTTATTAAATATAAAAACATACTTCGAACAGGTAGCCTAATGCATATTTTGCTTAGGCTATACGCTTATGATTGTAGCCTCGACGTCACCTTGGTTTTAATCATATTCGACATGATAAGTAAATATCAATTGGTGCCTATTTCAAGCAGTTTCCCCCAACAGAATGTTTTTCATCAAAAGATGATGATGATGATTATGACGAAAAGACATTGACTGCTGCCGCAGAAATGGATGCAGAGAATGATGTGGTAGCTACTAGTTCTCTCCCCATGTACTATTATTTACAGGCTTGTACGGAATTGTCAGTTACACTGACATTATGAGAATAATTAATATAAAAAACGATTTGCACATACTAATCCTGTTGAACAGAGCATGGATGCTATACAGTGAGATGTTCATTTAATGGCAGGTGAATTTTGCATGTGGAACTGTGAAATGTAGCTAATGTAATCTCATGTATTCCTAGTTACAAATAAATGAGTTGTAGCCTACAAACTGTACCTCATGAAGAAAGTGCCAAAAACTGACCAATAGATGGTGTAGGCCTACTTAGGGTAGACGAATAAAGACTAATCTCGAATAAGATTTACTGGAACTTCAGTTACGGGAGGATGCATGGTCACAGGTGATGTTAATTGTTGGAACAATAACCTATATGGATATTAATTGTTGAATTTGCTGAATTTCTATTTTGACCAAGAGATGGTGTACTTAGGGCAGAAGAATAAAGGCTGACCTTGTAAGGCTATCAACCTGCCCCCACCTCTCATATGGTACTACGGAACTACAGAGTTACTGGATGGAGTCTCAACTTGATGGCTCTCACATCTCATTGTGTAACTTACTGTAGCATTGTCATGTTGATAAGAAAGGGTCAAGATTGTGGTGTGATTGTAGTTGTTCTTGGGTATTAAAAGGAATTGTGAAGCATTTTTCTGTGGATGATTGATCTCCTGAGACCTTCTCCTCAGCTCTGGCTTTGTAGCCTATCTCTGGTTTACAATAGTCATGGTAGAGTAGGCCTAGTTAACCTTCATTGATTTCATTCATTTGTAATATGATTACATGATTATATTATTTCACCTTAATTTGACCATTCTTGCTTTGATTGAACCCAAAGTCAAATAACTGCAATTGGTAGGCTATTGGCATTATTTGGTTAATGTTAATACACTGTCCAGTTTCTGATCTTCCTTCAAACCAAGGCTAGGCCTAGCCTACTCATTGTTAGATTTCTATATGTAGGCAATGAAGAAGACCAAATCCTACAATTTCAATGATGTGTCTTTATTTCAGTGCCAAAAAGCTTTTGGTCAATTCTGTGTGCACACTAGCGATGAAGACCCAAGGGCTGAGAATGTTGCTCAAATAAATTACAGATTGTGACGGGAAACGGTAACGTTAACTTAGGCATTAATCAGGGAATTAAAGCACATCAAATCGCAGTCTTAAAATCGTCTCCTGGCGTATAACTAAGCGAATTTAATTTAGTTCGAGATCGCTCGGCTGAACCAGGAAACGATATCCCATGTCTTCCAACGCTATCAAACTCAGAAAGTGGGAGGGGATAGGTAAAACTCAGAGTATGGCATGGAACTAACCACCTAGCGAGCAGGTTAGTTTCACAGCGTAAGTTACCATGGCAACTTACCAAAAGGTTTCGTTACCTCTCTTTCTGGAACGGAAACCTCGGAGTTTGCCTGTTTTCAGGGTTAAACAACTCAGAGTTTTCACAAAACCGGCTACCTGGAATACCCCCCTGAGCTCAGGAGGTCTCTCCAGTGAGAAGAAGCTCTCCTCTACACAGTGGTCAGCTCTGGTCTTTGTGTTGCTGACTTCAGAAGAGAAGATGGACGTGTTTGACCTGAAGAAATACTCCAAATCAGAGGAAGGTCTTCTGAGGCTGCTGCCAGTGTTCAAATACTCCAAAACTGCTCTGTATGTATAAGGCATTATATTTCTTAAATGATAATATTACAACAGCACATATTGTGATAGTGTTTGATTATCATATGTTTCTATAATACAAAACATGACTCTGATGATGTCTCATGTTCTCCTTATGTCATGTAGGCTGAATGACTGTAACCTCTCAGAACGGTGCTGTGAAGCGCTGGCCTCAGCTCTCCCCTCCTCAGATCTGACAGAGCTGGACTTGAGTAACAACAACCTGGGGGATTCAGGCATGAAGCTGCTCTCTGCTGGACTGGGGAATCCACTCTGCAAGCTGGAGACACTGAGGTCTGTATTCATGTTCAACATGACACAACTATAGTTATAATCTCACACCACGCACTGAATCACACACTGATCGTACGTTTGTGGTCTATTAAAGGTACAAGGGGCCGACCAATGAATAGTCAGGGCAGTCAAGGGTCGTAATCCACAAGGTGGAGTCATTCAGGTACAGGGCAGCAGGCAGGCTCAGAGTCAGGCCAGGCAGGAGGTCAGGACCAGGGGACAGTGTTGTAGTCAAGACAACCTGAACCGAGACCAAGGTGTATCGAGGCCGAGACAAGACCAAGACTGGGCGATACCGAGTCAAGTCCAAGACCAAGGCAGGGTGATACTGGGTCAAGACCAGACCACTCAAAACACACAAGCAGTAGGGTTTGACTAGGTGAAAAGTTAGATTTGATCTGTAACTGTGTATTTGAACTACAAATTAGCACTCTTTAAGTAGTGCAGTGTGCTTATGGCCAGGCAGTGCAGCCTATTTAATACATTTGTTTTTTTATTTTCTTAGAGGCGCAGTAGTACTCAGTACTTTTGTAGGGGGTTAAAATATGGTCGAAAGAACCAAAACGAATTCCCCTACGGTTTAAAGGAAGATGGGAAACTGAACAGTGTATTAGCATGAACCAAATAATACCAATACAAATATCAATTATAGTTATTCGACTCTATGGGTTAAATCAGAGCAAGAATGGTCAAAGTACGGTCAAATGGAATACGCATTTAATAACATTGCAAATGAATGAAATCAATTACAAGGCAAACAAGTTACAAATGAAGGCTTTAAATCTTACCTACTCTACCGTGATCATTGTAAATCAGAGAAAAAGCAAGAGTGAGCAAGGAGTAGGACTGAGAAGAAGGTCTCAGGAGATGAAGAAATCCAAAGAACAATGCATTACAATTCATTTATACACAAGAACAACCAATCAGACTACATCTTGAATGGGGTGTGAGGGCCATCAAGTTGAGACCTCCAGAAACTCCATACTTTAGCATATGAGAGGTGGGGGCAGGTTTGACACCCAGCCTTACACTTTCAAATCTGTCTCTCTCACCCAAGTGAAGGAGCGCGGTACCGCAGTGTTTAACTTTGCTTCATTAAGTCGGGAGAGATATGCAGCTGACATGAGTCAACGTTGATGTAACATAACTTTATATTCATCATTAGCTACATAGCTTTAGGTGGCCTGGCTCGTTATCACAAACTAAATCTGGCAAGCAACTGAAACTAACACCCTGAAACATACAGACTGTTATATAGCTAGACTAGCCTACTTGCTAAATCTCTTTGTGAAATGGGGGAAGAGAAGAGTTTTTGTACAGAGGCAGATTGCAAACGTTAGGTAGCTAGCTTTGCTAGCGTCACTTATGCCTAGCTTACCTTTTTTGAATGTTTTCTTTCTAAATGCCGGTAAAAGTTTGATTTACATTTACATTTACATTTACATTTATTCATTTAGCAGACGCTTTTATCCAAAGCGACTTCCAAGAGAGAGCTTTACAAAAGTGCATAGGTCTGATCATAACAACGAGATATCCCCAACATTGCAGGTAGTCAAACATGAATCATACATTGTGAAAAAACCCAAAAATAAGTGCCAAAGGGAAAAATCATAAGAGCATTAAGTTAAACAAGTTACAATTGGGCAACAATAATCTAAAAGTGCACCTGTGGACGAGCAAAACAACAGTAAACTACCTCACAGCGAGTACAATCATTTTAATCAGTTACAGCTAACCGACAAGAGCAGCAGCTCTCTAAGTCAGAGTCCTTGTGATCCTGGAAGAAACTAACATCATGTCCAGCAGGTCTTTCCTAGGTACCGTTGTATTCCCGGAACAAGTGTGTCTTGAGCCTATTCTTGAAGGTGGGGAGACAGTCAGTGTCTCTGATGGAGGTGGGGAGTTGATTCCACCACTGGGGGGCCAGACAGGGGAAGAGCTTGTGTTGGGAGCGGGCGGTCTTGAGCGGTGGGACCACCAGACGGTTGTCAGAGGAGGACCGAAGGTGGCGGGAGGGGGTGTAGGGCTGGAGGAGAGACTTGATGTAGTCGGGTGCAGTCCCATTCACCGCTCGGAAGGTCAGTACCAGGGTCTTGAATCTGATACGGGCCGTGACGGGCAGCCAGTGAAGGGAGACGAGGAGCGGGGTAACATGGGAGCGTCTGGGTAGGTTGAAGACCAGACGGGCCGCTGCGTTCTGAATCCTCTGGAGAGGGCGGGTTGCGCATGCTGGGAGCCCGGCAAGCAGCGAGTTGCAGTAGTCCAACTTGGAGAGGACAAGTGCCTGGACCAGCAGCTGGGTGGAGTGCTCAGACAGGTATCTCCTGATCTTCCGGATGTTGTAGAGGGTGAATCTACACGACCGGGAGACAGCAGCGATGTGGGCTGTGAGGGAGAGCTCGTCATCCATGGTAACCCCGAGGTTCCTGGCAGAGGACGAAGGGATCACCGTCGCCGATCCCAGGGTGATTGAGAGGTCATGGGAGATGGACGGTTTGGCCGGGATGATGAGGAGTTCGGTTTTGGCGAGGTTCAGCTGGAGGTGGTGCTTGGTCATCCAGGCAGAGATGTCTGTGAGACAGGCCTCAATCCTGGCTGAGATCCCCGGATCGGTCGGGGGGAACGACAGGTAGAGCTGGGTGTCGTCAGCGTAGCAGTGGTAGGAGAAGCCATGGGAGGTGATGATTGGTCCAAGCGAGGTGGTGTACAGGGAGAAGAGGAGGGGTCCAAGGACGGAGCCCTGTGGGACACCAGTGGAGAGCTGGCGGGGGTCAGACACATCACCTCCCCAGGAGACCCGGTAGGATCTTCCCGACAGGTAGGACGAGATCCACTGAAGTGCAGTGCCAGCGATGCCCATCTCGGAGAGTCTGGCGAGCAGGATCCGATGGTTAACCGTATCAAATGCTGCAGAGAGGTCCAGCAGAATGATGACGGATGACCTCGAGGCCGCTCTGGCAGACTGGAGGGCCGTGGTGACCGACAGGAGGGCAGTTTCAGTGGAGTGGCCCGTCTTGAAGCCCGATTGGTGGGGGTCAAGCAGGTTGTTCTGAGTGAGAAAGTTTGACAGTTGGTTAGATACAGCGCGTTCAATTGTTTTAGAAAAGAAGGGTAGAAGTGATACCGGTCTGTAGTTCTGGAGGACAGCTGGGTTAAGGGAGGGTTTTTTGAGTAGGGGTCTAACTCTGGCCTGTTTGAAGGCAGAGGGGAAAGTGCCAGAAGTAAGAGAAGAGTTGAGGACATGGAGAAGGAATGTTATGATGGAGGGAGAGATGGTTTGAAAGAGAGGGGAGGGGACTGGATCAAGGGGACAGGAGGTGGGGCGATGAGAGAGAATGAGGTCAGAGATCTCTGCCTCAGATAGGGCCGAGAAAGAGTTGAGACATTTAGTAGGGTCAGTCATAGAGGGTGAGTGAACAGGAAAGGTTGGTTCAGGGAACCGACTGCTAATGTCAGCAACTTTTTTCTCAAAGAAGGAAGAGAAGTCATCTGCTGTCAGAGTGGAGGGAGGGGGTGGGGGAGGTGGGTTAAGGAGGGTGGAGAAGGTAGAGAAAAGTTTGTGAGGGTTTGAGGCAGAGTTAATTTTGTTCAAGAAGTAGTGAGTTTTAGCATCAGTTATGTGGGCAGAGAAGGATTTGAGGAGGGAGTGATACTTATCAAGGTCTAGACTGTCGTTAGACTTGCGCCATCTCCTCTCAGCCGCTCGAAGGGTGGAACGTTCTTCACGAATAACATCAGTGAGCCACGGGCAGGAGGGAGAAGATCGCGCAGGCCTAGTTGACAGGGGGCAGAGGGTGTCAAGTGATTCAGTTAAAGTGGATAACAGCATGTTAGTGGCAGTGTCGGCGGGGTGGGACATGAACTCGTTAATAGGAGGGAGGGAGGATGTTACAATGGAGGAGAAGTGCGAGGGGGATAGGGAGCGGAGATTGCGTCTGAAAGTTACGAGGGGAGGGGAGGTAGGAAGAGTTGGAGGGAGAGAGATAGAGAATTGGATAAAGTAGTGATCAGAGATGTGTAGTGGGGTTACAGAGGTTAGGGCAGTGATACAGTTACGTGTCAGGACGAGGTCCAGCTGTTTTCCTGCCTGGTGGGTTGCTGGTGTGTTGAGCAACGTCAGGTCGAAGGAGGTCAGGAGAGACTTGAAGTCAGCAGCCTGCGTTCCGTCGAGATGGATGTTGAAGTCCCCAAGAAGTATCAGCGGTGTTCCATCATCCGGGAGGGCGCCGAGGAGCATGTCCAGCTCCTCCACAAAGTCAGCTAGGGGCCCTGGTGGGCGATAGAGGACAATTAAAAATGCTTTGATAGGATCAGTTAGCATCACATAGTGGTGTTCAAATGATTTGGCAGTAAAAGAGAGTGGGGTGGATGTGCATTTAATATGTGGGGAAAGAAGCAAACCTGTCCCGCCTCCTCGTCCAGTTAGGCGAGGAGAGTGGGAGAACGAGTGGTTGACAGAGAGAGCAGCTGGAGTTGCAGTGTTCTCTGGTAGGATCCATGTCTCTGTTAGCGCGAGGGCATCAAGAGAAGCATGGGATGCTAACGCTGGAATGAAGTCGGCCTTTTTTACAGCAGACTGGCAGTTCCAGAGTCCTATAGAAAGAGAGAGAGCAGGTGGAGAAGATCTAGAGAGGTAGCTAAAGTTAGAAGTGGAACGTATATACTTCGTGACATATCTACGTCTACGTCTGCGGGTGTTGTAGTGAACGGGAATGCTAAAGAAGCACATGCTAGCTATAAATGTGTTCTAGGTAGAAAATAATAAAAATAGGGTGATACTTATCAGAAGAAGTGATCCGCCTCGTCGGCCTTCCTCGGATGACTCCCGCGGAAGACTCCTCTTGTTGTCCGAGTCTTAGTGCCCGAGGCTGCCAGGCGAGGCTGCCACTGGAGTGCTAGCTGCCTTAAGTATGCAAAGCGCAGCTGGCAATGGCCCTAATTATGTCAACAGCCCGCCCACTTGGAAACGCTCACGGCGGAGCTTGACAGTACAGATAGAAACTTGCAATTTAAATCGATCTCTAGCTTAGTGGCTAGCTCTCCTAACGGCCTGTTATAACAACTATCTTCTTACTTAATTCTACTCTGACACAGTTTTCAGTTTAAACGACAAAAATGAAACAAGTCTGAATTACTTACTATGAGATGATTCACGATGTTAACTTCAGCAGTCACTAATACACTCTGATCCAAAATACAGATTCAGGGATATTTAAGCACAGCCTATCAATGGCCCTAATTATGTCAACAGCCCGCCCACTTGGAAACGCTCACGGCGGAGCTTGACAGTACAGATAGAAACTTGCAATTTAAATCGATCTCTAGCTTAGTGGCTAGCTCTCCTAACGGCCTGTTATAACAACTATCTTCTTACTTAATTCTACTCTGACACAGTTTTCAGTTTAAACGACAAAAATGAAACAAGTCTGAATTACTTACTATGAGATGATTCACGATGTTAACTTCAGCAGTCACTAATACACTCTGATCCAAAATACAGATTCAGGGATATTTAAGCACAGCCTATCAATGGCCCTAATTATGTCAACAGCCCGCCCACTTGGAAACGCTCACGGCGGAGCTTGACAGTACAGATAGAAACTTGCAATTTAAATCGATCTCTAGCTTAGTGGCTAGCTCTCCTAACGGCCTGTTATAACAACTATCTTCTTACTTAATTCTACTCTGACACAGTTTTCAGTTTAAACGACAAAAATGAAACAAGTCTGAATTACTTACTATGAGAAGATTCACGATGTTAACTTCAGCAGTCACTAATACACTCTGATCCAAAATACAGATTCAGGGATATTTAAGCACAGCCTATCAATGGCCCTAATTATGTCAACAGCCCGCCCACTTGGAAACGCTCACGGCGGAGCTTGACAGTACAGATAGAAACTTGCAATTTAAATCGATCTCTAGCTTAGTGGCTAGCTCTCCTAACGGCCTGTTATAACAACTATCTTCTTACTTAATTCTACTCTGACACAGTTTTCAGTTTAAACGACAAAAATGAAACAAGTCTGAATTACTTACTATGAGAAGATTCACGATGTTAACTTCAGCAGTCACTAATACACTCTGATCCAAAATACAGATTCAGGGATATTTAAGCACAGCCTATCAATGGCCCTAATTATGTCAACAGCCCGCCCACTTGGAAACGCTCACGGCGGAGCTTGACAGTACAGATAGAAACTTGCAATTTAAATCGATCTCTAGCTTAGTGGCTAGCTCTCCTAACGGCCTGTTATAACAACTATCTTCTTACTTAATTCTACTCTGACACAGTTTTCAGTTTAAACGACAAAAATGAAACAAGTCTGAATTACTTACTATGAGAAGATTCACGATGTTAACTTCAGCAGTCACTAATACACTCTTTTAGGCCCATGCAGCCTCGTCATCAGTGAGTGTTTCGTTGCATAATTACACTGAAGGGGGCCGGACAAAGAATATTCAGGGCAGGCTAGGTTTGTCATCCACAAGGCAGAGTCATTCAGGTACAGGGCAGCAGGCAGACTCAGAGTCAGGGCAGGCAGGATGTAACGACCAGGGGAACTAAGAGGCAGAAAAGACTAAAGAAGGTAGAGGAAAACAAGCTGGTACTGTAGGCTTGACAAACAAGAAGAACTGACCCCAAACAGAAAACACAGGGATAAATGAGGGTAGGAAGGAACATGGGAGACACCTGGAGGGGGTGGAGACAAACATGAGATGGGTGAAACAGATCAGGGTGGGACAGGAATATATTTAAGACATACTACTACTTCATTATATTATTGTAGATTAACATGACATTGTGTTTTGTATCTGTCTGCTAGTGTACTGTTGTCCCTGTGCTTGACAGGGTCACTAAACTGTTCCGTTCAACTCTCTTGCTCTAAACAAAAGGCCTTCACCCAGCCCATCCTTATACCTGCGAAGATGACATAATCAGGAGGAGGAGCCGGGGATGCCATATTGTTGTTAGTCCAGTTTCAAAGTCCAATCTAACAAAGTTTAATCTAACAAATCAGAAAGAAATAGAATAAAATAAAGTTAACACAAATCATTTTGTAAATAAACAAATAATACCAATAGACTGGTTATGGTTCCAACATGTACTACTACAGCTCTGGAAAGGATTACGAGACCACTGCACATTTTTATTTAATTTTTTTAGTGGAGAAAGACGATTCTGAGTGAGGAACAGAAGGGTAAAAATTGAGAGGCCACTGCAAATGTTACCCTTCTGTTCCTCCCTCAAAATTCTCCTTCTCCACTTTTTAAAAAAGGAAAGAAAAAGGTGGACTGCATGTACAATTTCTGACACTATAGTTTGGTACGATTCCATTTGAGATCAAATGAAAGTCAGCCAACCTGGACAGACACAGTCCTCTGACTGATCAAACCTTCTTGGTGTTTCAGAGGAAAATTACAGACTCAAATTCTTTATTTCTACCTCCAGAAGGTATTAGTGTTTGTAATCCTTCTTATAATTATAATACATAATAGAAATACCTCAGGATGACCACATGCTGTCTCAGTATACAATAGACAGGATAGTTTCTGGATTATTCCACAGGTACAATCCAGCTCAGTGAAATCAGCTTCTCAGGCAGTGACTAAATTCAGTTGAGTTCTGGATTTTACTAAGTATTATCAATCTGCAGATTGGAAAATCAGACCTCTGACAATAAAACGACAACACCAGGCTTAGGTCTCAATCATGTCTCTCTCCGCTCTGAAGGCTGGAGGACCATCTTTTATAGGGTACAAGAATGTAAACATAGATAGTGACAGTCAGGCAGTAATGACATTACAACAGTCTCAGGGAAAAGAGATTCACTGCTCCTAACACATGACAACTCAGACTAGAGAGTTCATTGGTGGAGCTCTCCTTGTAATCATGACAAGGAACGTTTAGCCAGTACTTTCTCCTGACCCTGAACATCTATTAACCCTGACACATAGACACAATCTACACTTATTAATAGCATGCTTACATGACAACATACTAACTAGTATCCAATGACTAGTTCTGTTGATTAGTGAATAATGTAAGCACACAGGAAATCCCCAAAAAACAGCACAATCTCCAGAACATGGAGGAGATTCTAGGAGACAGGCAGTTACTCTAGGAGAGCTGGACAGGGCCATAGAAGGTCCTCAACCCATCAGCAGGACCGCTAACTGCTGCTTTGTCCAAGGAGGAACAGCACTGCCCGAGCCCTACAGAATGACCTCCAGCAGGCCACTGGTGTGAATGTCTCTGCCCAAACAGACTTCATGAGGGTGGCCTCAGGGCGCAACGTCCTGTAGTGTGCCCTGTGCTCACCGCCCAGCACCGTGGAGCTCGATTGGCATTTGCTATAGAACACCAGAACTGGCATGTCCGCCACTGGCGCCCTGTGCTTTTCACAGATGAGAGCAGGTTCACCCTGAGCACCTGTGATAGACGCGAAAGACTCTGGAGAAGCCAAGGAGAACACTGTACTGCCTGCAACATAATTCAGCATGACCGGTTTGGTGGTGGGTCTGTGATGGTCTGGGGAGGCATATCCATGGAGGCCTCTACAGGTCTCTACAGGCTAGAGAACGGCAGTCTGACTGCCATTAGGTATTGGGATGAAATCATTGAACCCATTGTCAGACCCTACGCTGGTGCAGTAGGTCCTGGGTTCCTCCTGATGTGGCCTCATGTGGCAAGAGTATGCAGGCAGTACCTGGAGGATGAAGGAATCGATACAATTGAATGGCCCTCACGATCACCTGACCTAAACCCGATAGAACACCTCTGGGACATTATGTTTCGGTCCATCAGATGCAGCCAGGTTGCTCCTCAGACTTTACAGGAGCTCACTGATGCCCTTCGACAGATCTGGGAGGAAATCCCACAAGACACCATCCGTCGTCTCATTAGGAGCATGCCGCAACGTTGTCAAGCATTCATACAAGCACGTGGGGGCCACACAAGATGTTGAGAAGCATTCATACAAGCACGTGGGGGCCACACAAGATGTTGAGAAGCATTCATACAAGCATGTGGGGGCCACACAAGATGTTGAGAAGCATGCATACAAGCACGTGGGGGCCACACAAGATGTTTAGAAGCATTCATACAAGCACGTGGGGGCCACACAAGATGTTGAGAAGCATTCATACAAGCACGTGGGGGCCACACAAGATGTTGAGAAGCATTCATACAAGCACGTGGGGGCCACACAAGATGTTGTGAAGCATTCATACAAGCACGTGGGGGCCACACAAGATGTTGAGAAGCATTCATACAAGCACGTGGGGGCCACACAAGATGTAGAGAAGCATTCATACAAGCACTTGGGGGCCACACAAGATGTTGAGAAGCATTCATACAAGCATGTGGGGGCCACACAAGATGTTGAGAAGCATTCATACAAGCATGTGGGGGCCACACAAGATGTTGAGAAGCATTTTGAGTTGCAGATATTGAATCTTGTCAAAATGGACTAGCCTGCCGCATCATTTTTTCACTTTGATTTTGGGGGTGGCTGTAAAATTAAGCCCTCTTTAGGTTGAAAACTTTTATTTCCATCAAAAGATGTGGTATCCTTTCGTTCCTAAGACATTAGAACTGTCTTACATCAGTATAGATATCAAACAATCTTTTTTTCACATTGAGATCTGATGTTTTTTCAAAGTGTTCCTAAAAATAAATTTGAGCAGTGTAGAATATATATATATATATATTTAGCAAGAATATATGAATGAATACTTTATTCCGGACTCAAAGTTCCATATAAAAAGACAATACAAATACAATACAATACAAATACATGACAACACAAATTAAAAATTAAAATACATACAAGCATCGATTCCAATGTTTCCACAACCCAGAGGAGAACCTTGTATCACTCTGTTTAGTGTCAGTGAGTGCAATTATTAGTTTGTTTTTTGACTCTAGAAGTCGACACATAAATTTATACATTAAATTCCTCAACACAGCATGAAAGGTGGGGACATTACTAGTCACAAACAAAGAGCTAGCACTTGTCCATCTAGGAAGCTTAAGGAGAATCCTAAACGCATCGTTATACGCTACCTGTAACTTTTTCAGTTTTGCTGTTCTATATTTACACCAGAGGTGAGCTGTGTAAAATGGAGTACAGTAGGCTCTGAAGAGACTAACTTTAACATCATCCGTGCACATATGAAATTTGCGTGCCAACTTATTGGCCTGTGCATAAAGCTTACAGCACTGGCGCTGGACATCATCATCATCACATAGATCATCAGTGATCATCAATATAAAATGTTGAAACACAGAAAGACATAGGCATGATGGTGTTAATTGATTAACCGTTATCCATGAACAGCATCCGAATATAGCAGTTCTTCTTCTCTCAGGATTGAAGGCAGAGCCGACAGGCAGTATATGCTGCTCTTTTGTAGCAGAATATGGTTATCTAATGACCTAACAGAATTAAATAAATACTGATAAGCATTCTGTTATTTTAAAATATATACATTTATTGGGTAGCTAATTTGACTTCCATTTAATTCCCCTTACATTTTTCTTTTTTTACTTGCTGTTATTTTACTATAATAATATTGTCCAATAGCATGACGTGTTTCTTGGCATACTATATCATGTGATCTCTGTCTCTGGATCAGTCAGCCATGTAAGAACAGCGTCGAAACCAGTGATGTATATCTGCTCAGAAAATTCAAAGATAAGAAAAATGTAACATCTGAAAGTTTAAGTCAACAAAACATGACTTGCCAGTCCAGAACAAAAGAAGTTCACAGAGGTTTTTTACTGTAATTTAGAATAAGTTTACCTCAGGATAACCACAGGAAATTCGCGGTGTTTAAACCAGGACATTTTGTAGCCTAGCTAGCGTTAGCTAGCTAGTTAGCTAATAAAGAGCGACTCCCACATATTCTTCAGTTGGAATCCGACTCAGTGAAACAAGTTCGCCAGGTAGGCTGATATTTAACCATTTTATATTTAAAATTACATTTTAGTTTACTGACGCAGGGTAGGGGGAACGGGAGGTAGGAACAGACACGTAGGAAGAGACAGCAGGAGAGGGCTTTGTCGTCCCAGCAGTTCAGGTGAGGTGGAGGGTTAGCCCAGGACCAGGACCAGAGTTAGGGTTAGCCCAGGACCAGGACCAGAGTTAGGGTTAGCCCAGGACCAGGACCAGGACCAGAGTTAGGGTTAGCCCAGGACCAGGACCAGAGTTAGGGTTAGCCCAGGACCAGGACCAGAGTTAGGGTTAGCCCAGGACCAGGACCAGAGTTAGGGTTAGCCCAGGACCAGGACCAGGGTTAGGGTTAGCCCAGGACCAGGACCAGAGTTAGGGTTAGCCCAGGACCAGGACCAGAGTTAGGGTTAGCCCAGGACCAGGACCAGGACCAGAGTTAGTAGAGGCTGAGATGGTCATGTAGGTGTATCAGCTCCCAGGCGGCCTGGTTCCTGGTTATACAACCCTGGTCACATGACCCTGGTCACACGACAGACGTTGTGGTAACCTAACACCTGTTCCAGAAGCACAGCTAACAGATCGGCCAATCAAACGTTGGCACGCGCGTACCTGGCTCTGGGCCAGCAGAGACTCAGGCAGGACATCTGCCTCCCCCTCTCCTCCTGCCTCAGATAGTTAGAGAGAGGAAGAGGGATTGAGAGAGAAAAGGAGAGAGATAGAAAGAGAGAGGAAGATAGATACAATTGTCTTGCCCCCTAGTGGCCATGTTCAGTATTGGCTCACTAATTTCTATTTTCTGCTCTTCAGGTACGAGGATGAAATCAACAAACGTACCGAATGTGAGAACGACTTTGTTCTCAGCAAGAAGGTATGCTTGCATCCCCTCACCCTCACACAGCACTCTATCAGTGTTACATATTGATCCCAGACAGGATTCATATCACCTAGCATCATGGGTCATTTTGGTCCCTGAATCTCAACACAATTCATGCTCCATCTTTGTGTGTGTGTCAGGATGTGGATGAGGCCTACATGAACAAGGTAGAGCTGGAGTCCAAGCTGGAGAGCTTGACGGACGAGATCAACTTCCTGCGCCAGATCTACGAGGAGGTGGGCACATTACATAATTTCCTGCTCTGGGATTGGTTAAAACAACATTCTGACTCTGACCAAATTTGACTGAATATACACATGCCATTACCTAGTAAAAAACAAGCCCTTTGTAGAAACTGGGTCTGGATTGTAGGTCTGGAAGAAACAGATGTGTTCCTGATTTATGATTCCAGAATATCTCTGAGTTCTGGCATGTCATGATGTTGTGGTAACTGTAGGAATGCTGCGTGAGATATCTGGTAACCGTAGGAACGCTGCATGTGCAGCATGAGACATCTGATTAGCATCTGCAGCCAATCACAGCTGCTCCTCTGGACGCTGCGGTCATCTGCCGTACGTTTGACTATCCCTCTCTCCACCCTCTCCGCCCTCTCCGCCCTCTCATCCTCTTCTATCTCTCCCACTCCTTGTCTCTCTCCTCTCCCCCTCGTCTCCCCCGTATTCCCCCCTGCAGGAGTTGAGGGAGCTGCAGGGGCAGATCAAGGACACCTCAGTGGTGGTGGAGATGGACAACAGCCGCAACCTGGACATGGACTCCATCGTGGCTGAGGTCCGCGCCCAGTACGAGGACATCGCCAACCGCAGCAGAGTAGAGGCTGAGACCTGGTACAAGTCCAAGGTAGGATTATGACTTTCTGAATCATAACTCCCTCAGTCATGACTCCCTGAATCATAACTCCCTCAGTCATGACTCCCTGAATCATAACTCCCTCAATCATGACTTCGGAATTCTGACTACCTCTCTCTTCTGAATCCTGAATTGTTCAGTATGAGGAGATGCAGACATCAGCTACCAGGTATGGGGATGACCTGAGAGCCACCAAGACAGAGATCTCAGACCTGAACCGCATGATCCAGAGGCTGACGTCTGAGATCGACTCAGTTAAGGGACAGGTACTGAACACTACATTACCCACAATCCACCTCGACAGGTTACCTCATGTTATTAACCCTTGTGTAACCATCGAGTCACCACTGAGCTTTAACCACCCTCATAGAGTATATAAAACCCCCTGAACTACTGACCTGACTACTAGTGTCCTTCTCCTTCTCTCCTCCTCTTCTCCTCCTATTCTCTCTTCTCCTCCTCTCCTCCTCCTCTCCTCCTCCTCTCCTCCTCCTCTTCTCCTCCTCTTCTCCTCCTCTTCTCCTCCTCCTCTCCTCCTCCTCCTCTTCTCATCCTCCTCTCCTCCTCCTCTCCTCCTCCTCCTCCTCCTCTCCTCCTCTTCTCCTCCTCCTCTCCTCCTCCTCTCCTCCTCTTCTCCTCCTCCTCTGCTCCTCCTCCTCCTCTCCTCCTCTCCTCCAGCGTGCTAACCTGGAGGCCCAGATAGCCGAGGCGGAGGAGCGTGGAGAGATGGCGGTGAGAGACGCCAAGGGCCGCATCAGTGACCTGGAGAACGCGCTCCAGAGAGCCAAGCAGGATATGGCACGCCAGATTAGAGAGTACCAGGACCTGATGAACGTCAAACTGGCCCTGGACATCGAGATCGCCACCTACAGGAAGTTGCTGGAAGGAGAGGAGGACAGGTGAGGCTCCCGCTGCTTCCGTTAGGGTTAGAGGCTCCTGCTGCTCTCTACATGCTCTGCTGGGGTTCAGGAATATCAGTCTAAGACCCCTGGGGATCCACCTGTAACTAAGACCCCTGGGGATCCACCTGTAACTAAGACCCCTGGGGATCCACCTGTAACTAAGTCTTCTGTATGTATGGTTGTGTTTCCAGGCTAGCGAGCGGGATCAAGTCCATCAACATTTCCAAACAGAGCGGTGAGTCCTGATCCTCCCACATCCTGAACAGTTTCAGGCTTCAACCATTACACCTTCATTCCACAATTACCTCATTGTCCCACAGCTACATCATAATTCCACAGTTACTTCATAGTCCATCCTAGGCGTAAATCCCTCCTGCACTCTTCCACAGTCACATCCTCTCAGCTCTCCTCTCTCCCCCACAGCGAGCTACAACTCCTTCCCCATGGAGAGTGTGAGCAGCAGCTACAGCAGCGGCGTCTCCAGCGGTTACGGTAGCAGTTACGGTGGAGGTTACGGCTACGGCTCTGGCTCTGGCTCTGGCTCTGGCTTGGGATCGGGCAGCTACAGCTCCGGCAGCGCCTATGGGAGCAGCGGCGGGCACGGGGGCAGCAGCGTCACACATAACATGAAGACTGTTGTCATCAAGATGATCGAGACCAAGGATGGCAAGGTGGTGTCTTAGTCCTCCGAGGTTGTGGAGGACTGAGGGCTGAAGCTGCCAGAAGTAACCAGCCACAACTGTACTGTCCCGAGCTGGTTTAGAGTTAACCCTGACCCTGTCAGGAGATGTGGCTGCAGAAGCAACAAGCATTCTAATCCAACCAAAGATTTAGAAAATGGACCAAAGATTCCTTAGTGATACTGAATACCGGCTTGTGCCTTTTTATTTTTTATTGTGTACTAAAACAAAGATATTGCTGTGTGCCTTTCTCAACATTCCATTACCGACCTATGCCCTCTGACCTGGGGTTTGACCTATGCAACAGGCCTGACCTCCGATCGCCCTGAGACCAGAGAGGGACTGTGTGTTTATTGTAGGCCCAGACATCTGGTTAGCAGATAGTCTCCTGTGTTCTCCTCTCAGCCCTGGCTAAAGCTGACACTCTGCAACTGCTAACCTAAGGGTTTTTTGCTACCAAACATTAAAAACCTTACTGACAAAGCAAGTTTCTTGTCTTTACTTTTCTCTATGGTTTACAGTCCTTTCACACTAATAGAGACTAGAAACAGGAATTTCAGTGAGTCTCATCAGCTTAAAGAAAGCAATGAGAAGCGTGATTCCATGCTGCTGATGTGCTGAATACACAACAGTAAATTAAACACATTTAACCTCCGAGTGAATTTATGTATACATAGTTTGTTGTTATTGTGTACAATTGCCCTACATTAAAGAGATTTGATGATAAATTGCATGGAAACTTGGTTTCACAATATTTAGCAAATTATGCTTGTTTAAAGAGGGACAGCAAGCAATTGTTAGCTTTTAGATTACTCACCTCTGGTGAACTTCTGCTACACTTCAACCTTGATATGTTCAAGAAGGTACTAGACTGGTCTCATATAGAATGGCACCAGTGGGTAGTGTAAGCCACTATCTCACTTGGTCCACCGGGGGGCAGTGTAACCCACCATCTCACTTGGTCCACCAGGGGGCAGTGTAACCCACCATCTCACTTGGTCCACCGGGGGGCAGTGTAACCCACCATCTCACTTGGTCCACCAGGGGGCAGTGTAACCCAACATCTCACTTGGTCCACCGGGGGGCAGTGTAACACTTGGTCCACCGGGGGGCAGTGTAACCCAACATCTCACTTGGTCCACCAGTGGGCAGTGTAACCAAGCCCCCACCCCTCGCCCCTTGGGTTGAAGCAACGGCCCCGGTGGATGTAGGTGGTATTGCATCTTCGACTTGACTTCCGTGTCTTCCGGTCGTTTTTAATCTATTAACTCCAGTCAACATTTACAAAACTATCTCCCCCAATAATTTTTGTTCGATACTCGAACCTGGCTCATACTACTAGCTTTTTCATAGAATAATTTTTCCATATTTTTGCTATGTTTGAAACCAATCCGAAATAGGTAAACTAGCACCCCATTTATTTGCTTACGTCAAGAAAAGTTGCCTCGAAACGTGTTCGCGGATACTAACAGGGGACGAGCACACAACGGAACATCAGAAAGTCGCTGATTTACCTGAGCTGAATGAGAACAAGGAGAAAGGACTTGGTAATCTAAAATTGCCTGCCTTAATTGTAGCACGTTTTACAAATGCTTGCACATATACATGACGGTTGTTTGTAGAGTTTATTTCCGTTATTTTAAAGCATATTTAACAATTTTGTAGGCTAATGAACGCAATTATTCTCATTGCATGACAAAGTAGGCTAATTATAGCCTAATATAATTAGTTATAATATCGTGGCATGTTACGGCGTCATTGTAGATAACATGTTATTCTGGAGCAAAGACGAAGATGAATAAATCATGTCTGATAACGACAATATTGTTATGGTCGTTATATTGTTAGAACTTTATGTCAGTTAACACTACAACGATGGCATTAACAATAAGCTAGTAATAGTAAGCAACACTCATCATCATTATAATAGTAACATAGGTAGGCTATAGCCTGTAGGCTTAATTTAGCTTGCTTTGCCGAGCTAGAACAACGACGGAGCCAAATATTCAAGCTTGCAGTTTCTTTAATCCAACACAATACTTAGCAGTCAAACTAAAAACACGGAGCAAAAAGAACAACGTATAGGCATTGCACGTATAATATTACAGTATTGGTTTTCGTAAGTTCACATGTATCTGCTTCTTGATCGGACTTGTACCACATTCTGACAGTTTTCTGCAATGCCTTAGCTCCAGCTCACAAGCTCGCGACTGGTTGTCGCAAAGTATGACGTGTACAGCTATTTGCAAGCGTGCACGAGTCTCGGAGCCAGCTTGGAGCTAGGAAAAAAGTGAGCCCGTTAAAAGCTATGGGCTCACTTTTTTCCTAGTTTAGACCGGAAGACATTTACATTTACATTTACATTTATTCATTTAGCAGACGCTTTTATCCAAAGCGACTTCCAAGAGAGAGCTTTACAAAAGTGCATAGGTCTGATCATAACAACGAGATATCCCCAACATTGCAGGTAGTCAAACATGAATCATACATTGTGAAAAAAAACCCAAAAATAAGTGCCAAAGGGAAAAATCATAAGAGCATGAAGTTAAACAAGTTACAATTGGGCAACATAATCTAAAAGTGCACCTGTGGACGAGCAAACAACAGTAAACTACCTCACAGCGAGTACAATCATTTTAATCAGTTACAGCTAACCGACAAGAGCAGCAGCTCTCTAAGTCAGAGTCCTTGTGATCCTGGAAGAAACTAACATCATGTCCAGCAGGTCTTTCCTAGGTACCGTTGTATTCCCGGAACAAGTGTGTCTTGAGCCTATTCTTGAAGGTGGGGAGACAGTCAGTGTCTCTGATGGAGGTGGGGAGTTGATTCCACCACTGGGGGGCCAGACAGGGGAAGAGCTTGTGTTGGGAGCGGGCGGTCTTGAGCGGTGGGACCACCAGACGGTTGTCAGAGGAGGACCGAAGGTGGCGGGAGGGGGTGTAGGGCTGGAGGAGAGACTTGATGTAGTCGGGTGCAGTCCCATTCACCGCTCGGAAGGTCAGTACCAGGGTCTTGAATCTGATACGGGCCGTGACGGGCAGCCAGTGAAGGGAGACGAGGAGCGGGGTAACATGGGAGGGTCTGGGTAGGTTGAAGACCAGACGGGCCGCTGCGTTCTGAATCCTCTGGAGAGGGCGGGTTGCGCATGCTGGGAGCCCGGCGAGCAGCGAGTTGCAGTAGTCCAACTTGGAGAGGACAAGTGCCTGGACCAGCAGCTGGGTGGAGTGCTCAGACAGGTATCTCCTGATCTTCCGGATGTTGTAGAGGGTGAATCTACACGACCGGGAGACAGCAGCGATGTGGGCTGTGAGGGAGAGCTCGTCATCCATGGTAACCCCGAGGTTCCTGGCAGAGGACGAAGGGGTCACCGTCGCCGATCCCAGGGTGATTGAGAGGTCATGGGAGATGGACGGTTTGGCCGGGATGATGAGGAGTTCGGTTTTGGCGAGGTTCAGCTGGAGGTGGTGCTTGGTCATCCAGGCAGAGATGTCTGTGAGGCAGGCCTCAATCCTGGCTGAGATCCCCGGATCGGTCGGGGGGAACGACAGGTAGAGCTGGGTGTCGTCAGCGTAGCAGTGGTAGGAGAAGCCATGGGAGGTGATGATTGGTCCAAGCGAGGTGGTGTACAGGGAGAAGAGGAGGGGTCCAAGGACGGAGCCCTGTGGGACACCAGTGGAGAGCTGGCGGGGGTCAGAGACATCGCCTCCCCAGGAGACCCGGTAGGATCTTCCCGACAGGTAGGACGAGATCCACTGAAGTGCAGTGCCAGTGATGCCCATCTCGGAGAGTCTGGCGAGCAGGATCCGATGGTTAACCGTATCAAATGCTGCAGAGAGGTCCAGCAGAATGATGACGGATGACCTCGAGGCCGCTCTGGCAGACTGGAGGGCCGTGGTGACCGACAGGAGGGCAGTTTCAGTGGAGTGGCCCGTCTTGAAGCCCGATTGGTGGGGGTCAAGCAGGTTGTTCTGAGTGAGAAAGTTTGACAGTTGGTTAGATACAGCGCGTTCAATTGTTTTAGAAAAGAAGGGTAGAAGTGATACCGGTCTGTAGTTCTGGAGGACAGCTGGGTTAAGGGAGGGTTTTTTGAGTAGGGGTCTAACTCTGGCCTGTTTGAAGGCAGAGGGGAAAGTGCCAGAAGTAAGAGAAGAGTTGAGGACATGGAGAAGGAATGTTATGATGGAGGGAGAAATGGTTTGAAAGAGAGGGGAGGGGACTGGATCAAGGGGACAGGAGGTGGGGCGATGAGAGAGAATGAGGTCAGAGATCTCTGCCTCAGATAGGGCCGAGAAAGAGTTGAGACATTTAGTAGGGTCAGTCATAGAGGGTGAGTGAATAGGAAAGGTTGGTTCAGGGAACCGACTGCTAATGTCAGCAACTTTTTTCTCAAAGAAGGAAGAGAAGTCATCTGCTGTCAGAGTGGAGGGAGGGGGTGGGGGAGGTGGGTTAAGGAGGGTGGAGAAGGTAGAGAAAAGTTTGTGAGGGTTTGAGGCAGAGTTAATTTTGTTCAAGAAGTAGTGAGTTTTAGCATCAGTTATATGGGCAGAGAAGGATTTGAGGAGGGAGTGATACTTATCAAGGTCTAGACTGTCGTTAGACTTGCGCCATCTCCTCTCAGCCGCTCGAAGGGTGGAACGTTCTTCACGAATAACATCAGTGAGCCACGGGCAGGAGGGAGAAGATATTAGTCAAAGTCCTATTCATCTGTGTTTCTTCTTGCACCATGGCATTCCCATTTCTAAACGACATGTTGGACGAAGAAGCACTGATAGACATGAAAGGGTGTTTCGGGACAAATCTGACCTGTTAGCTTTTTCGGACGAGTAGGCTACCTGCAGGGACGTGCGGTCAGGGGCGGCAGTGTCATCATTTGTAATAAACCGAATAACATAAAATAATAATGTGTCCACTGATCTGTGATATACATATAATTATTGGATGATTCCAAGGGGTTTTATAGCCACTATCGCTGGATTTAAGTATTTTCCTGTTCAAATACGGGGAAAGAAGCACTAGCTGTTCCTCCTCTCGGATTGCGCAATCCCACACAAACTGTGCTCAGCTGCTAATTTTTTGCACACATTTTTATTATATGTCCTCACATTTCATAGTCTTGGTCATGTAGGCCTATTTTACGTATTTGTAGGCTATAACATATTAGTCTTGCTGATCGTACATGTTATTAGGCTAATTGTCGCTCAGCGGGTGAAGAAAATGCTGCACGCATGTGCTGCATCAGTGAATTTGTGATCAATACCTTGGTCTATTTAAGAAATCCGTGAAGCTGCACTTATCCCAACTATGTACACCTGAATTGACATAGCTTCACCTTCTCATCCTGGCTAGGCAAACATGCAAACGATTAAGCCGCGATGAGCTGATCACACTAAGTCAAGCGGCGCCTTTTCAGTTATCCTGGATATCTTTATTCTACTTTTGTGCAACAGCCCCCAGGTAAGTGTTAGTGTTAGTGTTTTTTTTCCGTGCTGCCAAGAGGCCAGGCAAATCAGCCAGCCAATTGGCAGCAGGTGCGTCCTGTTTGGTCTGACTTTCTGTTTTAAGTGGTTTTTTTTGTATTTGTATTAATTGTAATTGTATTTGTTTGTTTAGTCCCTTGTTTTAAGTGTTGGGTTCTGGTTTAATTTTCCTCTGGCCGGTCCCTTAGTTTTGTTTGGTTTAATTAAGGTGTTTGGTGGTGGTTTTTGCACAGTCCAGTTTGTGTTTGCAATCTCCCACTTTGTTCTGTAAGTCCACCCCTCCCCCAATCCCACCCTACCCTACCCCTACCCCAAACCAGTGTTTGTTTTCCCCCTACCCTCCTGTGTTGGTGTGCCCCCCCCCTGTTCCCTCTTGCTGTGTCACTTGTCTGACTGTTTTGTTAAGTGTTGTTCGTGCCTCCAAGATGTCGGCCGCTCGTGCCGAGATGAGGAGGCACAACAGTGTCCATTTGTGTTCAAGGTGGTGGGAGGAAAGAGGCTGGAGATGTCCAGGTTGGACTTCTCCAGGAAGATGCTGCAGAAGCTGCTCAGGTTCTCGCCGGCCGAGCTGAACTGCATCGTGGCCTTGCCTGCTGGGCAGGGCTTTGATGTCAGCTTCAGCACGGCCATGGTACTGAAAGAATTCTGGACACGTTTCGAGGTGAGCAAAGATCAAGTGACCCAAGCGTTTTGCGTGGAAAAACTGACTGACAACACATTGAAAGTGGTGATTGTCAGGATGTTTAATGAGACTGTGAACCCTGAGGATATCTGTGTCTGGTTAAGACGGTACTGCACAGTTAAAGGGAATACAGTCAGAGTGAAGGATCTGGATGGCGTATGGAATGGAGCTTGGAGAGTGCCCATCCAGCAGGTTTCAGATCCGACAGGTTTTGAAGGACTGAGGCAGTTACCCTCAATCATAGTGTTGGGGGAGAACAGGGGCTTTGTGCACTACATGGGACAGCCAAAGTTATGCAGAAAGTGCATGAAGCATGGGCACCTCCCGGAGGCGTGCCAGGAGGTGGTATGTGGAAAATGCCGGGAGATCGGGCACGTCTTCGCGGAGTGCCCAAAGGGGAGAGCTTGCAACCTATGTGGCGAGCTCTCCCACCTGTTCAGAGACTGTCCTCAGTCCTTTGCCAACAAGGTCAGGGCAGCCAGGGTTGTAGAGGTGGTGGAGATCGAGAGGGAGGTGTTGGCGCCCGAGGACCTTGTGGTGGCAGGGAGGAGGCCCGAGGTACAGAGAGCGGAGGAGAGGGTCACAGAGGTTGCGGAAAGGATGGAGAAGGTGGCGGAGGAAGTGGTGGCGGACCCTGTTTTAACCCTTTTAACACAGGTGGCCGCCGAGCACAGAGAGCCAATGCAGGAGGAGAAGGAGCGGAGCGGGGGAGAGGAGGCTGGGGGGTCTGAAGAGACAGGAACTTCCAGCTCCTCTCCCAGCACCAGTGACTCGGCGGCCAGCGAGGATTTTATACAGTGTGGGCAGCTTTTACTGGGCAAACGCGAGAGAGATCTGTCCGTTGACATCGATCCAGCCAGTAAAAAAGGGGAGGCCTGAAGTGAGCTCTGGAGAGTCAGATTCCTCTCCTAAGGTATTTCCTTCCAGTTCTCCCAACCAGGTGGCGTTTTTAAACCTGAAATTGACCAGCTCCACGCCCAAGGAGAGCTCAGGCCTCCCCAAAGAGAAAAATACATTTTAAAGCGAAGAGGTAAGCCTGCCAATTTTAAGTATTTAGTACCCGTTTTATTGTTTTACCCCCTTTTAAGTACCCCCCCCACCATGTTTGTAGTTTTATGCACGTCCTTTTAACCCCTTTTAATGGCTCTCATTTTTAGTACAATAAATGTAAGGAGCGTAAAAAACAGGCATAGAGCGCAGTCGGTTTTAACGTTTTTAAGTACTGTACAAAGTGATGTTTTTAATACAGGAATGCGGACTGCCTTTAAAAAACTCATTTTTTAAAGGGGAGCAAATGTGGAGCCACGGGCCCTCCGTCTGGAGCGGGTCAAATAACAACAAGAACGACGGAGTGGCGGTTTTAATAAAGAACCCACATGTTTTGGTGAACGGGAGCACAATTATTAAAAATGGACTATGAACTTTTTAGGTAGAGATTTTAAAGTAATCAATGTCTACGGTTTTAGTGAGAAAAATTAGCGTTTTAACCTTTTAGAAGAGTTGCAGTCCCACCTGCTAGGTAGGGCTCCCCTCATCTTTGCAGGGGATTTTAACACCATTTTAACTAGGGCCGACAGACGAGGAGCAGGGGTTGATTTTAAAGTGGACAAAATATCGACACTTTTAAGCAACACGGTTAGGGATTTTAAACTTAGACTTTTCAAGACCGTGCATCCCAGAGAGGAGGGCCTCACCTGGTTCAGTGCTGATGGCACCAAAGCCTCTCGCATAGACGTTTTTACCCGGGACGCCCCCCCAACAGATGCTAGATTAACCCCGGTTTTCTTCTCGGACCACTCTATGCTGTCCTGCACCCTTTCACTAACCTCGGGTGTGACGGTAGGGAAGGGTCTGTGGAAACTGAACTGCTCCCTGTTGGAGGACGAGGAGGCCACAGGGAAGTACAGGGAGCGGTTCAGGGACTGGCAGACCCTTCAGGACTCTTTTGACACTAGAGCACAATGGTGGGAAATGGTGATGGGAAAGACCAAGGCCTTTTTTAGTCAGGTAGGGAAAGACAGGAAAAGGAAATCAGATTGTTGCATGGTGGGACTGCAAAAACGCTTAGGAAGATATTTTAACCTCAGAAATCAAGGCATTGATTTTAACGAGGACATTAAAGAGGTCAAAAAATAAATGAGCATTTTATCGTGGGAAAAAAGCAAGGGGGTTGTTTTAAGAAGTAAAGAAAGAGATCTGGAAGAGGGGGAAAAGTGTACCAGGTACTTTTTAAAGAAAATTTTAAGTAGGAGTGGGACCATGTCCAAATTAAAAAACAAAGGACATTTTTTGGAAGAAACAGATGACATTTTAAAAGTAGTAGAAACATTTTATGGGGAACTGGGGTTGGCGGAGCGCCGAGGAGCGGGGAGACCGGCGGTGGGTCTGGCGGCGGTGGAATGGCGGCGGTGGAGAGGCGGGTGGCGGCGGTGGAGAGGCGGGTGACGGTGGAGAGGCGGGTGGCGGCGGAGCGCCCGGTGGAGGCGGAGCGCCCGGTGGAGGTGGAGCGACCGGCGCTGTTTTTTTTGGAGGGACGTGGCGGTGGGGCCTTGGCCGCGGGATGACTTCACCAGGGGGGTCATCATGGGGATGCTGAAGCTCACCCCGGCCGAGGTCTACTGCCTCCAGAACAATGTACCGGAGCGGGGATTTGACGTGACCCTGATGACGGGGGCCATTGCGACATCGGTCCTGGCAATGTGCAGGGCTCGGGGGCAGGGAGCGGCCCTTCTGCCTTTATGAGGTGATCGAAATGGACAAGCAGAATTTGAGGGTGGTCACAATGTTCAGCCCGCGCGTGCCAGAACAGTCGATTGCCGCCTTCCTTGGCCGGTAGGGGTCGGTCGTCACGGCGGTCCAGCCCGTGCGGGACGTCTTCGGTTTTTTCGACGGAAGGCGGCAGTACCAGCTCCTGCTGGGGGACGATCCGGAGGGGGCTGATGGGCTGAGCCGCCCTCTGGCCCGCTTTGCCATAGGGGCGGTAGAGGGCCGCCTCTATTATGCCCGACAGCCCCCCAACTGCGGACGGTGCCAGGACGTCGGGCACAGCGACGCCGCCTGTCCGGGTCTCCGCTGCAGGGGGTGCGGGGCCCGGGAGTGCAGCGTCCCCAAGACCTGCCACGGGAGCGGGTCCATGTGTGGCGGGGGTGCCCCCAGATATCGCACTCCTACGCGGCTGCAGCTGGGGGTATACGGGGACGGGCGTGCGGGAAGTGCCCCGACGGGTATGAAGAACATGCTGCGTTTTTCTTGGAGGGGCCCTACGGTGGAGAAGCTGTCCCGGGAGGCTTTTACGAGGCAGATCGTGATGGCGAAGCTGAAGCTGACACCCGCTGAAGTATTGTGTCTGCAGGACAATGTCCAGGAGCGGGGCTTCGACCTTCAACTGAAGACGGCGGCGATGGCTGCGTCAGTGCTGGCCATGGTTCGGGCCCAGAGGGCGGTGGCACCCCTGGTCATGTACGAGGTGCTGGACATGGACCAGCAGAATTTCAGGGTGGTGACGGTGCAGGTTTTCGATGGCAATAAGTCGAACCAAGACATGGCTGCTTTTCTGGCGAGCTATGGGGAGTTGAGGTCGGGGGGCCCGGTACGTCCTGGACCCGTTGGGGTACTGGGGCGGGAGGCGCCAGTTCCATATGTTGCTGGGAGAGGACGAGGCGGGAGTGGACGGCCTGCAGCACCCCCCGGCATATTTCCGGATTGGATATGACAGGGGTTACCTGTTCTATGCCCGGCAGCCTCCCAACTGCAGGAGGTGTCAGAGGGTAGGTCACACAGATGTGACGTGTGGAGGGCCCCTTTGTGGGGCGTGTGGAGCAGCGGGGCACGTGCCAAAGACCTGCCACTACTGTGGTGTGGTGGGCCACCTCCTGAGGCAGTGCCCCCAGCGTGGTAGGAGCTACGCCAGCGCAGCGGCACGGGGGGCTGGTGGCCCTGTCACCCCAGTCGTCGGCTTTGACGCCCCGGACATCGCCCCGGACGTGAAATCCTACACCCGAGGATTTTAAAAGATTGGTACCATAGGAATTCGTGGCTAGCAGGCTGTGGCTAAGGCAGTCTTTTGCTACTTGCACTATTTATGCCTTAACTTCTTTTGCTTTTGTAAACATTAGTCAATAAATATTGTTGGTTTTGACTTATGTTTCCCCCTTCTTTATGTTGTTAAATGACAGCCTGTTAAGCCGTTTTACATCATTTTGGTACTGTGAATAACAACAAGAACAAGTGGGACAATTTGTCACCTCACTTTTTATTTTGAAGGCTCATGGATGCAACTTTCTTCGATAGCTTTCCACCTGTAACTTGTGTAGCTAGAGGGGACATCTCAGCTCACAACATATACAATTGTCCTGCTTAAGGTACTTATCGACTGGGTCGCCTTAATCATTGTCCAAAAAAAATCCGAGAATTTTTTCAGGAGCCGTGACGGTTCCATAGTTTGTTTATATTCAGTATTAGTAACATTACTGGGTTCGACATAAGCGATGGCCCGATGGCCAGTAAAAAGTAACGTCGGGACGGTTAAACTAGCAACTCACTGGCCCACTGCAAATTATTGATTGAAAAAAAAATGGCATTGTAAAAGGTAACATCTTTCATATGTTTTGCTATCTGCTAAATGCATAAATACCTTTGCAGCTCGTGGGGCGCAAAGTTGGCTAATCAAGAGTTGAGTAGTGAGTGACGAGTGGTTGTCAAATTGTAATTCTATATACATTTTTTAACAACTGGCGCGGGACTGGCGCGAGACAATAAAGTGAAGATGGCAGCAAAGTAGAGCTACGAGCTCAAACGGAAGCAACTTTTTAATGGAACTAAGATGCACTGTGTCGTCTGTCGTATGTTCCCGTCTAAAGCAGACCACAGTGGATCATTTTACACAGGCACTGACAATTTTCGAAAACAATCCCTGACCAGCCATGCTAATAGCAAACAGCACCTGGTGTGCGTGACAGCTAAGCAGGTGGTTGACAATCCATTAAATGTAGTGATGGTCCGCTCGGTACTAGGGTGTCGATACTTTCGACACATTCAACACTCACTGCATCGGAACAACGTTTCGAGACGGGTTTTAAAATGTCCCCATTGTGGGACTAATAAAGGACATCATCAAAAACACTTCCGGTGACGTGATCTTGAACGAAACCTGTCTCGAACTTGCCAAAAGACTCTGGCGTGTCAGGGTATAAAATGAGGCGGCGAAGCCAAAGGTTTTGAATGCGTGAGACCTTGGTTGAGAGATGTGTGCGAGTTTGAGTGAGTTAGAGAATGTTAGAGAAAGTTATTTACTGTGTGCCATTAGGGAAATCTTGTTTGTTCATTTGTCTGTGTGTGCTGTGTGTATAAAATAACATTTACAAAAAAATATGAATATGCAACAACTTTACAATGAGTTCATCATCTCAACAGTTCGATCATCACAAATTTGGCGTAATTATATTATTAGATTAGTACATCCAGGGCTCGAAATTAACTTTTTGGCTTACCAGCCAAAATGGCTGGTAGATGAAAAAAGTTACCAGCCAATAATATTTTTTACCAGCCAAAATTAAACCTGCCATTTCAGACATTCTCTAACATTGTTTGACATAAACAACCTTTACCTATGATTTAAATCACTCAATGGACAAAATCAACCAATTTTACTTTTTGAAACAATGTATTAATTCAGGGGGTTCCAGGGGCCTACTACTAGGCCTACTCTTGCTCAATGTGAGATGGGTTGTCCTTGTCCATGAGGTTTGGTCTTCGCATCCAGTGTTTCCCACACAAAGACTAATTTAGACACTTTATCCTGACTTTTTTTTAACGCTATCTAAAACACGCAGCGTATTCGTTCAGCTGCATTTCCTTTCCCTGCTCTCCCTCCGACTCTGTCATTTACGTGTCTCTCACATACACACACACACACAGTCACAACGTCATCACACTTTAGCAACGACGCTATGCGATATCAGCGACCCTTCAGCATTAGCATCGTAGCTAAATCTAGGAAAGTTGAGGTTACTTTTCGCTAGGTACCTACGAACATGTCTTAATCTGCTAGACAAGCTTCCCCATCGTTCTTTTGGTGAGGTGTCTCACGAGCCCTACTTACCCGGCCGTGGAGCCGACCAGCTAAATAGTTATTTAGCACTAGCGTTGCTACCTGCACATATGCAGAAATTGTTTACAATATTTTCAGGCTTCAACCAGTGCTGCTCAAGCATAAATACAGGGTCAAGAGATAGATTCGTTAGGCATTGAAGAAAGAGTAGGAGAGGAGGACAGTATCCAACATAGCTAATACAAATATATTTAATTTAAAAAAAAGTTATGTCTAACAAACCGCCTAGACTGTGCGGTCTATCTGGCGACGCACTCACTCAAATTTCAAGACTTTCGTGACCCAAATCAAAATTCTGATGTGACAGATCAATGGGGAAGTTTTCTCTCTTAAATGCCGTCATCCTCGACCTTTTTTGTCTTTTTAAATCTAACTATTTGTATTATCCGTGTCATTCTCTAGCTGTTATAAAGGCGATCTTCCCAGTTTTCTTTCACCTAGATGCGCGCACAACTGTTCGTGTTGGCGTTGCATGCTTTTATTAACCATGACGGGCGCGGTAGTCGGGAGCTGTACTCTGCAATTTCACTCGCCAAATGGCGGGGCATCGGACACAATTTAGCCGCCAGCCCAAAAATCTACACGCCATTGGCGCTTGGCGGGTGCCAATTTCGAGCCCTGAGTACATCGCTCCCGTATTCGATACCATTTTTCGAGCGTTTCAAAGGCCCCGACTCCAATGTTTCAATTGTCTCTGTTTCGAAAATCCTCGATTTGCCCATCACTAATAATGTAGATACCCATCGTGTTATTGCACGACTTATAACAACGGCATATCACGTAATTAAGACGGGCCAGCCGTTTGCCTCGTTCCCCAGGGCTATTGAACTGCAGCAGAAGAATGGTGTTGACTTGGGTACTTCGTATCATACTGATGAAATGCCATGGAAGCTTCTACTAGCATTGAGGGACCAGGTTTCAGTTTCAGCCAGACAGAGTTGTGCACAGATGGCTGTCAGCAGGGAAGCGAGCACGTCATGTTTGAGGTTAAAAGTAGGTTTAGTGTAAATAAACCCTTCGTTTGGCCAGCCCCTATAACCCTGCCCACTGTGCTTTGAACAAGAGGTTCTGGACCAAAACAAAAAGTGTATGAAAATTGTATCCACCCCCACTAACACAAACAAACCAAAAGAAGGATGCTGAGCAAACTCAGGGAGGTGCCCACTGCCTATAAAGTGCTCTATGTTGTGTGCAAAATGTGCAGAAGATTAGTCTTTAAAAGGACTAAAAGTTCAAAGATAGACTGAGTCTACTTTGAATAAACCATAGGATCAAAAAGAGCTAAAAAGGTTTTTTCCCCCCCATAAAAGAATAATACATTTTTAAGAGAAAAAAGAGCTTCTAACGTTTCACCTCATCAAGGCTTCCTCAGAGAAGTACTGAGCTGATTGAGCCAAACAGGAAGCTTTATAGGGATGGGCCCTTGTCCACCTCCTGTGGATTGTGATTGGCTCACCAGGCCATACCCCTCTCACTCCCCTGTGTTCAATTAAGGCCTAATTGAGCCAAACACGCCCATAGTTTGTTGTACGACTTAGCACGTGTTTACGTTTCTGAAGTCGCCCAACTACTCTGAGGGGCAGTTCTGGGCGTATGTGAAGCCCTCTGTGACATGCTTGCGTGTAAAAAGGGCTATTCAAATACATTTTTATTTGATTTTGAACTCACTCAACTATCAACACTCAACCAAGGAGAGAGAGGAGCCCCCTCTCTTTGCTTTTATCTTTGCTTCTTTAGTAGCTGTTTCCTTTCTGTAGCTTTTTCCTCTGATTTTGTCTTTGCTTCTTGTGTAGCTTTGGCCCTTGCTTTTGGCTTTGTGTGACCTATGTAGAAAGTCTTCCACCAACTCCGAGCCAGTCGGTTGTTCATATCCAGTTTTACTGCATTCACAATGGACAATGTGTGAATGACCTTCATAAATTCCTCCGGTCTTATCAAACAACAATCCATATTACAATCCATATAACAAAACAACGTTAACATACCTGCATTCACAATGGACAATGTGTGAATGACCTGGGGGGTATTCCATCAACGTCGATTAAGGAAAAGCGAGACTTATTTCGCCAAGTTTCACTTACTTTAGCGAGAGTTCCGTTCCATTAAGGTGGCTTATTTTAGTTCAAGCTACGTAACCAAGGTAACTTATACTTCGGAACTAGCCTGCTCCGTGTCAGGCTAAAAGTCAAGCTAAACTAAAATGTGTTGCAAAGAATTTCAAACAAGCGGAAACGGAATCTCAAAAGACAGTTCCGTCGAGTAAATTCCTGCGCGCAAAACACTTTAGTCCGTGTTCGGAAACGTAAATTAAAACTTTTTGAAGTGCATACATGAACGATTTACGTGTTTACTTCATCTCCCAAAAATATATTAATTTAAATAAACAAGTTAAGAAATAATGTCACTTTAACTGTTTTCAAAAGACATTAGTTAAGTGACATAAAATAAGGCCTTAGAAACTAAGCAGAGCGTCTAGACAAGTTACAATCGCTTATGGCGTATCCGTTCTTTGACAACACTTTTATCTTAATAAATGCGTGCAGCGAAGTTATTTTGAAGTAATTTATTAATTGTGTTCAAGATGTGAAGACAAAAACATTATTAGCCCACATCAAGTTAAATTAACCATGGCCTTCTTCAGTGTTTTGAATTTTATCCTACAATTTTCAATTGCTGCCACGTTCTTTTTTGGGTTATATTCTCAATCTCCTGTTGAGAATATCGGCCATAGGCCAGCCTACTGTCAGAATGGTTTCAAACAGCTCATAAAATTACGCTAACACCTATCAGTAAATCACTGAATGCATATATGTTAATTTGTGTAAAATGTCTACAATTTACGCTTTTTAACGGTCGTAATGGTTTGACAAGTTGTCTCCCTTGTCATGTTAATTGCGGCAACCCTTTTTGGGGACAACTCCCAAAAAAATCAAAAAATCAATTTACGCTGCTGAAACAATACCACTCTGGTTTACACTTTGCTTTTTGCGACATAACTCCTCTTTTCGACGATCGCCTGATCTGGGCTGCACAGTCTAAGCTTATTGAGGTCTAGCTTGAATTAGCGTTGCCTGTTAGTGGAATGGAACGTTAGTGGAACGGTTTGAGGCTTAAGTCTGAGTTGACGTTTACCCAAGTGAGACTTATTTGTTTTAGTGAGACTTGCGTTAGCGACGTTGATGGAATACCCCCCTGGAAAGACGGCACATGCGGATGCTAGTTAGCATACAGAATATGTACTTTCGAGTGGTAAATTAACACTTGGTAACAAAAAACAACACTATTAAATGGACTTCAAGCTATTATAATTCTAAACTTAACAACAGGGTCAACTTTGAAATACTTTCAATGTTTCACAATGGACAACTAAGCCGGGAAGCCGTGTGCCACGAGCATTCACCACATGTTACCTTCATAAATTCCTCCGGTCTTATGAGGAATTAAATGCTGCGCAACATTGGTTACATTTTATTTTCGCATTTTGAATGCACGATTGTTTTTTAAATAACAAATAATAAGAATTCAGTACATTACATCTGTTATTTTGTCTTAGTTAGTAAAGTCTGGTGCCTTTAGTCTCTTCCACATGGTGGAAGGAAGGTATAAGGCGGGAGGTATACAGTTTATTATTAATTCAACAACGGTATCGGATCGGTATCAGGTATCAACAGATACCTGATAGACAAAACCCAAGCATCGGTATCGGGACTGAAAAAGTTAGATCGGTGCATCCCTAGTACGTCTGTGTGTGCTATGTGTGCACATCAATACCCCTCCATTCCTGCCTTCCTCTGCTCCTCCCCTCCCTTCTCCTCACATCTCTCTTCTCCTTTCATCTCCTCTTCTCCATCCCTCCTTTCATCCCCTCTCCACCTTCCCTCCTTCTTCTCCTCTCCTCCACCCCTCTCTTCTCCCCTCTAAAGAATGTACAATACATTCCAGCACAATACATGAACTGTCATCACCAGCTGCATCACGGGCACTGCACCTTCTATAATTCTACACATCTGTGTGCCACCAATTATATCAAGGGCTATCATTATCTACAGGCTAGTTCAAGTTATCAGTATGTGTGGCATCTTAACCACCCAATGCATCACGGGCACTGTGCACCGGTGGATATGGCAACAGGAACAATGTTCGTACAACTTTATAAAGGATGCATGTCTTAAAGAATATATTGTGCTTATTAACATTATACATTGTGCTTATTAAAGTAATGTTTTATGAACTTAGAAGTTTGCTTAGGCTTAAACATTGTGTCTCACACACAGTGTGGGGAACAGGCTGTATTTTGTGTCCTAATCTCTTCATTTTAGGAGCAACCTTGAAGCCGGGCTGAGATGGCACCGGAGCGTGGGGCGCGCCAGCAAGAACAACTCCCGCATGAGAAAGCTCAACCCTCTTTTGATCATTTTGTATGACGGCACTGTAGCCTATAATATATCCTGGGGCAGGGACAGATAGCCAGTTGGACTTCGTGAACCAGCCCTAACATTGTTGCGGTTAGGGAAACGTAGACAACCCCAGAGCTCTGTACTTGATTTCCAACTGCTGCATTAAAGCTGATATTATCGGACCTCTGCGACTCCAGACCACTCTTTCTAGAACACAGACTTGTGTCATTGAAAACTAGCATTACATAGGCCTATTGGAATAGACACAAAGAATCTCAACCCTTCAATTCAAAATGCGAAAATAAAATGTAACCAAACGTATTTAAATTAGGGCTGTCAAGCGAAATATTTAATCGCGATTAAGCGCATTATTTCATATGATTAATCGCATTTAATCGCAAATGTAATCTGTTAAAATCTTACCCCAATAAATGATTTTAAAAAAATTACATTAATAGGGTGTACTTCTAATAGGCCTAACTGGATGATAATGGCCATATAACAAAGTTCAGATGGAAAACAACTTAAATTGTGAGGGAGTTTTATTCACTCACAAACTATACTGCTGTATGATAAACATCCACAAAATTAGACTTGTTCTGGAATATAAATACATTTAAGACATGTTGTCTCATAGCCTACTACGATATCCTGCTCCATAATATTCAAATTTCACTCAAACCTACTTCAGATAACTTAAGCTACCACAGATTGACCTTAATATTGAACAACACAGTTTCTATTTTGTTGAACCCAGTCAGCTTCTCGCTTTTTTGGCGAGTGTAGAGCGAACACTGCTGCTGCTACCACTAAGGCTGCTAACGCTGCTGCTGCTAGCTGTGTGCTCTGCTTGCATATGATAGTGAACTAAACTCAGCCTGAAAATCAGTACACCGTGCGGTGTACAGCTCGTGTCCAACCAGTGGACAGATAAACTTAAAAGTAACATGGAGCGAGCCAAAGAGTCGGCTGGAGATATTTCACGCTTGCCACGGCAACTAGTTCGTCGGCTGTTTGCAATGTCTGCAAAGTAAATGTTTTGAGGGGTGGTGGTAGTACTGTAAAGTACAATACTAGCAATTTAATCAAGCACATCCAAAAGCACAATGCTAGGAGCACGCCGAATTCCTGCAGCTCAACGACTCTACTATATTGTAGAATCTACATTGTAGGTTAACCTGTTAACGGGTTAAAAGCGTCTCACATATGTCATCGTGGGACAGTCGGAAATATCACGCACCTAAAGGTTCGGTTAACTCATGCTGCTGTCAAATAACATAGGATGTGCGGCGAAAAAAAATATGGATGGATCGGCCAGTGGATCTGTAAATGTTTCCGATCCCCGATCCAGCTATTGTGTCAATATCGGGGGGCCGATATCCAATCTTAATATTGGATCGGTGCACCCATAAGACGTACACACTACACAGTAGCTGTAGCGCAGCATTTAATTCCTCATAAGACCGGAGGAATTTATGAAGGTAACATGTGGTGAATGCTCGTGGCACACGGCTTCCCGGCTTAGTTGTCCATTGTGAAACATTGAAAGTATTTCAAAGTTGACCCTGTTGTTAAGTTTAGAATTATAATAGCTTGAAGTCCATTTAATAGTGTTGTTTTTTGTTACCAAGTGTTAATTTACCACTCGAAAGTACATATTCTGTATGCTAACTAGCATCCGCATGTGCCGTCTTTCCAGGGGGGTATTCCATCAACGTCGCTAACGCAAGTCTCACTAAAACAAATAAGTCTCACTTGGGTAAACGTCAACTCAGACTTAAGCCTCAAACCGTTCCACTAACGTTCCATTCCACTAACAGGCAACGCTAATTCAAGCTAGACCTCAATAAGCTTAGACTGTGCAGCCCAGATCAGGCGATCGTCGAAAAGAGGAGTTATGTCGCAAAAAGCAAAGTGTAAACCAGAGTGGTATTGTTTCAGCAGCGTAAATTGATTTTTTGATTTTTTTGGGAGTTGTCCCCAAAAAGGGTTGCCGCAATTAACATGACAAGGGAGACAACTTGTCAAACCATTACGACCGTTAAAAAGCGTAAATTGTAGACATTTTACACAAATTAACATATATGCATTCAGTGATTTACTGATAGGTGTTAGCGTAATTTTATGAGCTGTTTGAAACCATTCTGACAGTAGGCTGGCCTATGGCCGATATTCTCAACAGGAGATTGAGAATATAACCCAAAAAAGAACGTGGCAGCAATTGAAAATTGTAGGATAAAATTCAAAACACTGAAGAAGGCCATGGTTAATTTAACTTGATGTGGGCTAATAATGTTTTTGTCTTCACATCTTGAACACAATTAATAAATTACTTCAAAATAACTTCGCTGCACGCATTTATTAAGATAAAAGTGTTGTCAAAGAACGGATACGCCATAAGCGATTGTAACTTGTCTAGACGCTCTGCTTAGTTTCTAAGGCCTTATTTTATGTCACTTAACTAATGTCTTTTGAAAACAGTTAAAGTGACATTATTTCTTAACTTGTTTATTTAAATTAATATATTTTTGGGAGATGAAGTAAACACGTAAATCGTTCATGTATGCACTTCAAAAAGTTTTAATTTACGTTTCCGAACACGGACTAAAGTGTTTTGCGCGCAGGAATTTACTCGACGGAACTGTCTTTTGAGATTCCGTTTCCGCTTGTTTGAAATTCTTTGCAACACATTTTAGTTTAGCTTGACTTTTAGCCTGACACGGAGCAGGCTAGTTCCGAAGTATAAGTTACCTTGGTTACGTAGCTTGAACTAAAATAAGCCACCTTAATGGAACGGAACTCTCGCTAAAGTAAGTGAAACTTGGCGAAATAAGTCTCGCTTTTCCTTAATCGACGTTGATGGAATACCCCCCAGGTCATTCACACATTGTCCATTGTGAATGCAGGTATGTTAACGTTGTTTTGTTATATGGATTGTAATATGGATTGTTGTTTGATAAGACCGGAGGAATTTATGAAGGTCATTCACACATTGTCCATTGTGAATGCAGTAAAACTGGATATGAACAACCGACTGGCTCGGAGTTGGTGGAAGACTTTCTACATAGGTCACACAAAGCCAAAAGCAAGGGCCAAAGCTACACAAGAAGCAAAGACAAAATCAGAGGAAAAAGCTACAGAAAGGAAACAGCTACTAAAGAAGCAAAGATAAAAGCAAAGAGAGGGGGCTCCTCTCTCTCCTTGGTTGAGTGTTGATAGTTGAGTGAGTTCAAAATCAAATAAAAATGTATTTGAATAGCCCTTTTTACACGCAAGCATGTCACAGAGGGCTTCACATACGCCCAGAACTGCCCCTCAGAGTAGTTGGGCGACTTCAGAAAACGTAAACACGTGCTAAGTCGTACAACAAACTATGGGCGTGTTTGGCTCAATTAGGCCTTAATTGAACACAGGGGAGTGAGAGGGGTATGGCCTGGTGAGCCAATCACAATCCACAGGAGGTGGACAAGGGCCCATCCCTATAAAGCTTCCTGTTTGGCTCAATCAGCTCAGTACTTCTCTGAGGAAGCCTTGATGAGGTGAAACGTTAGAAGCTCTTTTTTCTCTTAAAAATGTATTATTCTTTTATGGGGGGAAAAAACCTTTTTAGCTCTTTTTGATCCTATGGTTTATTCAAAGTAGACTCAGTCTATCTTTGAACTTTTAGTCCTTTTAAAGACTAATCTTCTGCACATTTTGCACACAACATAGAGCACTTTATAGGCAGTGGGCACCTCCCTGAGTTTGCTCAGCATCCTTCTTTTGGTTTGTTTGTGTTAGTGGGGGTGGATACAATTTTCATACACTTTTTGTTTTGGTCCAGAACCTCTTGTTCAAAGCACAGTGGGCAGGGTTATAGGGGCTGGCCAAACGAAGGGTTTATTTACACTTAACCTACTTTTAACCTCAAACATGACGTGCTCGCTTCCCTGCTGACAGCCATCTGTGCACAACTCTGTCTGGCTGAAACTGAAACCTGGTCCCTCAATGCTAGTAGAAGCTTCCATGGCATTTCATCAGTATGATACGAAGTACCCAAGTCAACACCATTCTTCTGCTGCAGTTCAATAGCCCTGGGGAACGAGGCAAACGGCTGGCCCGTCTTAATTACGTGATATGCCGTTGTTATAAGTCGTGCAATAACACGATGGGCATCTACATTAATTAGTGATGGGCAAATCGAGGATTTTCGAAACAGAGACAATTGAAACATTGGAGTCGGGGCCTTTGAAACGCTCGAAAAATGGTATTGAATACGGGAGCGATGTACTAATCTAATAATATAATTACGCCAAATTTGTGATGATCGAACTGTTGAGATGATGAACTCATTGTAAAGTTGTTGCATATTCATATTTTTTTGTAAATGTTATTTTATGCACACAGCACACAAACAGACAAATGAACAAACAAGATTTCCCTAATGGCACACAGTAAATAACTTTCTCTAACATTCTCTAACTCACTCAAACTCGCACACATCTCTCAACCAAGGTCTCACGCATTCAAAACCTTTGGCTTCGCCGCCTCATTTTATACCCTGACACGCCAGAGTCTTTTGGCAAGTTCGAGACAGGTTTCGTTCAAGATCACGTCACCGGAAGTGTTTTTGATGATGTCCTTTATTAGTCCCACAATGGGGACATTTTAAAACCCGTCTCGAAACGTTGTTCCGATGCAGTGAGTGTTGAATGTGTCGAAAGTATCGACACCCTAGTACCGAGCGGACCATCACTACATTTAATGGATTGTCAACCACCTGCTTAGCTGTCACGCACACCAGGTGCTGTTTGCTATTAGCATGGCTGGTCAGGGATTGTTTTCGAAAATTGTCAGTGCCTGTGTAAAATGATCCACTGTGGTCTGCTTTAGACGGGAACATACGACAGACGACACAGTGCATCTTAGTTCCATTAAAAAGTTGCTTCCGTTTGAGCTCGTAGCTCTACTTTGCTGCCATCTTCACTTTATTGTCTCGCGCCAGTTGTTAAAAAATGTATAGAGATTATAGAATTACAATTTGACAACCCCTCGTCACTCACTACTCAACTCTTGATTTGCCAACGGTGCGCCCCACGAGCTGCAAAGGTATTTATGCATTTAGCAGATAGCAAAACATATGAAGGATGTTAACTTTTACAATGCAATTTTTTTTTCAATCAATAATTTGCAGTGGCCCGATCGGGCCAGTGAGTTGCTAGTTTAACTGTCCCGACGTTACTTTTTACTGGCCATCGGGCCATCGCTTATGTCGAACCCTGTAATGTAACTAATACTGAATATAAACAAACCAGGGAACAGTGGAGGCTCCTGAAAAAATTCTCAGGGGGGGATTTTTTTTTGACAATGATTAAGGAGACTCAATCGAAAGGTACCTTAAGCAGGACAATTTGTATATGTTGTGAGCTGAGATGTAGTGATGGGCAAATCGAGGCTTTTCGAAACACCGAGACAATTGAAACATTTGAGTCGGGGCCTTTGAAACCCTCGAAACCTTTACTCGACAGCTCTGGCAGCTACGAGTATGGCATACCTAAGTCTTATAGTTGATTCCACATCGGAGTTTTAAGAGTGCTTGTGGTTGAATGGAATTATAGCCGATCTACAATGTAGATGGCGCGGGATCGACTCTTGGAGGGATGGTTTTATCTATGAAATACAATTGTGCTAAATATATAATTTTCGAATGTTTTGAGATGATAAACTCAGTTTAAAATTACAAATTCATATATATGTTTACATCTTGAAGTGTTTCCAAAACAAAATAAAGGCCAAAAATATTTATTCTCAGTGTTAATGCATTACATGGATTTCGGGTGGATGTGTGTCATGAAGTTGTGCTTGTGCAATAAGACTTGTGAGGGAGAAGGTACATTTACAGGTTTTTATTCAGAAACAGGATCTTATCTACATTGCCTGGACTCAGGCGATTACGCTTCTTGTCGATCACCTGGCCAGCCTTTGAAAAAATCTGTTCACACAGCACCGAGGTTGCAGGGATGGCCAGGTGAACCATCGCCAATTTATAAAGGTGAGGGAAGACCCCTGCATTCCTGGCCCAGTAAACCAAGGGGTCTTCCACTCTGTCAAGGTAGGCATCAGCCAGGTACCACTGTACCTCAATTGTAGCACTTGCAGTTACGCTCTGGACTTTTCTGGTGTCACTCACTCGGTTGTCGAGGAGTGACCAAAGATTGTGTCCCTGTCAAGGAAATAAATCATTAGTATAAATCATTTCTAAGGAATGTTAAAGATACAAATACATATCCAAGAACAGCACCTCTGATGTTGTATCCAGTCTGGTGAAGGTGGCGTGGGAGCTGGTGGAGGTGGCGTGGGAGCTGGTGGAGGTGGCGTGGGAGCTGATTGTTTGAACCCTTTGTCAGGGTTGCCAAAGCCCAGAATTTTTAATCTTGGATCCAGGATAGTGGCAGCCTGCAGGCAATGAACAGTCTCTGGACATTGCCGGGCCCTCAAACATCTCATCAGCTTGTCCCCCAAATCTGCTGCTGTGGGGTCTCGGATATCAGTCAGCTTCACAGTAATGCTGTGCTGTATCATCCTCACCATTGGAATAACCTGGAATATAAAACAGATATTTATATGTTCATTGTTTTCACATGTGTTACAGTCGTATGCAAAAGTTTGGGCACCCCTGATAATCTCCATTACTTTCATCTATAAAATGTTGGGCGTTTGGATGAGGAACGTCTTTGTCATATATATACACATACGTCATGGACAGTGATATTTTAGCCGTGAAATAAGGTTTATTTGATAAACAGAAAATATGCCATCCGCATCATAAGAGAATTAGACACTTGCATAAATTTGGGCACCCCAACAGAAAAATCACATTCATATTTAGTAGAGCCTCCTTTTGCAAAAATAACAGCTTCTAGACGCTTTTTATATCCTCTGATGAGTGTCTGGATTCTGGATTGAGGTAATTTGGACCATTCTTCCTTACAATACATCTCCAGTTCAGTATGGTTTGATGGGTGCCTAGCGTGGACAGCCCGCTTCAAGTCACCCCATAGATTTTCAATTATATTCAAGTCTGGGGACTGGGATGGCCATTCCAAAACATTGTAGTTGTTCCTCTGCATAAATGCCTTAGTGGATTTGGAGCAATGTTTCGGGTCGTTGTCCTGCTGGAACACCCAACTGCGCCGTAACTTCAGCTTTGTTACAGATTCTTGAACATTATTGTCCAGAATTTGCTGGTACTGAGTTGAATCCATACGACCTTCAACTTTAACTAGATTCCCAGTTCCTGCACTAGCCACACAGCCCCACAGCATGACGGACCCCCCACCAAATTTTACTGTGGGCAGCAAGTGTTTTTCTAGGAATGCTGTGTTCTTTTGCCTCCATGCGTAACGCCTCTTGTTGTGACCGAATAACTCCATCTTTGTCTCATCAGTCCACAGCACTTTGTTCCAAAATGAGCCTGGCTTGTTCAAATGTAGTTTGGCAAACCTCAAGCAAGCCTTTTTGTGGCGCGTGTGCAGAAAAGGCTTCTTCCGCATCACTCTCCCATACAGCTGTTCTCTGTGCAATGTGCGCTGAATGGTCGAGCAATGCACAGTGACACCATCTGCAGCAAGATGACCTTGCAGCTCTTTGGAGGTGGTCTGAGGGTTGTCCTTGACCATTCTGACCATTCTTCGCCTTTGCCTCTTTGTTATTTTTCCTGGCCTGCCACTTCTGGCCTTAACAAGAACTGTGCCTGTTGCCTTCCATTTCCTAATGACATTCCTCACAGTGGAAACTGATAGCTGAAACCTCCGGGATAACTTTTTGTAGCCTTCCCCTAAACCATACTGCTGAACAATCTTTGTTTTTAGATCATTTGATAGCTGTTTTGATGCCCCCATTTTGCCACTGTTCAGAGGAGAATCAAAGAGAAGCAAAACTTGCAATTGGCTAACTTAAATACCCTTTCTAATGATTGAATGCACCTTTTTATGTAATTGAAGGCTTAACGAGTTAATCAGACTAACTATGTGTTGCAGTTAATCAGCATTTAGTAGGCAGAGGTATTCAAATCAAATAAATGATAAGGGTGCCCAAACTTTTGCACAGCCTTTTTTTCACATTTGATTTAATTTCACACAACTAAATACTGCTACACCAAATATCTTTGTCTGGAAAACACCCCAGCACTCAGTGTTAACTAGAAAAGTAATATTACAATATTATATTGATCTTTTTTGGTGAAGACAGGAAATTATCATGCAGCCTCAGAGGGGTGCCTAAACTTTTGCATACGACTGTATATTGTAAGTGCTGTTGGACTGATAGATACTAAACTGACCTTGGAGGCTGACACATTTCTCTCAGCTGACAGTTTCACAGTTGCATGGTTGGAGGGGGCAAGGATGGAGAGGGCCTGGCAGATGGTGTCATTTTCCGAACTTGACAATGCTGTTACTTCTGTCCTTAGGCTAGAGAGCGCAGCTCCAACTGGCTCCCTCTGCTCGTGCAAACGCTGCAACATGGAGAATGTGCTGTTCCATCGCGTCTCCACTTCCTGGATCAGCTTCAGTTGTGGCCTGCCCATCTGTCTTTGGACATCTGCCAACCTGTCCTTGGCTGTGCAACTGCTTCTAAATAATGTCACAATCCTCCTTGCTTTTGAGCGGATCGTTACCAGATCAGCAATATCGTCGAGGGCCTTCTTCACCACTAGGTTCAGTGTATGGGCAAAACATGAAACATGACTGATTTTCATTAATGAGGCACAGAAAAGCATATTTGCTGCATTGTCGGTAACGAGACACCTGACTCTGCCATGCAGACCCCAGTCTGCTATGAGCAACTCCTTTGCCTCCCTAATATGCCCTGCTGTGTGTGTTCCAGTGAATTTAGCGACACCCAGCAGTCTTGAACATAATTTATCGTCTTTGGTAAAGTGGCATGTAACGCCCAGGTAGGAATCCATGTTATTGGAGGTCCACATGTCCGACGTCAGGCTGACACAAACTTCTGCATCCCTCAACTCAGCCTTTTCCTTGGTGGTGCGGTATTTTTCACACACCATGTCCTTTAATGCTATTCTTGTTGGAAGAGTGTAGGCTGGATCCAGCTTCCCCACAAATGCTCTGAAGCCCTCATCCTCCACCACAGAAAAAGGCTGTAAGTCATTCACCACCATCTCCACCAGTGCATCATCAAGGGCTTGTTTCCTTGCTGTCAAGACAACAAATCGTTTGAATATGTATTACTATTTAACAGATTAATTGTCTTGTAACTTTCATACATATACTGTATGACTTATGTAGCCTACAACTGCTGACCATTACATGATAGTACTGTGTAAGCAATCATACCGTGTGGTACAACTGCAGGCCTCCCAGCAGCACACGCAGCAGCATCCTCTGCATTGGGTGCAAATGGGTTGGCCAGCCCTGGGTGCTTAGCACGCAGATGCCTTAACATAGAAGATGTATTGTTACAGTATGCCAAATTCATAGGGCATTGCAAACACTGCACCTTGTTAGGTGAGACCAGATCAAAGTGCTCCCACACAATTGACCTTGGTCTCTTGTTGGCCCTATTCTCCATTCTCAAGCTAACACTAGGCCTACTACTACTATCTATGAACTAATACTGAATATAAACAAACTATGGAAACACACAATGAACTAACTAAGGCAGCAATAAACTATAAATAACTACACTGAAGCTAATACTGATAATATCTATACATATATTTTTTTTTATACACACAACAGCACAAAAACAGACAAATGAACAAACAGGATTTCGCTAATGGCACACAAGTAACTAACTGTCTCTAACGTTCTCAAACTGTCAATCTCTCTCAATCTCAAAACTCGCGCATTCAAAACCTTTGGCACTGCCGCCTCATTTTATACCCCGACGCGTCAGAGTCTTTTGGCAAGTGCGACACAGGTTTCGTTCAAGACCACGTCACAAAACGTTTCGAAACAATTTGACACGTGACCGTAAGTGTTTTTAAAACCCGTCTCGTCACGTTGTTCCGATGCAGTGAGTGTTGAATGTGTCGGGACAGGATCGACATCGTAGTACCGAGCGGACCATCACTACTGAGATGTTCCCTGTAGCTACATAAGTTACAGGTGGAAAGCTATGGAAGAAAGTTGCATCCATGAGCCTTCAAAATAAAAAGTGAGGTGACAAATTGTCCCACGTGTTCATTATTCACATTACCAAAATGTTGTATGATGTAAAACAGCTTAACAGGACACGTGATATGTCCTTTAACAACATAAAGAAGGGGGAAACGTATAAGTCAAAACCAACAATATTTATTGACTTATCTTTACAAAAGCAAAAGAAGTTAAGGCATAAATAGTGCACGTAGCAAAAGACTGCCTTAGCCACAGCCTTTTAAAATCCTTGGGTGTAGGATTTCCCCTTCTTTGTAGCTACCTGTTTAATCGTTATATTTGGTCTAGGAGGTCCTAATTGTATTGTTGCCAATTTGTCTTCATTGGTACGCCGACTGAAAGGAGTGTTGGGAATTGAATTAGCTTACTGCTGTTGCACTGAGCACTGGCCATCTCGACAGAATATGCCTCTTTCGAAGCTACAACAGAAGAAGCAAATGCAAAAGACTTACCTCTAAGCACGCTCGCTCCCAACTTACCCTGCTTTCGTCACAAATCCATCAGGCTCTTCCCTCAGTCGGGCAAAGCCTCCCAAAAATACCAGGTTCCACTCGTCGGTGCTCCCCTCGACGGAAGTCTTTAGTAAAATGTTACGGTTTTTATTGGTTTTACCAAAATTGAAAACAAGTATTTCCAAATACATGTTAAAACTTCCACCACAATTCACCAGTGCAAATAATACAATTAATTAAACATTCAACCAGTGACAATTCCAGGTGCAGTGCCAGTGTCCTGTGTGTGTGGTGAGGGTGTCTGTAGTGTCCAGGCAGGTAGGTTTGATGGGGCTGTCTTCTTGATGAGGGGGGGGGTGTTGTCCTTGGGACGGGGGGGGTGTCCTTTTCGGGGGTCCAGGGGGGAAGGTTCCAGGTGCTGCAGCTGGTGTGCCGGAGAGGGGTGATGACCGGTCCTTGGGGGTTGACGGGGGCTGCTGCCGGGATGGTGTTGGCAACCTGGAACCCTGTGAGGTGAAGGGGAGAAGGTGGAGAGGGGAGGAAAGGAGGGGGTGAAATGCAGTACTGGGGTACTGGTGTAATGTGCAGGTGTACTTCCCGTTTGATGTGGTTGGTTTCTCCTCTCTGGACCCTCGTACTGGGGGCTGGTGTTGGTGCCCCCGGGTGAAATGGTGGGGTGAGTGGTGGCTGCCAGGAAGGTGTTGGTGGTGGTGATGGTGGTGGGGGCGATGAGGGTGTTGAATGGGGAATGCCGCCGGCCTTCGGGGACGGAGGACGGGGTGTGGAGCTGGTGTGGTGGCGTGGTAGACCCTGATGTTCCTTGTCTCCCATATCGCCTGCCTGACGGCGCCGACGGTCCTCCACTGGTGTTGTAGGCGGTGGGGCGTCCAGCCCCCCGGAGGACCGAACAGGATGTTGTCCGCCGCCAAGCGAGGCAAGATGGTGTTCCTGTGGAGGGAGACAGAGGGAACAAAAGGGCCCAGACCCGCCTGGGGCAGAGCCCGGTAAGGGCTATGTGCCGTCGATACTTGGATTCTCTGGTGGGGAGACAGCCGTGAGCGAGTGATGTGGGTTTGAAGATGGTCATGGTGATTGTGTTGGTGTGGCGGGTCCGGCGATTTCTGTAGCGATGATAAGGAGGTTCCTGATGGCCTCCTCTGTTTTTTCTGGGTAAGACACCTCCCCCTAGTTGCAATCCGGGGTGGAGTCGTCCTTGTCGCGACAATGTTGTTGCGCTTCCTCTTCAGAACGACCGTGTTCAATTCGGTGGGTGGTGTGCTGTTCTCATTGAACAGTGACTGGCATTGTGGGGGTAAGTCCTTTGGAGTGATGATCCCTACCAGGGCCGGCACCCTTACGGTCACCGGTCTGGCAGGGGTGGATGTGAGGATCGGCAGGTATATTGGGGAGGTTATGTCGGTGGAGTCAGTCAGCCCCAGGTGTGTTTATCATGACGGGTGTCGGCTGGAGAGGGGTGGGTAGCTCTGTCTGAGAGTCTGGTGAGTCCGGTAGTGTTGTTGGGGTTGAGACTGCCCCAAGTGGTAGGGAGAGGGTCGGGGAGAGGGGAGTCAGGAACTGGGTCAGTAATGATGAGGAGTGGGGGTATGGAAGAGTCTGAAGTGCATACTGTAGTAGTGGACGGTGCCTCTGTGGTTCCCGGGGATGCGTTGGACACCGCCTAACGCTAAAGGATCCGGTGTTAGCTGGACCAGCCATTTTCGTTCCCCAGTCCACACTCCATCTTCGTCCAGGACCCTCCTCGCTCCAGAGTTGACGCGGGCATAGCGGCGCAGCCAAACCTCCACGTCGTACTCCTGGATTGCTTCGTTGTGAAATTGAATGGTGACTACTTTATTTTCCCTGTCTGATAGTGGTTCTGTGTGAAGATGGCTGAATGGCGGGTTATTTTTGTTCTGGCGGTATACGATCCAAAATTGCTCTAACAGTTGTGGTGATTTGAAACTGACCTCAAAGGTGTTGGGGGTTGAGGGTGGTTTCACCAGGCAGTTGAGATCTGTCGGCACAAAGCCCATACCTCGTTGGAGTATGGCTCTGCTGAATTCCAGGCGGGTCATTACGTTCGTCTTTTCTAGCTGTTCTGTCGTTGCGGTGGTTGTGGATCCTTTGGTGGCTCCGTCCCCGGCAGCCTCCTCGGATCTCACTGTCACTCTGACAGCGTTCACCCGTCTCATCGCCCAAGGGTTCATCCTGGCAGCCATGGTGGTGGTAGTGATGCTTGTCCCCCAAACCTGCAAGGGTGGGGGGGGGGAAAGGCTCAGAGCGCCAAGGGACGGCACTCCTGTGGCCCGCCTGCTCCTGGTGGTGGTGTTGGGGCTCCTGGCCCTCCTCCCGTCTGGTCTGCGGTGGAGGGTCTCCCTGTGGAAGACAGAGGGAGACCTGAGAGCAAGGCAGGGCCACCAGAGTGGTCCACCACAGGTCTGGTCCTCTTGCACGACGTATGGGAGCGCCGTGCGCAGACGGTCAGCCAAAACCTTGGCCAACAACTTGTAGTCCGCGCACAGCATGGTCAACAGTACAATGGTCTTGTACAAGAGGGACAGCACACCAACAGCCATCGACCCCCCAAGGGACGCCGTGCGGAGGACCGCGGTGAGGACCTCTAGGACCTCCGGCCCGACCACACCCCAGAACCTGAGGTAGAAGTCAGCCGGCAGCCCATCAGAGCCCGGCATCTCTGCCAGCCCATGCGCCGAAGGACAGCGACGCCTCCATTGCTTCCGCCACATCTGGAGGCGCCCACTCAGTCAACCCACTGAGGAAGACCTCACCAAAACCTGCGTCTACCTCCCTGTCACTGGAAAACGCACGGTAGTGATCGGTGGCGACCTCCACCATAGGGGCAGGCTCCGCTACTCTGCGGCGCTGCAGGTCCCTCACCCCGGAGAACACTGACCTCCCCTTCGCCGCCCTGACCGAGGCAAAGAAAGAGGCCGAGCACGTCTCGTTCTGCTCCACGAAATCCTGATGCGCCCTCAGGAGGAAGGGGATGGCCCTCAACAGGGCCTTGAGAGCGGCGCAGCGCTGCATGTCGGGGGACACCCCCTGGTCACCCCAGGAGTGCTCCAGCTCCAGCTCTTTCTGCAGCGCCACGGCCTCCGCCCTCACCTCCCTCCTGCAGTGTCCCTGAATGAAGTCCCGCAAGCGGACCTTAGTAGTCTCCCACCACTCGACCACCCCTGCGAAAAGGGGCTTAAGGCCCACGAGGCCCTGAAAGAAGTGGCCCACGGAGTCGCAGAAAGCCTGCTCCTCCAGGACCCCCAGATTGAGCCGCCAGTACCCCGGGCCAAAGACCGGCACCCGGGCCCGGACAGTCAAGAGGACCCCATCATGGTCTGAGAAGCAGACGGGGAGCACCCGCCCCGACACCGGACCCAACAACCTCGGCAAGAAGACGTAATCTAAACGCTTCTAGACCCCACGGGAATTACACCACGTGGGACCGTCCAAACGCGGGCTGGTGCGCCCACCCCCATCCACCAGCCTGTGCCCAGCAAACAAATCCCTCCAAACCCCTGCACTACCCTCACCCGTACCCCCTAACTCAAAGTTAAAATCACCCCCGACCACCAGCGCCCGGTTCGTAGCGAGATGGGGAGCCACACCGGCCACCAGCTCCCCCCTCCCCAACCGTTCCTGAGGACCGTAAACACAAATGACCCGAAGTTTAGAAGCCTCCACAGAGACGTCCGCCCCCCCTGCATTACCGTGAAAGACCCCTCCACCCGAACACCACCCGACCCAAACAAAATCCCCACCCCAGAAGAATGGACCCCACCCACGCTCCACACGGCCCCTCCCCCACTCCCGTGCGAAGTCCCCCCTCCTCCCACCCTCAAATGCACCTCCGGCAAAACACAAAACGTGAAATCCAAACCCCCCAAAAAAGAAAACACCGCCGCCCTCTTCACCCAATCCCTCAAACCCCGAACATTAAAAGTGCCAACAGAGAACGACATGAAAACCCCCCCCGCCACACATGGCCCCGCTCCCCACACCCGTGGCAGGTCTTGGGGACGCTACACTCCCGCACCATGTGCCCCCGGGCCCCCCCACCCCCTGCAGCGGATACCCGGACAGGCAGCGTCGCTGTGCCCGACCTCCTGGCACCGCCCGCAGTTGGGGGGCTGTCGGGCATAATAGAGGCGGCCCTTTACCGCCCCTATGGCAAAGCGGGCCGGAGGGTGGCTCAGCCCATCAGCCCCCTCCGGGTCGTCCCCCAGCAGGAGCTGGTACTGCCGTCGAAAAACCGAAGACGTCCCGCACGGGCCGGACCGCCGTGACGACCAACCCGTACCGCCCAAGGAAGGCGGCAATTGACTGTTCTGGCACGCGCGGGCCGAACATTGTGACGGTGACCAGCCTCAAATTCTGCTTGTCCATGTCGATCACCTCGTAAAGGCAGAGGGGCTGCTCCCGCCCCCGAGCCCTGCTCATAGCCAGGACCGATGTTGCAATGGTCCCCGTCATCAGGGTCACGTCGAACTCCCGCTCCGGTACATTGTTCTGGAGGCAGTAGACCTCGGCCAAGGTGAGCTTCAGCATCCCCATGATGACCCCCCTGGTGAAGTCATCCCGCGGCCAAGGCCCCACCGCCGCGTCCCTCCAAACAAAACGGAGCGTATCCCTCATCGCCGGCACAGGCCGCCTCTGACTCCTGGCACCGCTGCCACCCGACGCACCAGCGCCGGTCGCTCCACCCTCTGCCGGGCGCTCCGCTTCTCGGCGCTCCGCCGACCCCAGCTCCACCGTCGGCAGCAGCGGGAGCCACACTCAATCCCGCCGGTGCCGTCGCCGTCCGCCACGGTAGATCCGGCAGCTGCAGGCGCGGGCAACCCGCTGGCCCCTGCAACTCCGGTGACCCCTCGCCTCCGGGCCTCACTCACCTCGCCTCTCTCCTCCGCCGATGACCGTGCCCCATACATCGCTTGACCCCGGACACCGGTACTACCAACACCGCCCTCCGCCATCGCCACCCGCCGCCTCGCCACCACTTGCCGCCACCACCACTGCACTCCCGCCGCTGTCGTCCTCTGCCACTGTCCGACTCGTATCGCCACCTCCTGGTCAGAACAGATACTGATCTGAGCCAAAAGGCCGAAAGGAATGACCGCATTATTGGACACCCCCCCGCGCGGGGCGTCCGTGCGTCAGCTGGGGCACTCGGTGGTCGTCATGGCAACGGTCACACCAACAATGGCCGTAACTCTGGAAGCTAAACGCAAAGGCCAGAGCCACGCCAGAAACACAGGCCAAAGGGCCAAAGCACAGGCCAAAGCACCAGGACCGAAAGGCCAAAGCAAAAGCAACAGAAATTAGACAGCTACACGAGAAGCACAGGCCATAGCCGAAAGGAAACGGCTACAACAGAAGAAGCAAATGCAAAAGGCTCGCTCGCTCGCCCCCAACTTACCCTGCTTTCGTCACAAATTCATCAGGCTCTTCCCTCAGTCGGAGTAAACCGTAGATATGATTACTTTAAAATCCCATACCTAAAAAGTTCATAGTTATTAAAAGTGCACGTCCATTTTCAATAATTGTTCTCCCCTTCACCAAAACATGTGTGTAAGAGCCAATATGCCAGTAATTGATTTATTATAAATATTTAGTTTAAAATGGTTAAAAACTGCTAACAATAATTTCATAATTATTCATAATGTGTAACAACTGTTAAAATGCATAATTTATTATGTAATATGTTAAATAAGTTATTTTCTATGTTTTTTGGATTTTTACGAGATGACATCACTGTGTAGTTATAACGGTAAGACAACAATGGCTTCGCATGAAACAATAAGAAAATATGAAAGTGGGGCTAAAAAACAAAAAATTAATCTGCAAAAAAGAGAGCGACAGGCAGATGTTTTAAGTAGGCCTAAAACCCCAAAACTTTCAACTTTTTTTCAAATTGTATTACCAATCTCTCTCTCTAATATATTGATATAAATAATACTTATAAATATATATAAGTATTATTTATATATATAAATAATAATAACATATTTGGTGGGCGGGGGCCCCAGGTGACCTTAACCTGGCCCTGCCCACAGCGTAGGGTCCCCGGTGCAATCTCCATGCAGGCGCTGTGCATTTATGTTGGCTGTATCAAATACAAATGCAGGGATTCAATGGCCCCCACAAATGGAATGCTGTGTCCCCTCAAAAAATAATTTTGTTAAAGTATAAATAAGAAATACTGGCATTGGCTATAAATTAGATATCAAGATGGCTAAACTTTCATGCCGAATATGCAGGTCTGCTCTTATTTTGACTCATACATGCTTTGTAAATACGTCTCCCTGTTCCAACACACCTGATTCAAATGAATGGTCATTAGCAGGCTTCTGCTTAACTAGATAACGACCCATTCATTTGAATCAGGTGTGTTGGAACAGGGAAACATCTAAAACATGTAGGACAGGGGGTACTTGAGTACCAGGGTTGAGATCCACTGACCTAGGTATACCAACGAGTATATTGTAATGCAAAAAATGTTAATGCTTCGTCTTTTATTGTTTATTGTTTAGTGAAACGTCTGTTGAAGTTGACAATATTCAATAAGAATATCACATTCTGAGTTCATGTTTTGCTGCATTTTATTTACTTATTGGAACCCACTCATGCCTATGTTGAAACAATAAATAGGGCACATTGTGTTTACTGTGCCATTGGTGTCGGTGTGCTGATTTATTTTTACGCAGACATAAATTAAGTTAAGCAGGCTTTAAGTACATCATACCACAAAAAAATACTTGACCTTTCACCAGGCTTAGGAATCGACCTTGCCCGTCCATTATCTTGGACAGTAAAAGACAATATTGATTGAACCAGGAGCTTTCCCACACATCTCACACCTGTAACAAAGACTAATTTTACACACCCATTTTACCCTACATGTAATACATTTATAAAATTCATAATATTTCTACATGCTACTATTAAATTCATATTTTCAATGCCTCTTCAAAGACTTAATTTGGACAACATTGTAACCAGGAGAGTACTCCCAGTCAGTTTCAGTCTGTGAGGTCCTGGCATCGTGAGCAGACGGCCATGTCCTCTGAAAACCTCTCGACCTGGATGGTGATGCTGGAGAAGCCAAACTCAGACTGCAGGAGTTTTGTTGCCTCCATGAGGACTACCTGTGGATCGGCATCCTCTTCTAGGAACAAACAAATAAATAAACACACCATTTATTTTGTTTTCAAATTGGTTCAAGATTGGTTTTGGTTGAAGACACAGATGATTCCAAATAACCTTTTTCATGGTTTGACAGATGATTCCTGTAATATCCTGTGATTCTTGTAATATCAGTATAACGTCCAAAAAAACAACGTTATCCTAACTGGAATAATTACTGAAAAAATGTACCATACTTATATTCATCTACAGTATGCTAACACAGGTAAATATCCCAGTTACTAGGGTGTTTCTCATGTCTGTCATCCGTGATGAACGCTCACACACAGACTATCTGATCAAGTCCTCGTAGCCTTAGAGAACTTCTCCTGCCATGGACAGCGGACAGGACAGGAGGAAACAGCAGAGTGCTGCTCAGTCACTCCACGGAGTGGAACCCACCAACAGCCAGGTGGACTGACAGCAGAGAATGAGTGGTGGTGAGGGCCCACATGTGGAGGTTGTGTGTTGCCTTGACTCCTCCCAGGGACTGGAGCAGCTCTCTCACCACGTTGAAGTCCACACCTCTGGGGACCCCTGTCAAGTACAGTTGGCATGGCCAGGATCATTGAAGGTGATGACAGTAAAGCCTCTAACAACCTTGAATTTGATTAGTAGGTAGTCAACAGGATCCGCAGTTAGCAGAATGATTGAACCAGACGTACCTTCCATGAGTATTCTACAGACGTCTTTCAAGATGGTGACGGTGGTTCCCAGAACGAAAAAGGAGAACAAGAAGGTGCAGACAGGATCAGCTATCTTAAACTCAGGCTGTCCAGGACAGGATAGGTAGGGAGGGGGTCAGTAAATACAGGTTAGAACAATAACACTGTTTAAAAAAAACAACATGGTAGTCATCAATACATTGAACTATGTTCTACTATCTGTGGATTCAGGCTGCTGTCCAGTGTGTACTGGCCGTCTGCCTACCCAGAAGTGAATGGTGATGGCTGCCACGAGTACACCAACACTCTGCAGCAAGTCTCCCACCACATGGATGAAGGCCGCCCTCACACTGGTGTTGCCCTGGCCTCCGTGAGGGCCATGTTGAGGAGCGAGCCCGTGGCTGTGAGCGTGGCCATGCGAGGACGATTGGTGGAGGATCAGGGCCATCCTACGAAATAAATAAAGTCTTCATTTCTGATGTATGGGAGAGGTATGGGAGGGCTTTTTAACCTGCAACCCCTTGATTTGCAGTCACATACTTTACCACTGAGCTACATGCATCCCCTACTCCCCAACCTCTTCACCATGTCGCTCCCACACAATCTTAAGAACAGTAGATGGAAGAGTGTACAACTAAGTCCGAATCTCAGTTCGCTCACAAAATGTTGACACCCACTGCACAGCCAGAGGTGATGAGCATAGCATAGCTGTTGATCTCATAGTCGTCATTGAGGATTCTCTGTACAGCGATGAACACCAGTACCCCAGTGACAGCCCAGATGGAGAGCACTGACAGCAGGGCACCCAGGATCTCTGTGTTTCAAAAGACATGAACATGAAGGTGGTTGTTGTGGTATTGAAGCATACGTCTGTATCCAAAACCTTGATTTTTTTGTATCCTATAAGGTGGACTTTTTATCTTATTAACAGCAGTAGGGACTGACCTGAGCGATGCCATCCGAAATTCATGGTTTTGGTGGCTGGTCTGGATGATAGCCACAAGGAGCAGAGGCTAACCATGATGCAGCCAAAGTCTGTGAGGAGATGTGCTGCATCTGTCATTATAGCCAGACTATGGGCTGCATACCCACCTGGACAGCACAGGATGAAATGCAAACATATTTGTTTTCACAACAGAAACAGACAACAACAACAAACAAACAACAAACGGAGACAATAATATGTCTTAAAAGATGACTGGATTCAGACAAACTGACAGTCTTACCAATCACCTCTCCAACCATGAATATTAGGCTGACGGCACAAGTAATCATGAGCTTTCTTTTTGCCACCTGTTTTTCATTGCTTCTTGTCCATGGACTCCTGTCATTGCCGTGGCAGTGAGCGGTAGGTTGCCAAGCATTGACAGTGCTTGGTGTATCTTCAATATCGTCTGTTGAACTTTGGGGGGAAAAGCAACTCTCAAGCATGAGGGCCATAGAGGGGGCAAAAGTGGACTTTCTTACTCTATACAAGTTTTACATTTAGTTATAGACTATTCCATATGGGGAACACAGTGTTCAAAATTGACAACATATCAATTTTTCTTTCAAGGAGCTGCACAAAACATCAACAATGTCGACAGAAACTAAGAGTAGCCTGATTAACAGATACAAAAAATATCAAACCAAATCAGTGACATATTTGTTTTAATTTTAAAAGGCATTGAATTCATATTGAAACTTAAACAACACCGAATTCTCATATGAATATATTTCAATGTAAAATAAAATTCAGGTTGCTCAATTTCGATCCTAACAAATTAGATTTTTATTAAATAAAAATGTGTTATCGGATTTTTTTTAAACGTTGAAATATATGTTCATATGTGAATTGAATTTTCAATATTAAGTATTCAATGCCTTTAAAAACTCGAAACATGTCACTGACTTGCTTCCATGGTAAAACCCCATACCTTAGCAGTGCCACTGAATACGTTTTGGATTCATCCTCGATGAGATTGTGCCTCTCGGAATCCATCGGCAGAAAGGTCATACTTAGTTCAAATTAAATGAACCAATAGTCCAACACTTTTAGCAACAGCACAAAATTCTCTCAATTAAATGGAAGAAAAAAATACGCTGAAACCGGTTTTAAGCGCTGCTTCGTTCTCTATGCTACTTGTCCTCACATGGAAAATTGTCACCTGGAAAGTTACGTGTGATAGCTCTCATGAGGGCCATGTTTCGGAAATAGCCAATAACAGGACGGGTCATTCACTAATAGGCTCCCGGTCCGTCTGGGAACGCTTCTTCATATTTGCATGTCTGCTTACCTCTTAAAACAGTATAAATCATCCAGTTTTAATGAAATTACGGAATTGTATTTTACATACAGATACATAATATACATATATATTACAGTACCAAGTGTAGAAAGAAAATAAGAAAATCATGTTACACCCCTTACTTAGATTTCAGCAAAACCACTGGAATGTTTGATGTTGGCAAAAGTTGGCATGAGAAAAAAGCAGTGGACATTTCTCATCAAGTTTATATAACAAGCTAAGTGCATATTTTACCAAAAAGTCAGTTGTTTAAATTATTATAATATAATTTATATATATGAAAATGACATGCTGGCTTTGTGGTTACATTTACATTTATGCATTTAGCAGACACCCAGGGTTACACCCTGAGTTTGCTCAAATGTTAATATTAGCCTGGAAAGTCTTCAGAAAGTGAGCTAGCCTGGATATACAGAAGCTGCAAGCAGAAAATAATATTTATCTGGATATTGACACTATACATTTATTTGTAAGTATTTCACATTTCTCCTTGTAAAGCAATATTTTACTGCGATTTTTTTACATCTCTAAAGTGGAAACACAGCATCTTAGACTGAGACTCCAGTCAGGGTAGATGGTTGAGACTGAAGGTGTGGTGATCACTGGGTCTGTGACGTCACCTTGATGACAATCTTCCCCATGTTTCTATTGGCTTCCATGTGTCTGTGAGCGTCTGCAATCTGCTCCAGGTCAAAGGTGCTGTCAATCACCGGCCTCAGGGAGGAGGTCTGGTTAGAGAAGGCGGGCAACGCCCCTTCTGAGAAAGCCCTCACCAGATCTGCTTTGTACTGTGTTAGAGGTGACAAGACCAGATGGTCAACAGTGCTGTGACCGACATGAATAAATTAATGTGACCGTTCTCGCACACACCGTATTATTTAGGCTAGTAACATTCTACAACATTGTGTCAATCAATTTTCTAGTGCTCTGCTTCACATAGACATTCTTAAATAACTTCATACAACTTTGTCAATCCATATTCTCAAACACACAGGCTTATATCATGTAAAACCATAATTTAACATTAATTTTCTGCCGTTTCTTTCCCCTGGCTCCTTCACCTGCAGACTGCGTGAGCGGAGCAGGCTGCAGAGGAGCTGTCCTCGCCTGGACAGCAGCCTGCCCAGAAGCTCTCCCTCCACCGTCTTTCCACCCATGGCGCCAAACAGCACCCATCTTCCGTCCAGAGCCAGACAGTCCACATTCCTCTCCCAGCAGCTTCCCCCGACGCAGTCCAGAATAACGTCTGCTCCCCTGCCTATTGTAAAATAAAATCCAATAAAAGTGTTTATGCTCCAATGGTCTGTGAATGTTCTCTGAGATGTTCACCTGAGAAGAAACCAAAGTAAAAAAGGTGTCATGCCTGAGTGATGAAATGGGCTTGTCTCTTATCAACGACCCACCTTTCGTGAAATCGCAGACTTTCTCTGCAAAGTTTTCTTCTCTGTAGTTAAAACCAGCCGCTGCCCCCAGCTCCTTTGCTATCTGCAATTTCTCCAGGCTTCCAGCCGTAACCACGGGGACGGCACCGGCCAATCGGATGAGCTGGATCGCCGCAGTTCCGACACCACTGGCTCCGGCATGAGAAATTACAAAGAAATATAGCATTGAGAAGAAGAAAATTAGGAGCTCTCACATGTAAAATAAATGAAGTGGAGAAAATGATGAGTGATACTCAAAATGTACATGAGGTTGAAGACGTCATGGAAACTTATTTTCCACTTGCTGTTAACGAGTTTAATTGCCTCAACAAAGAAGTTGCAAGCCTTTTGCCTGAAGAGGAAAAAGTATTTGATCAAGAGCAATGGTTCGAACACAAAATGGCATCGATCAAAGAATTCATGAAAACAACTAAAACATGGATTGCGGCCGTGCACGAAGGCACGTTGCAAAAGGATGATGATGCGGAAAATGACCCGCAAGATGCTGTTAAACCAAGTGACAGTATATCGCAGTTGGGTGCCAGCCAGGCTGGACACAATCAACAAAATGGATCTCACGTAAGTCGCAAAACAACTACATCACGAGTTTCGTCGACACGTGTTAAACAAGAGGCTGAGCATGCAGCTCTGCTTGAACGTGCTGCAGCTCAGAAGAAAAAGCAGCAGCTTGAGTTTGAAATGGCCAAACTTAAAGGGGTAAAAGAAGAACTTGAGTTGGAAACTGCGTTAGCAGAAAGCAGTGCAAAATTAAAAGTGCTCAAAGAATATGAAAGATCCGAAGATGGTTCCAGTATTTGTGGTTACAGTAGCCACGCGCTTGCACAAATACTAAGAGGTGAGAAAGTGAAACAAGAGGAACCCAGTGTTACACTTCCTCAACCAGTTAATCCAGGTGTTAATGCTCAACGGCGAATGCTGCAATCCCAAGTACCTAACGTGGCTCCTCAAGATCACGGTAACGCTCAGGTCAGCAGAGGTGACGAGATGCTAAAAGTCATGCAAAATCAGAACGTTATAACTGAGCTACTGGTAAAACAACAAAGGCAATCCCAGCTACCAATGAAGGACATTCCTGTCTTCAAGGGTGACGCATTGCAGTACAAATCTTTCGTCAGAGCATTCGAGCACTCAATTGAACAAAAGACAGACAATGATAAGGACAAATTGTACTTTTTGGAACAATTTACAGCTGGTGAACCACAGGAGCTAGTCCGCAGCTGTGCCCACATGTCAGCTAGCAAAGGCTACTCTAAAGCGAAGAAACTGCTTCAAGAGCACTATGGGGACGAGCTACAGATCGCCAGCGCGTACATTGATAAAGCACTAAAATGGCCGCAGATCAAGTCTGATGATGGAAAAGCATTAAATGCTTATGCTATGTTCTTGGTTGGATGTCGCAACACAATGGAGGACATAGACTATCTGGAAGAGATGGACAACCCTACCAATTTACGGACAGTGGTATCCAAACTGCCCTTCAAAATGAAAGAACGTAGGCGTGCTGAAGCTTACAACGTCAAAGAGCGAGGAGGCAGAAGAGCAAAGTTTGCTGACTTGGTGAAATACATAGACCGCCAAGCTAAAATAATGATCGACCCCCTCTTCGGTAATCTGCCAGACAGCCGACCAACCACGGTTGGAAAGGTTGAACAAAAGGAAAGGCATCCCTTTAAAAGAGAAGTCCGTGGAAGCAGCTTTGCTACCAATGTTTCCACTGAAGATACAAGGCCTCAAGGAACATATGTGACGCCAGCTAATCCAGGCAAGACCAGGATCGCCTTTGAGAAGCCATGTTTGTACTGCCAGCAGTCTCACAATCTAGCTTCATGCAACAAAATAAAGGACCAGCCTCACAAAGAACGTGTGGAGTTCCTGAAATCAAATGGCTTGTGTTTTGGCTGCTTAACCCCCGGCCATCTCAGCAAGTTCTGCAAAAGAAGGATCGAGTGCAAGGAATGTTCGCTAAGGCATCCAGGCATTTTACACATAGTGAAAAGAGAAGGTTCTGTCTTACCTGAGAAGAAAGATGGTGCTCACGGAAACGAAGTATCATGTGCTCAAGTTTCTGTCACGCAAGAGTCTTGTAGCCTAACTGGGGCCGGAAAAGCTGAATGTGTGCTGTCAATTGTACCGGTGAAGATTAAATCAAAAAAGAGCGGCAAGTATGTGGAGACTTACGCTTTCATGGACCCGGGAAGTACAGCAACGTTCTGCACGGGAGACCTGCAAAGGAAACTGAATGTTAAAGGGAAACCAACACAAATACTTCTCAGCACCATGGGTCAAGACAAACCTGGAGAACAAAAGCTCATCAGTAGCTACGTGATATTGGACCTGGAAGTGTGCGGACTGGAAGACACCGAGCATATCGATCTTCCTAAGGTGTACACTCACAGCAACATACCAGTTCACGCTGAAAACATACCAAAGCAATCAGATATCCAGCAGTGGACTTACCTCAGTGAAGTGTGTTTGCCAGAATTGGTTGCAGATGTAGGCCTACTTATTGGAGCAAACTGTCCAAAAGCTATGGAGCCATGGCGTATCATTAACAGTCAACATGGAGGCCCTTATGCCGTTAAGACTGCTATTGGATGGGTAGTTAATGGGCCTATGAGAAAGGAACTGGAGGACACAGATAACAAACCACCTAGATGTTCAGTGAACAGGATCTCATTGATGGAAGTTGAGGAGTTACTTGTCCAACAGTACAATACTGATTTTCAAGAGCGCAACTACGATGACAAAGAAGAGTTGTCGCAAGAAGACAAACAGTTCATGCAGTCAGTGCAGAAAACTGCAACTCTGGAGAACGGACATTACAGCATTGGATTGCCACTCAGGAACAAGAAGCTCCAAATGCCTAATAACCGTTGTGTGGCGGAGCAGCGCATAGCCAGTTTGCAAAGAAAGCTCAAGAAGAATCCTGAGTTCTTCGAAGAGTACAAAGCCTTCATGGACAACATCATAAGCAAAGGTTACGCTGTCCAAGTTCCGGCACACCAGCTGAACCGTGACGACAACAGGGTGTTCTACATACCGCACCACGGGGTGTACCACCCTAAGAAAAGAAAACTACGAGTGGTCTTCGACTGCACAGCCTCGTTTCAGGGCCGGTCTTTGAACGGTGAATTACTACAGGGACCCGATCTGACCAACACTTTGATTGGTGTCCTCTTAAGATTTCGTGAGGAGCCAGTAGCCATGATGGCAGATATCGAGTCGATGTTTTATCAAGTTCAGGATGATTGTTTAAAGAGCGTAGCTACAGAAGAAGATGCCATAACATTGGCAAGTGATCTCCGCACCCTGTGTGCCAGTGGAGGTTTCAATCTAACAAAGTGGATGAGCCACAACCGGAAGGTGTTAATGTCTATCCCAGAAGCACACAGAGCTACTGAAGCGAAAGACTTGGATCTAAGCCATGATGCTCTACCAGTCGAGAGGGTAACATAGAGGGGCAAGAAGAAGGCGCGTATTGGCGAGACAAGACAACTAGCGGATCTTGTCAGGCCTTCTCTTTTGTTTGCAGTCACTGGAACAGGAAAGAAGGAGAGGATAAGACAAGAAGCTCTGTAGGAAGAGGAAAGGGGCAGGGGAGAAGGAGTCCAAATCGTCGAGGACCCCTCGGCTGTTGGAGCCAGTCGTACCCTAGCGGCAAGACAGAGCTTGCTGCCTAAAACTGAGCTTATGTAAGGTAGCTATGCCATGGAGTTGGAGATGAGAGCATTGGTGAAAAAACATTTTTGCTGGGTTAAGATCCTGGGTAAGCAAGAACGCAGAACATGGATACTAAGAAGGATGTTTTACTCACCTAACTGACCTTCCACCAAACAGTGAACAGATGTGTTAAAGCCGTCCAAGACTTTGGATTGCAGTGTGACCGCTTTGGATGGGGGAACGCGACAGAGTGACGTTAACATCATTTCCGGGAATTGCGCTCTCAATGAAGTAACGGATACGGCACCTAGGTAAGTATCTGTGCTACCAGAAGGTCTACGGGAGATATTGAGAGAACAACAAAGGCGGGAAACATGTTCGTTTTTGGATGGCGCTGGAAATTCTAGAGTGGTCATCGCTCAAGCAGGTCACAATATCCCACACGCGGCCTTTGAGAAGAGGAAGGGAGGGCGAGCGGGTAGGAAGAGAACTGGCTGCTCCCTTTTCTCTTCTCTACTCGCTTTTCTTTGGGTTTCTCTTTTGTGCCTTCACCTTCCCTTCCCACCTGGGACATGCATGGCGATAACTAGAGGCGCGGGAATACTCGTACCCTGGATGGTCTCCAGAGCTTTCCTCGCAATCCACCGTTGGTTCCGCCGGTAAAGCGGAGGGCAGTTCGCTAGGTATGCACCTCTGGTTACCTGAAAACGATAGGTCAATACCGTGGGGGGGGACGCACGCGTTGCAGGGAACATGACGAATCAGGTTGGCGGGGGACCGGTGGGTGTGGGGAGATGGAAGCGTGAAGGTATGCGAAAACGAGCACCAGAGTCCTGTTTCGTCAGAGACTTAAATTGCAACTTCAACCGTTTTTCTACGCTTTCCAGTGGACAAGACAAGCAACTACCGTACTGTCATGGATTATTCATCGACAACGAACAACAGCTCGATTCAAAGTGACTTCGTGCAATAGAGTTACAATGTATTGAGTGAAGCACAAAGCCTATGTCTCAGATGGAAAACTCACGAGTGGCGGCCCACAGCAGACAGAAACACCTCTGCGCCAGCTCAAGCTTAGCAGAGGGCTCTTGTAAGGCCAATAAAACTTGATGGAAGAAAGGACCCAGATGGATCTAAGGTGACCAAAATTCCTGACGGCAAAAGCGTGGTCGCTAAACATTGATTGGCCCAAGAAAACACAACCGGCTGACAAGGCAGGAAAGCCTGTGCCAGATGTATCCCATGACCGGTCAAAGAACAACAGTTGCAGTCACACAGTCCATAGAGGCGAAAATGGATAAGCGTGGGGAAACAAGGAACCAATGAACAGATGATCGACTACTATTCGGGACTGGCATAAGCTGAAAGGTCAGTGGCCTGGATCTAAAGTGAAGGAACCTTGCGGCAGACTGAAAGATGAAAGAAAGGGAGTTCTCGACAACAGTCATCAAAACTGAAACGGACCGCTGATAAAGACAAAGTGTTAAAGTTAGAAAAAAAAAATGGAGAAATACCAACAACAAACGAAAAGCAAACAACTTAAGCTTAGATTGATCTGGTCGCCCGCCAGAGTTCCATATTGATCCAGTTCAGCCACGCGACAACCAGTACGGAAGCAGGAAGACTAATTAAAGGTCTGGACCAAAAAGGAAAACAAGGCAGCCTGAAACACGTCAGGCCGAGGTTAAACACTGGGATCCTTCTGCACTCTCTGCCAATGGACACGTTGGCTACTAATGAGAGTTGGTGGAGAGATTTCGAACTCTCAACAGAGTCGCCATGGCCACGTTTGCAGTCCGAGTCCGAGGAACGTCAATCACCAGCAATCCTTAAGCATGCTAGAGATGTAGTCCACACTAATACTCTTGAACAGCAGACTAGCACCCAAGAACAGGTCCAGTGCGGAACGCAGCGTAGGTCATGGCATCTATTAGAGCAAGCAAGTCGTTGGATCCCAAACGCCACGAGTAGTGTTCTGGGGTTATCGCGAACCAAGATAGATCCATACAAAAGGTGTGCACCGTGTGATCGCGTAGGAATCAGTTAGATAAGATCGCGTGAGCAAACAGCGATGCGCGCACGATGCTGAGACCGCCTTCTTGCCTGCACCAAACCTCCCACTTTCACGAACTCCAGACGGGTGCATTGGCACGTTGGATTTTTTCGGGTCCAGGTTCGATGTTAAGGGATAAGACTTCATTGCCCTCAGGCCAGGGAAGTGGAGCAGTCAGTCAAGAGCCATAGGGCGTAATGTTCACTTGCGCTATTAGCCTTATGGAGCCGTGCACATCGTAGAGATTGCAGGTGAAGCCCGTATAAGACTGTCCTGCCTATCAAGTGCGATAGTGATTTGTGTCAAGAATTGCGGTCAGGTTACTATAATGCGCTCAGAAAACGGCACAAACTTTGTTGGCGATGAATGAAAGGGAGATGGAGGAGGAAGCTATTCAAACTCCTGATCATGACAAAATCGAAAGAGTCTACAACCATAAAAGGAATACAGGTGGGATATTCACCACGACCCCAGCAGCATACCCCAGGGCGGGTTGGAAAGGAGAAAGACAGATCGAACAGTGCGATAAGAAGAATACCTCAATTCTCTTGTGATATGAGAAACTTCATACATGTAGAAAGAACAAGGCTCATGAATGGAAGATTGTCTTCAGACTGTTATGGGCAGGGGTTAGCTTGGCTCAGTCATCAACGGCAGGCCTGCTCCGGGTATTTGCTGACGACCTAGTGACATGACCCTTGAGCCATGCTGACCCCCAATCCTTTTGTTTGTTCTGCCTGACTTCAATCGTCAATTCGTGCACGCCATTGAGGCCTCTAGAAGCTGCCTCTTTTCAGCCAACATCGACACAATACAACAAGAAACGCGGAAGCAAGTCAATATTTAGAAGACTGGTTCTGGGGGGGGGGACCAGAGGACCCGTGAGTACCTCCCACTACTACAAGGAGACGGCAAGAATCTGTAGTCAGGAGACAACGAACCGAAAATTCACCACTGGAGATCCGTTGTGTTGTTTCTTTTTTAGGTGGACAGTTCTTTCACCACGGCAACTACTGGCTAATGGGGAGCGATCGAGTTGAGAGTTATCGAAAACGTTATCGCGGACTCCAGGGCAGTGGCCAGTGCGTGATGGAAGTAGGTTCGAAAGAGTGAAAAATTTAACGGACCACAGACACACAGCATGTGCCTGGATAAGGCGTGTGTTAACCAAAAACTGTGCTGTGTTAGGAAGAAGCAGATGAGATCAGAGAGAGAACATTGGAGATTAGAAAACATAGAAGAATCACAAGAAACCAGTTTTCAAAGTTGGACATGCTTGTATTTTGGCATTGAGTGTTTTGGTTTATAATTGCATTAGTTCCACCGGGCCTAACACAATTAGGGCCGGGTTAAGTGTAAGAGCTACATTTATGCAGTAATTGATCGATATGATATAAATTATATTAGTTTAAAATGCGTTGTAAAACTGCTAACATAATTTCATAATTATTCATAATGGGTAAGCAACTGTTTATAAATGAAATTTATTATTGTAATAGTGTTAAATAAGGTATGTTCTATGTTTTAGTGCGATTTTTCAGCTGTAGTGGCTGTGGTATCACTTGTGAGTTATAACGGTAACTGCACTGGGTAACGCTAAGGAGAGTTTGGAGTTTGACTTGATGTTGATCGCACACTAGTTTTTTTGATTCGTTTTTTGAGTGTTTTGTATACAGTTTTTAGGACCGTCTGCCAATTCTTTACCATGTGAAGAAGTGTATTTTAGTTTGAAAGACTTGAAACTGTAAAACCTTTTAAAACGAACGTAGGAGGCAAGGGAGGAACATTGCTCGTCTATTTCGC
>CAEFZP010000002.1:0-110767 GCA_903064625.1 Mallotus villosus
CTAATTTATTATTTAAAACCTATGTAGTTCGACCATATTTGTCAGTACATTATAATAATATATATATTTCATGTTTTGGCATTTCAAACCCCCAAAATGTCAGGTGGCGCAACCGTCCGAGCAAATGTACAGACTAAGAAAAGTGTTAAATATACTGTTTAAATGATAATAATTTCAAAAACAAATACTGTGGCATGACTTAATGATTGAGACCTTTAAAATATATTAGATTTAGTAATAATAATATTTTTAAATTTCTTGCGAAACTTGGAAAGAAATGTGTCCGGGATTCTTACATACTCAAATGTCAGGGTGGCGCAACCGCACAAATTACGCTTTTATTCTGAAGGGCACAGAGACAACAGGAAACAGGATATTGCATCAGCCAGGGGACCCCAACTGATTTTTATGGATGGTAAAAAGGTTTGTACATCTCTCTCAAATATTGATAAAAATTGCTTATTTTAACTCATAGCTAAGCTGGTACACTTTTCATGTCAGGTGGTACAACCACGATTTAACTGGGAAATGTTGTTTTATCATTAAACATCTTTAATTTATTAAAATTATATATGTAATAACTTGCTAGCAACCGCTAACTGTTATACAGGTGTCAAAGTAGAGGCCTGTTTAATTTGAAATTAGTAGTAAAAGTCAGGTGGCGCAACCAGTAGGTCAGGTGGTGCAACCTCAAGGAATGTCACTGTATGGCATAAATAATGTTAGCTAAACCTATCTAATTGTCTATGAAATTTCTACAATGTTTATTAGTATTAAATCTAATATATTATACACCTTAAAAAACGTTTTATTATTAAAATTTATAAATAATTTTCAATAATTTTAGATGCCACTTTCAACAAAAGAGAAATCAGCCCGACACAGGGAGCGCATTAAAAATGACCCAGCTGCCAGAGAAAGATATCTTGCTCAAAGGAGAGAAAGGTAATTAATCATTATCAATCACAATGAACATCTGACGAACAGTATATGTTTTACTTTTTTTCTTTTACACAATTTGACTGGGTATGCCAATATATTAGCGTGTATCATGTTTTACAGTTATCAAAAGAGGAGCAGAGAGGGAACATGTGCAAAAATCCCCATAAGCCAGCTGTCCAGGGCAGAACAGAAAAGAGTGAGGCAACAGTGGAAGAAAGACAAGAAAAAGAGCAGGGAAAGGAACAGGGTTATCGAGGAAATCCTTAATTTCACACCCGAGTCAATTGAATCGTCTCCTATAGCACAGCGTCAACCCAGCCCTCCAATTGACACAGAGGAAATGGTCAGTGTAGAAGTACAACAACCCAGAGCATCCTCTACACCACAGAGCATTAACCTGAAATGGCGAAGAGAAAAGGCAAACTTGCGCCGTAAAATGCAAAAAATGCAAAACGAAATGATAGCAGCTAAAAAGAATCAGAAAAACTGCGAAAGCGCATGAAAAGATTGAGCGACAAAAAGTCTGGAAAAGGAATTGAAAAATCAAGATCAAGGAATGCAAAGAAACTGGCCATCCAGAGAAAAGAGAGAGTTGCTGACTTCCTGTGTAGAGATGAGAACAGTCGCTTACTCCCAGGGAGAAAAGATAGTCACAACAACAAAGGCGTGTGTTACTTAAATCCTTAATTGAATATCACCAAGAATATAATTCAGAAATGCCCAACCAATACAGGCTCTCTTACAGGCAATTTGTGAGATACTGTCCATTCTTTGTTACACAGCCAAAAGTTGCCGACAGGAACACATGTGCATGCCTAGACCATGAAAATGTGAAACTCTTGACTGAGAAACTACAACAAAAAGGTCTTCTGACAACTACAAGCATTTCCCAGCTGTTGTCCTCCATTGTCTGCAGTCCAGATAACAAGTCTTGCATGTATCGAGTCTGTGCAAAGTGCTGCTATGACGAGGTGGAAGTTGCAATAACCCAGGCAGAAGAGACAGTGACTTGGAATCAGTGGGCAAGAAAACCTGTGACAGACGGGCATAAGAGCTACACAAATTTTGTCAAAGAAGCACAAACTGGAACATATGCTGAACTGTTGAACCTTTTCAATCGAAAGCTTGACAGCCTAGCCAAACACCACTTCAACTGGTTACACCAGGCCAAAGAGTGCAGGGCTTTAAAAGAAAGCCTAACAGAGGATGAAGTTGTCCTCCATGTGGATTTTTCTGAGAACTTCTCCTGCAAACTGCACAGTGAGGTGCAAGCTTTTCATTTTGGAGGGAGTCGGAAGCAGGCTACAGTCCACGCTTGTGTTGCTTATACAGCAACTGGCTCACAGTCTTATGCCACCATCTCAGCATCTCTTCGGCACGATGAGAGAGCAATTTGGGCCCACTTGGAACCAGTGCTAAGGGATGTGACTAAGAATTGCAACAAACCTCCCACAATTGTACATGTGATGAGTGATGGTCCAGTCACTCAGTACCGGAATAAAAACAATTTCTACTTGCTCAGCACCATCCCCTTCCTCTCAGGCTTCAAGCAGGTAACCTGGAACTTTTCAGAGAAGTCGCATGGGAAAGGCGCCCCTGATGGAGTTGGTGGTGCTGTCAAGCGCATTGCTGACCTCGCTGTCCAAAGGGGAGCAGATGTCCAGACACCCGAGGACTTTTACAGCCTTTTAGAAGAGAAAAAGGCAGCAAGTAGCATCAAGTTCTTCTGGGTGAGTGAGGAGAACATCCGGAGGTTCGATGAGGCTGTTCCAGATGCTGTTCCCCCTGTAAAGGGAACGTTGGGGATTCACCAAGTCATCTCCTTAGAACCAGGGCAAATAATACACAGGGAGATTTCCTGCTTTTGCAGCAGACCGCACATCTGCAAGTGCCACAACACCACAGTTGTCAACCTACAAGCAGCTAGTAACCAGACCAGTGTCCAAGATGACCAGTGCCACAACACCACAGCTGTCAACCTACAAGCAGCCAGTGTCCAAGATGACCATGATCTGATGAACGGGAAGTTCATCTTGGTCGAATATCAAGGCCAGCCGTTTGTTGGACAGGTACTTAAGGTCATTGGTAATGAGCTTGAGGTGAGCTGCATGCAGCAGTTGGGAATAAAAAATGTGTTTATTTGGCCTCATCCTGCTGACAAAATATTTCATTACACAACTGATGTTCTCCAAGTGATCTCAGAACCAGAGCCTCTTAATTCAAGGCAAACCAAGCTAAGCCAAGCAGACTGGAATTAATACATTTTATTTATATAGCGCTTTTCAAGTCACTCAAAGTCGCTTTACAGAGTCCAGTGTTCATTCAGACACAGACACACCGGTGGTGGTAAGCTACAATTGTAGCCACAGCTGCCCTGGGGCAGACTGACGGAAGCGAGGCTGCCAATCAGCGCCATACGGCCCCTCCGACCACCACCAACATTCATTCAACCAGCATTCAATCACATTTATACATGATGCATGTCTTTTTAGGAATTGCTTTACTAAGCACACCTGAAGTTAAATAGTAGCCCTCTACCTGTGTTGAACCAGATCCTCTTAATTCAAGGAACACATGGCTAACCTAAACAGACTGGTATTGGGTTAGGGTTAGATGGTTAAATATTGTGTCAAAATGTTTCTGATTGTTGCCAAAACACAACGTTTTTATTTTGTGTGTAGTTATATTTTACATTACAGTTGCAATGCATTTAATGTTTTGAAAACTACTCTTGATGAATTCATTTGTATATATTTGAAAGGACATTTTTCAGGGAACCTAATAAGCGGTTTTTAAGGGTATCAAAGAAATGTATCAATTCAGTCATCAATCTTTTACACTGTAGCTGTATTCTATTCAAGTTGCTATGAATTTGCTATGAATTTAAGGTATTTCATAAATGTTACTATTTCATCTAATGTTTTAAATCTGTTTACTACTTTTGAAATATTGTTTTGATCAATTAGCAATCTATAATTGATAGACACCATTGACAAAAACACTTGTTTTGTTTGTGAAATAAAAGTGCAATTAAAAATGTATTTCCTGTCATTATTTATGTTCTCGTCAGGTGGTGCAACTGAATAATCAGGTGGTGCAACCGGGTAAAATATTGTTTAAACCAAAAAATAACAAGTTAAAGTGAAAAATGGTTGTAAACTATAAAGGTACTAAGCTAATGTATTTAATAGATTTATTTTGATATTTGCTCAACAGTTTTTCAGTCTTGAAATGAAAACTTGGATAACAAAAATATGGAATTCCTGGCCAATAGAATGCGATAATCTTAGATTATTATTAATCCAAAACTCAACCACAAAATAATAAAGTGTGAGGCACTCCAGACACACCAGGGTATACCTGGCTAAAATGTCACTTAAAATAAATAAAATAAATATATAGATATTTTTCCAAATATGTGGTTGCGCCACCTGACGTTTTTCAGGTGGTGGGGTTGAAAATACAGTAAAAAAATTACTTAAAAAACGTTGAAATTATGTTTTACAAAAATAAATTGTTGAAATACATTGTTCCAACTTCAAAAATATGATTTCTAATAAAATAAAATAACTTTATTAAAATACCTTTTGAAAAGCTTTATTTGTCATTGACGTGAGTAGTAGGGGAAAGGGGCTTAGAGCGACATGTCTGCGCTACGCAACGGCACAAGGATAATGATAGTTCTGCCGGGCACTCTTCCTTCACATCATTTTTTGTTTCGAACACAACAACAGCGGATGATAAAACAAATGTTGACTTACAGAAATGCTCCTCATTTGCATAAAGTTTAGAAAATCTCAACTCGAATCGCCATTTTAGAGTAGCTGGTAGGCTACATTCTTACAAACTGCCCTTCGAGTTCGATCTATCTAGCTGGTTAACTTGACACAGGCATTTCTCTCCCGTCTGCAGCACTAAAATATGGATAGAGGAGGTAAAATTGGGCCTCATTTTCTCTCATTTAATCTGTTCGACCTCATAATCTGTTTCCATACACTCGAAACGCAGCTATATCTACGAATGTGTGGACTGAAAAAGAAAATCTGGTCTGCAGCCTATATAAAAAATCTGTATTGCTGTCTACGTTTAAATTTCAACCGACATTGGTCCACTGTGCAATAATGACTCTTATATCTTTCAGTATATCACTAAATAATTTAAATACCTCGCTATTCTTATGTGTTTCCACAAGTATCTCTGCAATATGATCATCAGACCATTTGCAGAAGAGCCTTCACTTCATCATTCCCCCACGTTGGTCAACATCCTTTTTCAACCCACCATGCTTACATTTTGGTTTGCTTCCTGGAATAGGTCAATATTTAAAGTGCGATTACGTTCACCCCTCACACCTAAAGCGAACTGAACCATGGGTCACTTGGAACGGGACTGGGTCCCGTCTTTTCAGGGGGACCATGGTTCGGTTGTATGGTCCGCACCAGAGTTTGAATGCATGTTCTCACCTCTCCAAACAAACCGGACTTTCAGAGAAAACGAACCATGGTCCGATTGAAACTGACCAAACATGTCAGGTGTGAAAGCACCCCAAGTCTCAAATCTGTTTGATATGAACTTCCCTTTATGTCTTTCAGGGTCAATGACCTTGACCATGGCTCACTTTGCTGAAAATCTGATGGCGGTTATGAAGTCTCTACATTTACATTACATTTAGTCATTTAGCAGACAATCTTATCCAGAGCGACTTACAGTAAGTACAGGGACATCCAGGAATCGAACCGGCAAACTTCTGATTAATAGCCCGATTCCCTAACCGCACAGCCATCTAACCCCCTACTCTACAGCCGTACTGGGTGGTTATCAAGCTCTACAGAAGCCAGATAACAACCCTTCATTTGAATCACGTGTGTTGAAGCAGGGAGAACCCGAAAACATACAGGACAGTGGGCCCTGAGGACCAGGGTTGAAGGCCACTGCTCTACAGTGTAGGTTCATGAACAACAAATATCACAATGTTGTTATTGTCAAGTATCGCTTTCAGTAAACTTGTTAGCCAGTTCCTCGAAAAATAAATATCAAGCTTATTTACGTTTAGTAGGCATAGTTTAAGTTTGCAGATGGTAATGTTTGAATAAGATTCCAGCTGAGATACTACCAGTGAAAACGTTGTTAGAATAAGCTTTAAAGGGGGTTCTTTATTAATGAACGAATGCAATAGGCTATGACTAAATGCTGAAAAATATAACTTGAAACTTAAGGGACGTTTAAGTCATATAGGTTAGGACCAATTTTAAACAGGATTGCCCAATTTCTTCATTTTGATGCAACTTCCCTTACGAAAAAAAAGTATACTTAAGTATTAAAAGTATACTATCATCATGGTACTTAAAGTATACTAGCAGTGTACTTATTTATATACTATTTTTGTACTAAGTAAACTGAATTGGCCCACCCTTCAGGTCATTTAGTACACTTTAAAGTACACTTGTGTACTTGAGGTTTACTTTTGAATACTGTAAAGTAGCCTGTGTAGTGCACTTTCAGTTCATGAAGTATACTTCCTAAAGTACCTCAAAGTATACTTTGCAATACTTTTAAGTGCACTTTCAATTAATGTAAGTAATTCAAGAAGAAAACGTAATAAATGTCAATTTACTATGATTTACTAATTTATTTAAATGTTTAGGGGCCCCTCAACCGCCGTCGATCTTATTGCGGCACTTCACTCGTATACAGAATATGAACTTCACATTCTGTGTAAACCACTCTCCCTGTGGTACTATATTTTGTAATGATATTGGAGGAATTCCAACATTGTTTGCTCAAAACGAGATAAACATAGATAAAGCAGGAATAATAGGCTGGTAGACAGGCACAACAAAGACACGTCTCACCTCCTGTTCTCCAATATCCACCAGTTCCACCTTCCCTCCCATGGCCCTTAGCTTCTCAGCGGTCATGTCCATCATCTGATGTAGGTCTGACCTCTTCAACATGTCACTGGAGTCACTCTCTACCGCAACCCAGTCCCTCAGGGTCTGATGCACATGCAAGAGGATGCATATGTTAGCACAAACAGATGCTTGCACATGTGCGCACACGCACACTTTGTATTACAGTTACAAAGTTACATTCAGAGACGGCAATAGAAAATGTAACTTTCTTAACTTACCTCTACATATTCCTGTTGATGGCTGTCCACATACTGAAAGAGCTCTCCAAACTGGAAGGGGGACACACTAGATGTTAGGACCAGGAAGACGGGCAGCTGCCAGATGTTCATCTATAAAAAAAGACAGATACAAGTGTGACACAGGTAACTGCAGTGTGCAACAATGCAGCGAGGCAGCAGTAGGTTCAATTACAGAGGTCCAAGCAAATTTGAAGAAAACTTTTACACTACAGATACCAACTCTCTCATTTTCTTGAAAAACACTTTTGCAGTAAATGATCTTACCGTAGCGAGGGTCGTTCACTTGAGCTCTAACAGTCTTCAGAGCCTACTGGACTGACTTATGGGGGCTGAGTGGGGTTTATATCCTCTCGCTGGACAGCACACCCACTGCTGGACAGCCGGCCTCCTGCGGAACCAGGGTCGCAAGGTCAACCATTTCCTGGAGGAATGCCAAGACAGCTGACATGACAAATTGTATTTTCTCGCTGACAGGCACAATTGAGTTACCTATTAATCAAAATCCACGAAAGCCTGCAATGTTTCGGCCTGAACAAAGCACAGTAAAGAACAAGTGGGCTGTGCTTAGTGACTTTGGGCAAACAAAGATATGACCACAGGGATTTAACACCACAGTACTCAGGCCTCCCATTGTGTCAAATATGAAACTTTACCAAGGGTATATAGGGTGGATATAGATGTAGAGCTAAATGTAACAAAATGAGTAGGACAAGTACCATCTGCTGTACAGATTATGAACACTTCCTTTGGCCCATGATTGATTACTTAAATTAAAACCACACTTTGCATTCTCTGACACACATGCAATTCACACCAGATGGAGAAAAAGAGTTGAACTGTTATTTTGCAGTTTGCTTTATTAGGAGCATTTTGGAAATGGTTGGAGAGTGATTGGGTTTAAATGGATAGTTTTATAGATATACCACCATACCAAATGTAGTTGGTTACTCCCATCATTGCTGGGCCTATTTTAATGAGCATTGTATCACTTTTCTTTTAGTTGTACATATTGCATGTAGCCAGTCAATCTTTACTAGCACAGCATGTCCTGAGAGGCAAATAAAACAATTATAAGGGGGTGTGACAGGGAAAAGCGATGGAACGTTACATTGCCACACTTCTTAACACAAAATAAAACCCATAAATGTACACAACACAAAACCCACTACACATTGAGAATCAGTTGATTTATTGAGCATATCTCGTGAAGTGTCCCTGTAGCTTATTTAAGTACTGTGGTGTTTCTCTGATGGAGTGGAGCTTAGGGACGTCTAAAGTCAGGTAACGGTGCTGGGTTACCTTTATATGATGGTAGCTCGCGAAGGGTGGCCAGGCAGGTTCACTTTAGTGTATGCTTTGGTATAGCATTGTAAAGTAACTTACATAACAGTATTGAGTGTCTTTTGTAGGCTAATGATTACTTGTGAAGATGATATACATGTAACTATTGACAATTGAATGTCAGCTGTTAATTGTATGTATTACAGTAGTTCAGTCCATAGGTCGGGTTTACCAGGGCTGGGGCCTATATAAATGAGGGAGACTGCATAAGTGTGATTTCATTATGTCCATGTGGCTGCAGCGGCAGCTTACGATAAAGAGCACCCTTTAAAATTGTTGCTACTTCTTCGTCATTGGTCTCAGCTCGACTGGACCCTATGGTAGGCTACATTAGCCTACACTACAACAGGTGTCCTGGTAGGAGATATCAGAGCCATAGAAAATCAAAGAATGCAGAAGTAACACGTGTCATGGGCCGAATTATAGTTCCAAACAATGTGCGATTCCCGAACATGCTCCTAAGGGGTAGGCTAATCGAGCTACACATTTTCAAGAGCCACTTTAGCTACGATGGCTTTGGGAAAGGCCCGTAAAACTAAGATCCATTCTGATTTTGAAGCCTAAGTTGATCGTACAATGGATTTATTCGCCGTGAAAGTTTGCACTGACAAGGAATTTGCTTCGGCAGGAAGGTGCATACAATAAACATATAGGAACCTTAAATTTAAATATGTGAACTATCTATACTAAGGGTACATAAACTTAGCCTGGCTCTGCCCACCCATGTACTTTTGATTTTGCTTCTGTATAGGTCTGGCACTTAGGTATGCATTTCAGATCTTGGAAATACATTTTCTACAGGGCCAATCAGCGAACAGAGGGAGTGGCTGAGAACGATAACGTTGATGTTGTGCGCTAGTTTGTGTTGTAGTTCCGTAATGGCGGCGGAGGAAGATGCGAGCGAAGCCATTCGGTCCATTGTGGCAACACTGCCGAATATCCAGAAACTAAAGCCGGAGCAAGAACAAGTGTTGCTGAGTTTTCTCGGTGGCAATGATGTTGTGGCCCTTCTCCCCACGGGGTTTGGGAAAAGTTAGATTTTCCAGCTACGGCAGCTAGCTCCGTTACAGTAGTGGTGAAGGAGTTGGCTAAGACGTACGCTAGCTATTGGTTATGGCAGATCAGAGTGGCTCTGGGCAGATCCAATCATTTTAAACTTCAACAGAGTACCCGCCTACAAGGAAGTCAATGTTTGTCAAAGGAGCGAGGCCAGACTCTGTACAAATGAAATGAGAGTCTGGTTAGGACCAGGCTAACATAAACTAGCAATACTAAGTGGTATTAGAATTAAAATATACAATAAAATATAAATGTACAAGATACCGTTTTGTAATGCAGTGCAGAATGCAATGTGTTTTAAGCAGGAAGTCATTAAAGTCAGTCGCACGAGCAGCATTGCTCGTGCGACAAAGACATCAGTCATCCTGCTGCTGTCTAGGAAGAGTCGGAATGTCGTGCCTTTCAGGTTCTGAATTGGAGGAGTACCGTGGCGATTCCTTGATCGACAGTGGCCTCGTCGATGAAGCGGGGATCCCTCCAGCCGTGGCGTCCAAACCCCGTCGGAGTTCTCGCCTGGCGGTGAGGCAGCCGGTCTCTATCGAGGAATGGCCTGTTCCTCGAATCTTGTCTGGGTATTATGTTAAGGGCCTTAGTCCTCCGGTCGGCCTATCTCATGAAGAATTGTTCCTTCGTTTCATGGACGTGTGCAAAGAGGAAGCGGAGTCTGGGGAAAACCAAGCGAGCTTCCTCCGGGGGTGCGGTCGTGGGCAAGAAGACCAGGGCAGGGTCCTCAGCCGGCCCGGTTGTGCATCAGCCCGATCTGGTGCAGCAGCCCTATCCTCTGCAGCCCCTCGCTCCCGAGCCGCAGCCGGATCCCGTGTTGGCGGCGTTGATTGATCTGCGGCGCACGCTCGCTGGCATGGATGCCCGTATTCAGCACCTCGAGGGTGCCGGGGCCTTGGGTACAGCTCCCGTAGCCACGGCTGTGGGTGTGCTTGCGGCTCAGGAGATCCGGCCCTCATACACCCTGGGCGGTGCCAGCCGCGGCCTCTGGGGCTTCCTTTCTGCCTCCGTCCGCTGCTGTTCCGGCGGCTCTCCGCGACCAGATCCTGGCAGGTAAGGATGTTAACCTGGTCAAGATCTTACTGTGTGGGCCTGAATCCAGCGGAGGCCGCTTGGTGGAGTGTGGCGACGTGGCGGTGTTGTTGCGGGACGCCGATCCTCGTCTGACCAAGACTCTGACGTTGGCGGAGTTCGTCGTTGCGTTTGGGGTCTTCAGGGATCTCTTGTGCGAGGGATTTCCAGGGAGGCGCGTCGAGCTGGACACCTATTTGGCCATTATCGCTGACCTCTCGCTCTCCTACGGGGGAGCCCTGTTTTACGAATATCATAAGGGGTTGCGAAGGCAGCCCTATACGTCCAGCGTTTTAACCTGCGTCTGGACTGGTCTGTGCTAGATTTGGTGCTGGTTAGCCGCACCTTTACTGGGATTCGTCCTTTGTCGTGTGTGGTGTGCGGGTCGTTCTCCCATCCTACTGGGCTTTGCCCTCTCACGGTGTCTTCCAAAGTGGGGGAGGCGTCCCGTGATGTGAAACCTGGGTCCAGTGGAGCGGAGCGACGTTCGTTCAGACGCCAGGTGCCTAATGCTGGTTCCGCTCCCCCCGTGTGTATGTATTTCAATGAAGGGTCCTGTACCTACCCTAATTGTCGATTCCTCCATGTCTGCAGTCAGTGCTCGGACGCCCATCCGAGGTCGACCTGCCCGCGCCGGTTCTGACCGGCGGGCAAGGCGATGAAATAAATAACCACCCTTCTACCCCCGTTGACATTGGTCGCCTGTCTACAGCTTTGAGTGGCCACCCCAACCAATGTTTCGTGAACTCCTCCCTCACCGATCTCCTCACCGGGTTGCGGGAGGGTTTCATGGCTGGGGTGGGATGTGTACCCACTGTGTCTCATGTGTGTGACAACTTGCGATCGGCGCTCAAGGAGCCAGACGTGGTCGATGCGTTGCTTGCCAAAGAAACCGGCAAGGGTTATTTGTTGGGGCCGTTCGTGGCGTCGCCGTTTCGCGTTAGTCCGATTGGCGTGGCTACCCGGAAATATTCTGGGAAGAAACGCTTGATCGTGGATTTGTCCGCTCCGCACGACACGCAGGTCCCAGCATTAACAGCCTGATCCCGTCCGAAGAATTCTCTCTTTATTACACTAACATCGATCACGCGATTCGGTTAATCAAGCAGGCAGGCGTGGGCGCCTGGCTTGGGAAGGCCGATATCAAATATAATAATCAGGGTTTCCGCTAGAAAAAATTGGTGCCGGTCATGTGACCTGGAAATTTGTAACGGTCAAATTGGAAAAACTGCGGTCGGATATTGTCAGCGTGTTTATTGCAATTAAAACAATTAATAGACTGGCTATGTAAAGAATGATATCATCAAGGCATGTAGATTTATAGCCTGCAGTTTTTTTTATTAAAATGTTGGCAGGTGGAGGACAGAACAATTAAACATTTCATTTTAAAGTGCCGACTTGAAACAAAAATAATTTAAATAGGCCATGCAAGGCAAACGTAATAATAGCCTAAACAATACTAAGTACAGTAAAACAAACGGGCGCATACCATAAGAAAATGCCGACTGCAATGAAAATAATAACATTTAAATAACTAAGTTGTAAACAGTATAACAAACAGTATAGCCTAACAAAGAACGGCAGTATTTTAAAGTGAAAACGTGAATTGCCGAACTATAGGCCTACAGCATAAAATAAATAAAAACTCTCTGAAAATAAAACAATGTCGCAAACTTTTACTTCTTTCGATACTTTGCAGCTGTGAAGCGTGCCGCTGCTGATTTAAAGTCAAATGTATCGAGCGTGTCTCGGCTGCTTGCAATGCGCATAAGCCTCGTGACTCTTCCTTCACCAAGGCGGCTTCGCTGGGCGGTTTTTATACGGTTCTGCAGGGAGAAGCCTCTCTCTGCTGGCACACTGGAGACGGGGATAACACAAGCTACCTTTGCCAGTTTGACCCACTCGGGGAAGATTTCCGCATACTCCCTAATGAGCATCTCGCAGGCCGTTGCCAAATTCAAGCCTCTGTAACTGCGGAGGGCTGTCATCATGGGGATGGCATCTCGCTGCGCGCTTGCGGCATCAATGAATGTGGTTGCTGGTGCAGACTCGTCCTCGTGTGCAGTTTCTTGGCCAAAATGACCCAGCATGGTTTGGATGGCTGGTTCTGCATACTCCCGAAGCGCTGAGGGAACGCTAAATAACCCATTAAACTCACAACATTTGCGTATCCGATTAGAATTTAGCGGAGGTCATAGCTCTCGAGTTCCCTTATAGTTTGCATTATGGCTCTTATTAAAAGGCTATTGTTAGGCCTGCTGTATCATTATTTTTATTATGCCTATTAAATCATATTGTCCTTTTATTATTATTGACCAGAATATGCGAGCATGTTTGGTCATTTAAAAATAATATTCTATTTAATAACAAGGCTATTTACATCATACGTAATCAAATAGGCTAGCCTACTTACCAGCTGTCTGTGGTGGGTATCGGGAGGGATTAAGGAGGACGTCGAAGCAGTTAAGCAGATCCAGGGAATCGTCAGGGAAGCGGTCGTGCAGAGCATCTATCAGGTGTTGGATATAGCTTGCTCGAGCATTTTTGAAGGCTTGAACGGACCGGTCGCCTGCATGGGTCACTTGAATGCCATTGTACATGCCTTCTTTGGAGTCCGTTTGATACTTCTCTTCTTCTGGCCCGGGTGCATCTCTTAGCTGTGTGAGGGCCGAGACTGATGCTTTGACCATTGGTCGGATTGTGGCCAGATTGACATCGTCCCTCTGGAAAACCAAATTTAGTTTGGTCATCACTGGGAGAACATCAGCTAGCGTGTGCGTTAGGGCGATAAAGCTATATGGCTGTATTTGTCCAAGGATGCCTTGGGCTTGGGCATTTCCTCCCACCGCCTCTTCATTAAGCTCCATAACCAACGCAGGCCAGTTCTTTTTAATGCTCTCCACTGCCCTGTGCAACGACAGCCAGCGGACAGCGCATGGCTGCTTCAGACTCGTCATGTCTTCCTCTGTCAGAATTGCTGTTAGTTGACGGAGGCGATTGGTCCTGCTAGCAGAGTGCTTGTAGAAGGAGTAGGCCTACACAGCGGAGATTGTGCGCTTGTAGGCTCCAACCTGGTTCACAGCTTTAGCTGCATCTACCGCGGCCAGCGCAGTGCGGTGGGCAACGCAGTGCACTTGGATCGAATACACGCTCTCTTTTTTCAGGAGAGCACCAACTCCAGCATGCCTCCCCATCATGACGCTGGCTCCATCCGAGCCCAGTCCCATTACGCGGGACAGCTCCACATTCCTGGCGCGGAGAACCTCCGCTACTTTGTCGAAAATGCACTGAGCCGACCCGGAGTGCACATCGTAGTTTCCTACAAAACATGTCTCCACCTTTCCATTGACTTGCACTTTGACATACATAATCAACTTCTTGTCAACCGTAATGTTGACGGTCTCGTCGATTATGATGCCAATGAAATCACTGGCTCCTATTTTTTCATCCAGTGCCTGTAGTTCCACATCCTCGAGAGCCATTTCCATATCACAGATCGAGTCGCTGTGCCGGTAAATCCCCTCGGATGTGGTGAAATCTGGGGCCTGAACTGCTTTTAGTAGTAAATACGACTTTCATCTGCGAGCAGATCTTTTTTTTTGATGTGTCGGTGGCTTTCTCACATTGGCCTTTCATGGCCATTTGCAGCTGTTTAAGGTTGCCAGCCGATACGTGATCATTGCACTGACTGTGCTCTGTTATGCTCGATAATCGCATATTTGCGGACCCCCGAGTGAAGCCATTCTTCCTCCCGGATTTTTCGCACTGAGCGCAAAACAGCCTCTCCTCATCGTTTATTATATCGCACCTCACCCAGGGGAACTTGTCTGTCCAGTCCGGCCTGAACGCCCGCGTTTTCCGCCTCTTTTTTGCCGGAGGCTGAGCCACGGGCACCACAGCATCAGCGCCCTCTTTCGACACAGATGGATTTGTGTGTAAGGTGTCAGACCTGCCACTGCTGCTGCTTGGCTTGAAGAAGTTTGTGATCCTCTGTCGATTCGCCATTGTTGTCAAATACCGGTAGGCTACTCCGCAAAACTTGCCGCCGGATTTATTTCGCTAGCTTGCCGCTGTTTAGTTTATAAATCTACGGTAGGCTGTAGCGATCAATTTTAAAGCGGGTGCGCGAAATGTAACAATTTATTTATTTTATCACACAGGCTACACTACAATCAAAACTGTTATTGTTTTACATGAATTGACTAAATAAATGACCACTGTAGTATATTTATTTGAATATATTTATTCACAATTCAAATTGTGCAGAGATAATTATTTCCATTGGTCATTCTGACCGGAGACATTTGGAATTTTCGGTCCTCCCCATTTTTGGAAACTCTGATAATAATACATCATATTTAAAATCATACCCCTTCACCCGTCGCAGTGGCACCTGTTCGGCATCAAATGGCGGTCGCAATTATACTTCTATGCTCGCCTTGCTTTTAGCTGTCGCAGCAGCCCGCGCATTTTTGATACTCTGTCTGAGGTGCTGTGTTGGATTTTGCTGAACGTGCACAGGTTGCCGTTTGTACTGCACCTGCTGGACGACTTCCTGGTGGTGGATTTTCCGTCCTCGCCACCCGCTCGGTGCATCACTGTGGTGAAGTACACTTTTCGGCATTTGGGCGTACCGCTCTCGGAGGAGAAGACGCAGGGGCCACTCACGTCGATAGAGTTTTTGGGCATTCAGCTGGACAACCTGTCGATGCGTGCGTCTCTCCCGGAGGAAAAGCTCTTGCGGTTGCGCGCTGTTCTGGCTTCGGCGGCTGTATCGGTGGCCATGACCAAACGTGACCTTTTGTCGTTGCTCGGGCACATGAAGTTTGCAATGCGCATTATTCCCCACGTTCGTGTCCCGTCTGCTGGGCGTGGCTAAGTCGGTTCCGGCGCTTCATGACGTTGTGCGGTTGGATGAGGTTTGCCGGTCTGATTTGCGTTTCTGGGCCGTACTTTGCGAGCAGTGGAATGGTTTGTCGTTTTTTTTACAACGATGAGGTCGAGACCTCTAGCGCCCTGGCTTTTTACACCGATGCGGCGTTGTCTATTGGGTTTGGGGTTTTTTCCGGGAACAAATGGTTTAGCAAGTCGTAGCCCGTTGACCTGGAGCTTCTGGCGCACGATTGCAAATCTATTGCATTATTCGAACTGTATCCTATTGTGGTATCATGTCTGTTGTGGGGTAAACACTGGTGTAGGAAGAGGATCGTGGTGTTCTATGACAACAAGGCCACGGTGAACATCATCAACAAGGGCAGATCCTCCGTGGCATTAATTAACAAATTAGTGAGACGTCTGACCTGGATGTGCATCACTGGCAACTTCGTGTTGCGGGCCGCATACATCCCCGGGTTACTCAACAATGTGGCTGATGCTCTGTCACGTTTCCACTTTCAGGAGTTCCAAGCATTATGTCCGGAGGCGAAGCCGGACGGCTTGGTGTGCCCAGCTTTTCAGGAGGCTCTGTTAGACTAGACAGGAGGCTAGAAGGCTACATGACGGTCGCTGCTTGGTACATGCGAGCGGGCATGAGCAAGGGTACATTAAAATCCTATGATTGTGCTTGGTTGCATTACTGTTCTTTCTGCCGCGCACTCGACACTCCCCATCACCCAGTGAGCCTGCCTGTTGTATGCGCATACATCGTTCACTGCTTCACCTCCCAGAAGCTCCAGCCGTCGACCATCAAGGCAGCTGTGGCTGGCATTCAGTTACATCTCCGGTGTCTGGACCCGTCTGTGTAGAGCCTGTTGGGGAACCCGTCAGTTCGGCTGCTGTTCAACGGCCTGCGGAAAGAGCGACCGCAAGGCAATGACAGGCGACTTCCCATAACCCTTCCCATACTTCATCACTTGGTGTCGGTCTTGCGGGCGGGATGTTTGAACGCTCCCATTGATGTAATGTTAGAAGCTGCGTGTCTCATGGCTTTTTATGGGTTCATGCGGTGCGACAAATTCACGTGTCGGTCCAGCACATTTCTACCTATGCACGATCTCACCCTCGGCGACTTAACCATGGATACATGCAGGGCTCGAAATTGGCACCCGCCGAGCGCCAATGGCGTGTAGATTTTTGGGCTGGCGATTAAATTGTGTCCGATGCCCCGCCACTTGGCGAGTGAAATTGCGGAGTACAGCTCCCGACTACCGCGCCCGTCATGGTTAATAAAAGCATGCAACGCCAACACGAACAGTTGTGCGCACGTTCTAGGTGGCAGAAAACTGTGAAGATAGCCTTTATAACCGCTAGAGAATTACACGGATAATACAAATAGTTAGATTTAAAAAGACAAAAAAGGTCGAGGATGACAGCATTTAAGAGAGAAAACTTCCCCATTGATCTGTCACATCAGAATTTTGATTTCGGTCACGAAAGTCTTGAAAGTGTCTTTGAGTGAGTGCGTCGCCAGATAGACAGCACAGTCTAGGCGGCAGGTTTGTTACACATAACTTTTTTTTTAATTAAATATATTTGTATTAGCTATGTTGGATACTGTCCTCCTCTCCTACTCTTTCTTCAATGCCTAACGAATCTATCTCTTGACCCTGTATTTATGTTTGAGCAGCACTGGTTAAAGCCTGAAAATATTGTAAACAATTTCTGCATATGTGCAGGTATAGCAACGCTAGTGCTAAATAACTATTTAGCTGGTCGGCTCCACGGCCGGGTAAGTAGGGCTCGTGAGACACCTCACCAAAAGAACGATGGGGAAGCTTGTCTAGCAGATTAAGACCTCAACTTTCCTAGACTTAGCTACGATGCTAATGCTGAAGGGTCGCTGATATCGCATAGCGTCGTTGCTAAAGTGTGATGACGTTGTGACTGTGTATGTGAGAGACACGTGAATGACAGAGTCGGAGGAAGAGCAGGAAAAGGAAATGCAGCTGAACAAATACGCTGCGTGTTTTAAATAGCGTTAAAAAAACAACAACAGGATAAAGTGTCTAAATTAGTCTATGTGTGGGAAACACTGGATGCGAAGACCAAACCTCATGGACAAGGACAACCCATCTCACATTGAGCAAGAGTAGGCCTAGTAGTAGGCCCCTGGAACCCCCTGAATTAATACATTGTTTCAAAAAGTAAAATTGGTTTATTTTGTCCATTGAGTGATTTAGAATGATATTTAAATCATAGGTAAAGGTTGTTTATGTCAAACAATGTTAGAGTATGTCTGAAATGGCAGGTTTAATTTTGGCTGGTAAAAAATATTATTGGCTGGTAACTTTTTTCATCTACCAGCCATTGTGGCTGGTAAGCCAAAAAGTTAATTTTCGAGCCCTGGATACATGTATGTACACAGTGGTGCTGAAACACAGCAAGGGTGTGAAAGCCGGCGTGGGTACTCCTGTTGTCATATCACGGATTAACTCCGCTTTCTGTCCCCTCTCTTCCATGGTGAAATACCTTCGATGGCGTTCATTCTCGGCAACGAGCGATCCCTGTTCGTCACCGATGCTGGGAAAGCCATGAGCAGATACTGGTTCACCGGGAGGCTCGGAATCCTGTGCCGGCGCTGTGGTCTGGACCCGAAGCTGTACACGGCGCACTCTTTCCGGATCGATGTGGCTACGTCAGCGTCTCAAGTGGTCTCAGCCTCAACGCTGAAAGTGATGGGCCGGTTGTAATCTGCAAGTGTGCAACGTTACATCAGACTGGATACCACTGATGTTTTGGAAGGGCAGAGGAGAATGGCTTTCACGCTTCCTACCTCTCCGTAATTTCCGTTGGTATATGGCATTGCATGTTCTGTTATCTTAATACCATGTAGGCCTACGGGCATGTGCATGTAATCATATAAATAGGTGGCTGGCCGGGCGCGGTTATACAGCAGCACGTTACAAGGTGACATGTCACCATCAAGTTGGTCGAGGCGTGCCTAAGTTGGTAAGTCGAGGCGTGCCTCAGTTAGTATGTCGAGGCAGTGCGTCAGTTGGTATGCTGAGGCAGTGCCTCAGTTGGTATGTCGAGGCAGTGCCTCAGTTGGTACGTTCGAGGCTGTGTCTCAGTGGGTACGTCGAGGCGCGTGCCTCAGTTGGTACGTCGAGGCGCGTGCCTCAGTTAGTACGTCGAGGCGCGTGCCTCAGTTAGTATGTCGAGGCAGTGCCTCAGTTGGTACGTCGAGGCTGTGTCTCAGTGGGTACGTCGAGGCGCGTGCCTCAGTTGGTATGTAGAAGCAACGCCTCCGTTAGGATGTCTAGGCAGTGCCTCAGTTGGTATGTAGAAGCAACGCCTCCGTAGGATGTCGAGGCAGTGCCTCAGTTGTTATGTAGAAGCAACGCTCCGTTAGGATGTCGTGCATGTTCACGGTGCGCCTGTCTGAGGGTCGCTTTGCCATCGATCGGAAATCCGAGCCCCTCTCCGGAAGGGGTTTCCGTTTCCACGGTCGGGGCGTCGTAGGCCTCCGGGTCTCCGTCCCCCTAAGGTCAGACCAAGGCAGAGCACAGCAGGAAAGTTCCTGCGGTTCTCCTTTCCCCCCCTTCCATTCTCCCCCCTCTCCGGAGGGGGGGTGGTGGCGCCCACGTTCTTCGTAGGTGCGGGCGCGGCTGCCTGTGGACACCAGTGGTCTGCTTGCTGCCCGCGTTACGCATGCGGAGGTGAGGGACTGGGCTCCGCTCCTGGTTCTTCTCCTATTAGCCGAGCTCCGGCCTCTGACCTCCGCGAGCGGTGTGATTTACTCCTCTTTCCGTCCCCTCTTCCATGTATAGGTTTCAATGCTAATAATAATGTTTGTTTGGTGGCTGGCCGAGCGCGGGTATGCAGCAGAATGTGGAGCAACAGATGCAGCTAGGGGCACTCTCTGCTCTGAGATACGATGCTGAGGGTAAGTATGTATGGCACAACGTTAATCTCAGTGAATCTAGCATAACGGGCACCACATACACACAGCAGTCTCATACATTTTGTCCCGTCGGCATGTGGTTTTGTGTTGGGGTATGCGTCGCTGCTCTCTGCTCGGAGGTCGAGACGGTGTCTCCGTTGGGTGCGGCAGGGAGCCGATGCAAGCAGAACCACAATGCCAAACCAAATGTACAATCATGTATTGTACAGTGTGCAAGAAAGCATCAAGTAAACATATACTGAGTCCTCCTGCCTGAACCCTGGGAAGAAACTGTTTGTGACGGGACTGGGAATTTGGTTCTGCACCTTGCACGCTGTCTCAACATTGGGGCGAGTCTTCCCCTTGATTATTAGCCGTAGCATTGCAAAGTGCAGAAATAACTCAAGAGAACTTCAATAAGTTCCTCTGCTGTACTCGCTACATGCTCTAGGTCAGCAGGTCCTCCACATCCTCAGCTAAGTCTAAAATGTCTCTCACCAACTCCATCGTCTCTCTATCCAGGCAATCTACTTCAGACCAACAGAATGGATCAGACTAGATTTGCGCTAGCCCCACCCACTGACTTTGATGGGCGAGTTTGACAGATATCACAATTCATGAAGCACTGCAACACGTTGTGAAATGTAAATGTATTATGCAATCGACTAGGGGCGCTGTTTAGCATTTTGTAAATGTATTGCTTTTTGATATGTATTTTACGTAATGGATAATGTATAGAACGCCGGTCATTATCGGGAAAATAAGCCCCGACAGGGCGAAGAGCACCCCGACGCGAAGCGGTTTTGTTTCGCTCTGAAGTGGCTTATTTTCCCGATAATGACAACGGTGTTATATACATTATCCCGCTCGCGGCTACTTACATTTACATTTACATTTATTCATTTAGCAGACGCTTTTATCCAAAGCGACTTCCAAGAGAGAGCTTTACAAAAGTGCATAGGTCTGATCATAACAACGAGATATCCCCAACATTGCAGGTAGTCAAACATGAATCATACATTGTGAAAAAAAACAAAAATAAGTGCCAAAGGGAAAAATCATAAGAGCATGAAGTTAAACAAGTTACAATTGGGCAACAATAATCTAAAAGTGCACCTGTGGACGAGCAAAACAACAGTAAACTACCTCACAGCGAGTACAATCATTTTAATCAGTTACAGCTAACCGACAAGAGCAGCAGCTCTCTAAGTCAGAGTCCTTGTGATCCTGGAAGAAACTAACATCATGTCCAGCAGATCTTTCCTAGGTACCGTTGTATTCCCGGAACAAGTGTGTCTTGAGCCTATTCTTGAAGGTGGGGAGACAGTCAGTGTCTCTTGGCTACTTGCCAAAAAATAACTTAACACAGTGTGTCTTTTTACAATTTATTTGTTACCATTCGTAGGCTAGTGTTGATCAGCAGAGAAATAGTTCGCCAAAGACGCTAAACTTCATAGACTTTGAACATTCTTTAGGCTTCAAATCAGCTGAAATCGCTAAGCAACAGAGTACGCTGGGGTTGAAAAGTTACCGGACTACTTGCGGAGTGCTACGAAAGACGTGAATCCGAGGCAAAAAGGCCACTTCCCTTGACAGCGGTCAAATATGCATAGCAACGGTCAAATATGAAAAGATTGTTAAGAACAGCCGTGTAATAAATCAAATGAATTGGTATTTTAATTAATTCATGACACATTTAATAACACATTTATGTATTTAATCCTTATTTTAATTCATGACACATTTTTTATGGTGTATTTATTTATTTAATGGTGTATTTATTTAATTCATTGGGGCACTTTTAATTTTATTTTGCTAGCTAGCCTAGCCTATAACATTTCACTGTGAAATCGGAGTACAAGCCGCGGCTTATTTTCCGTTAAATACGGTATTCTTCCTGAAGTCCACAACCATCTCCACTGTCTTAAGAGCATTGAGCTCTAGGTTGTTCTGCACCAGGTCACCAGGTTGGCCGCTTCCCACCTATAATCAGACTCGTCTCCACCAGAGATGAGCCTAATAAGGGTGGTGTCGATCGCAAACTTCAGGAGTTAGACGGACGAATGACTGGAGGTGCAGCTGTTGGTGTACAAGGAGAAGAGCAGAGGAGAAAGGACGCAGCCCTGAGGTGATCCGGTGCTGATGGACCGGGAGTCAGAGACTTGTGTTCCCAGCTTAACGCACTGCTTCCTGTCAGACAGGAAGTCTGTGATCCACCTGCAGGTGGAATCAGGCACGTTCAGCTGGGAGAGCTTGTCCTGAAGCAGGGCGAGGATGATGGTATTGAAGGCAGAGCTGAAGTCCACAAACAGGATGCTGGTGTAGGATGCTGGGGAGTCCAGGTGCTGTAGGGTGAAGTGGAGGACCATGTTAACTGCATCGTCCACAGACCTGTTGGCTCTGTAGGCAAACTGCAGGGGGTCCAGTAGAGGGTCTGTGATGGATTTGAGATGTGCCAGCACCAGGCGCTCGAAAGACTTCATTACCACAGAGGTCAGGGCGACGGGTCTGTAGTCATTATGTCCAGTTGGCCTGGGATTTTTGGGCACAGGGATGATGATGGTGGAGGACTTGAGACAGGCTGGCACATGGCATGTCTCCAGGGAGGTGTTAAAGATGTAGGTGAACACCGGAGACAGCTGGTCAGCACAGTTCTTGAGGGTGGCAGGGGAGACAGCGTCCAGCTGCTTTGCGTGGGTTCTGCCTACTGTCTTCTGTTCGGCTTACAACGCTTTCGGGAAACACAGCCCTGTTTTTTAACCCTCGACCATACACTGGGTTCAGAAATGATAGGTGGGTGATGTAAAAACAGCAGATCATATTGAACATTTAGCGGTGCGTTTATTAACACTTACTACAATTTCACAGCAGTTATTCAACAAGTAACCAGCAAATAAACATACCCGCTGCACACCTCCCTGTTGCTTTTAGTATGCATTACAGCTGGTCTAGGTCTTTTTAAGCCGTCTCTGTCTTAATATGTACATTGTTTGTTGACTCCCATTAAAAAAAATGTGTAGGCATCAGACTTTTGTAGGCTTCAATAGCCTCTTTACTGACTGTGAACGCACTAATTGTATTGGTAGCTACTATTTGAAATAGTGCGGTAGACATCGGGATAGATTAGCTCTACCCTAGGTAGGCTATCAATTGCATATTAGCCAAAAATGAATTAGTCTAAAATAAATAACATTCTGATCCAGGGGGTTGGTTAGGGGACACTATTCGATGTATAGCTGCTATTCAAAGCCAGTTAATTGATGGTAATATGCGCTAGTCATGCTAACTCAATGGTAAAGTAGCTAGCGACTAATGTAAGAAACGCGCTAGCCGGATGTAGTTCAGGGCCACGTTCTTCTAAACTGATCTGTTATTGTTTACGTTCCAAAAAAGGTCTATAATTCCAATGTTCAACCCCATTCATTTTCAGTGTTTCTTATACAGCTCATATAGGTTAGGATTTATAGTATTTTTATATGTTTATAAAAAGAGATGGTTTGTCCTTCTGGAAGGTTCACAGAGCAAAGCTGGAGCTCTGTCAGAGGGTCCATCCATTGAGTTCTTGGTCACCTCTCTAACTAAGGCCCTTCTCCCCCGATCGCTCAGTTTGGCCAGGCGGCCAACTCTAGTACCACTTTTCCACCAACGCATTTTGGGTGCCGGTTTGGAGCCGGTGCTTAATCGCGAACCAGTTCTTTCTCTTTCGACAGACTGAGAACCGGAAAAGTGGTTCGTACATGGTTCGCAACCGGCCCCCACTTTGAACCTGGTCTAGATTTCGAACCAAGAAAGAACCGCTTGGGGCGGGTTACCGTGACCAACAAGAAAAACTGAATAATTTGACCGCCATTGCAAGTTTTTACAATTCATATTTCAGCTAAACGCTACTTGTAAATCAGCATCTGAATTAAAATGTAACGAGAAGTGGGCAGTGTAGTTGCTGAAAATGTGCTTATTGGGTGTGCTTTGCCTTTGGCAGGGCACACACTTTGTTATCTCACATATATATTTATTTATTATTATTATTTTCCCACCCCTAAAAAAACTTGCGTCTTTGCACTACATAGACAACGTCGGTGTCAACATGTTTGTCTTGGTCCCGATTGAGTTGCTTGTATTCGCGCGAACGTTCCGTTTGACGGTTTAGGTTTGATTTAAGTTTTTGTGGCGAAAAGTGAAGCTAACGGTGGCTAACTAGCTAGCCACAGTCAGAAACGTCAGGACGTCACATTACGCCTGCGTTCATAAGTAAGGACGTGCACGCGTGCATTCATAACAAGGCATAGGGCTACAATACAAACTGTGAGTCATACAGCTGAGAGTTCGCTAACACCGCTTTCGCTCAGACCGCTTTGGGGAGGTAGCCTACTGTATACAGTGTATTAGTCTACCAGTAGCAGCTCTAGGTAGAACGTCCAATTAAACTGTCACCCAAGTGTTAGCTAGAACTAACTATACAGTAGGCTACCATGTTAGTCTTCCAGTACCAGTCTACGAGTGGCAGGTAGGCCTACGGCAAGTCAGTTAGCTGTTACCCCGGCACATCTGCTACTAGCCGTTAGCCTAGCTGTTAAACACGGCACATTATCTGCTAGCTGTTGTCCAAAGCACCGAGTTAAGCACCGAGTCGTCCAGCCACTATAGTGCCGTAGTGGTAGCCGCCAGTTAGCTACAAAAATATTCTTAGTCAGCTTTGTTGTCCATGTCTTTGCGCTGTTGGTCAGCTACAATACAACAGATCCGAGGGGTTTACAAGTGCGTCTGAGCTTGCTTTTTACTGAAAACATTAATATATTGAAGTTGATACATTATTACACACATGCAACATAAAGGTCACAGTAGCTTGCGATCTTTAAATATAGCAAATGGTCTTCAGTTGTTAATCCTTAATGCAGGGCTGCCTTTTCAAAAAACCTTGGCGTGAGATTTGGTAGCTGGTGCTAGATTTATGAAGTGACAGATCTTTCTTTTTTACCTGGCTTTTTCAGTTCCTCCTGGCATCATTTCCCCATCCATTTTATTGGGTGTGCCACGAATCGTGGCGCATCCTTTGTTATCTCACATATATATTTATTATTTATTTTAGCCCCCCTAATCCTCGGTCAATATTTGGACTACATAGACAAACTATGTGTCAAAAGTTTCGTCTTGCTAGCGATTGATATGCTATTACTTTTATGTACGTTCCGTTGCACAGTTTGGGACCATACAACGTTTTTGTGGCATAAAGTAGATTTTGTCGGCAAAGGGTAGACTCAGTTATAATAGCCTACGTCACAGCGTCGGCACATGTTAGCAACGACGCATTAGATACGACGTGCATAGAAGACTGTTGCACAGCAAAGATGGTATCGTGCCGCCACCCTAAGCATCCGTCAATATTTTGATTACTTAGAAAACGTTATGTCAAAAGTTGGTAGCCGTTGAGTTGCTTGTCTTTTTATCTACCTGGCTAACTTGCTAGCCACAGTCACTGACGTCACGAAACACGCGTGACTACCTCTAGCAGAACATTAGTTTAGCAGCTTGTTAACTTCTGGGAGATAGCTAGGCTATAGCTTTAACGCTACTGCAAGGCAGCTGCAGAAACGCCACAAGCAAAGAGGCCAGGGTGATAACTATTTACTCATTTTACTTTGTGATATGAAACACAATTGTGAAGTGTAATTGCCCGGGCAACACATACTACAGCGGTCTATGATGCATCTGTTTTAAATCGTTAAAATAAACATTACTCACAAATAGCCTACATTTTCGTTGTACGATTTATTATGACATTAGATTACAAGTAAACGATTTGTTGGTTTCAAACCAGAACTGCAACGCTGTAGCCTACGCGAGACACTGTGTAGGCTAGCTAACAAAAACATCCACAGCAGTTTACAGTATAAGTCAAACGGCGACAGAACATGTTCGGCACTCCCTTAAATCATAAGTATTTCAATAGGTGAAACTGTCTGACTACCAACAAGAACTTTATTGACACAGCCTAAACTTGTCAATCTGTTCATGAAAGCAATAGGCTATTTAATTTCAGCCTAAACGGAACGTTCAACCAACGATTGCCACCAAGACGAACACTGTAGTAGGCTATACAATTTAGCGGGGCAGCTTCTCCACAAAGGGCTATATCGCATTTTGCGTCGTTACTGACAATGATCGCTATTGAGCTTTTTATGCATGAGCGATTTTCCACTGAATAAATGTCAAGTTTATTTACGTTTTCTGGGGGCATATTAAGTTAGCAGACATAGATCTGTTTGAATCGCGATTCCATCTGAAATATTTCCAGTGATAACGTTGTTACAGTAGCTTCTTTCCAAGGGTGTTCTTAATAAATTATTATGCAATAGAATAGACTATGAGTAGGCTAAATGCTTGAAAATATCACTAGAAGGGAAAAACTTAAAGGGACGGACAAGAAGGCACACCCTCACAATTTCCCCAGAAATTGTATGCTCTCTAGTTTTATTTATGGAACTGCTCATTTGTAAATTTGCTCAGACTTTTCGATAACCTAGGTAGCGCGTAAGGGGTCCCATTATCGTCCACATAGCTCTCGACGCTCGTTAGAAATGTTACCAAAATGTTGTTATAATACAAATTAAAAAACGTTATGTCACAGAATGGTACTTTAATATATAGATACAAACCTACATTATAACATTCCGGTTTTGAAATCCAATCAGGATATGCCTAGAAATGTTACTTTCCTGATTTTAGCAGTTAGCCAGGGGGTCCCATTATCGTCCACCCAACCACTTTCAATGGAGAAATGTCAGTTTGACGCTGCGGAAGGCAGATGCTACACATACGGTTTGACAGCGTATTTACATACTCAAATCTCAAAGTAAGAAGCTGCAATTCGGTGTGCAGCAATATAAGATGTGTACATATCGATGAGTTACTTTATTTAGTTGCTGATGCATATGTTCTTTAAGAAATTAACGGAAGAAACGGTTGTGGACGATAAAGGGGCCCCGAACGTTGGAGATTTAGAGTGGACGAGAATGGGGCCCCTTACATCTAGCTAGCTAGCATCCTAGCATCACAGTGCAGACACTAGTTGCTGCGTTTTATCATAATCTTATCAAATGAGTGAAATGACAAACACAAATGTTAAGAGCTATTGAGCCTATATTTAATACAAATGTAATACACAAGCACTATACAGCAAAAGTTTATAAAATGTTGCGCTGATAATGCCAGTGTTGTCATACTACTGCTAGTCCAGGGTATTGCGCAATAGCCAAGAAAACAAGTTCTTCGGATTGATAAACAGCCTTTAGACGGGCTCTGCTTTGTGTTTGACGCTGCCGCGCTAGCGTTGCTAGGAAAGATGAGACGTGTACAGTGACGTAATGACGTGGCTCTGTGGTGGCTCTCTAGCCCGTGGAAAAGCAAACCGGTTCTTAGAAAGCTCCGTTCTTGAACCAGCTCCGAACTGGCTCTAGCACCAGCTCCAAACTAGCTCCCGGTTCACTTAGGTGGAAAGGGGGTATAGGAAGAGTCCTGGTGGTTCCAAACTTCTTCCATTTACGGATGATGGAGGCCACTGTGCTCATTGGGACTTTCAATGCTGCAGACATTTTTCTGTGACGCAATACAATCCTGTCTCGGAGGTCTACTGACAATTCCTGGGACTTCATGGCTTAGTTTGTGCTCTGACATCCACTGTCAATTGTGGGACCTTTATATAGACAGGTGTGTGCCTTTTCAAATAATGTCATCTGAATTTACCACAGGGGGACTCCAATCAAGATGTAGAAACGTCTCTAGGATGATTAGTGGAAACAGGATGCACCTGCGCTCAATTTGAGTGCATGACAAAGGCTATGAATACTTGCATTTACAAGTTCACACTTGCATTCACAACTTGCATGCAAATATGCATTTGAGGAACATCAAAAAATTATGGAATATGGCTGTAACATAACAACGTGGACTTTCCGGATGTACTGTTATTGTGGTTTTGGATGACCATCTGAATCTCACTAAAATATCGTAGAAGTCTAATAATAACAAAGTAAATAACTATTATTTTTATAACAAGCTCCTTTAAAATTGGGACTAGTGCATCAAGCTATATTTTACTGTTTATAAAACATTTTACCAACCAGTTCATCATCAGCAAACACAAACTACAGTTGATATTAATAATCTAATTTATTGTGAAGTAAATTACATGCTGTTGTGGATTAGCCCTCAGGAAGATTGAATGTATGCTCCAAAGTAGACCATCTAGTCCTTATGAGTATAATTTTTTTCTCATTTTTCACGCTTTTGTTATGGCCAGAGATATAGTACAGAAAAAAACCTTCTGTATTTTTGAATTGGAATAATTTAGTGCAGGTGTCACAATTGGCTGTATTTTCCCAAATGTACGTTTACATTTTGGTTTCTAATATAATCCAAAATGGAAATGGAAAAGGGGGATACTTATTTGAGTTGGAAGTGTAAATGTACCAGGACAACAGTGACAGCCTGTTTGACAGCTGGGTTTGATTGTAATCAATCGGAATTATGACGTTTATGAGGGAATCCCTATGCTTGCTGTGTTCACAGTGGTAACACCAATTAAGGCATTAATCTGTTCTCAAAACAGAATAATCCCATCAAACGTTTATGGTCATTGAACAAATTGTTATTTTCAGAAAAGAGAAAATGTTTTTAAGGCTGAGTCATGTGTTCTTTTAGTTCTCCCAGTGAGACAGACCCAAAACCTAGTTCCGCCATCAAACTAATTCAAAAATGTATTTCAGACACATATTTAAGACATGACAGAAAAATGAAAAACAAGCATTGTCCCAAACAAACTCCTTGCAAAGTGGTAATCTTGTGCATGTGTGTTTCTAAGTCTGTGTATCATAACTCTAGGGTGTTACTAGGGAAACAGATTAAAGTCATGCCTCTGAGATTAAAACCTAGGTTACGAAGCTAGCTCTTCATCCCTCTCACTTAATTCAGAGAGGAGAAAAAGTGATTAAAATGGTAATGGTTTAGGATTTGTCAGGTCCAAAGTTAAGGTGAATAATACATTCAGTGATATATTGACAACAGAAAAATAAAGAACAATTGGTTGTCCTTTCACTTAAAATTTGCGTTTGTAATACCAAGAATTATGTGAAAATAAATTATACCTTTACAATAGCCTACCACACACTTCTTTCATAGCTTTTTCTACTTTATTTTCCTTTTAAATCATGTGGGAAGATGACACATCCACAGGGGTTTACTCTCCCCATTAGATAGCAGGCTTTGCCTGCCTAATGTTTGTATGTCAGGAATTATATTATGATGTTGCCAATATGAGAGTTAAGGAATCGCATACTGATATTCTTTGGTTTCTTATTTTACTATTAATTATACTAATTATCTGATGTGCATAGACTAGGCAAATAACGGAAGCCTACAGGTAACAGTAGTTCAAAACTTACAATTCAAGCCAATGTTTTTCCAGACAAGTTAAAGCCCATATAGCAGGTTAACCACCACTGTCGATGAATGGGTACATAAAGCACTCAATATATGTATATGATTCAAGAAATCTCAAAATGGTGTCTCAAAATGGTGTTTAAGACCAGTTTTGTACGTTTTTTTTGTTAGCATTAGCATATTAGCGCAATTCGGCGATGACGTCACGTTGGGGAGTCGTGGAGGAGAGTAGCCTCAGTCTAGTACTAGAACTATGGCAACTGACTGGGATGAGGAAGAGGTGGCAAGAACCACTCAAATGTACGATGGCCCGCAGCCGTATAATATCGAACCAAATAGACGAGAGAGGTCAAATGAGGAATTGCCTAGACCTGATGGCCGCCAAAGCCAATTAAATGGATGGTCCGAGGAGAATGAGTGGAGAGTTGGTGAAGTGTCCTGCTGAGTTAGCAACGGCAACGCAGCAAGGAGCGCTGGAGCTTGTCTACGGACAGCAGTGCATACAATAACGACACATTTTTTTTACTGTCAGTGAATAGCACCGAGTGAAAGTCAACTTTTCTTTATATCTACAGTAGTGACAGTTATCATGTCGTTAGTTCAGATAAGGAGCTCTTATCTAGATCTAGAAGGCATCATGCTAGCTATGGGCTAATTTACTAGTCCCACCTGTGAAATTCTCCCCCCCAAATCAATCCCTAATTAAATCTTTTCCCCGACGTTGTAAACACATTTCCGATTAGATATTCCACGTTTTGAGTTCCGTAATAGTCACGTTCTATCAGGAAAGGGGAAACTAAATCAACCAACTAAATCTAACACACACAGTTATGAAAGCCGTTTGATGATCACTCGTGATCCAAACACTAGCCATGGCGCGCTATCTAGCTAGATATGACTAGCTTTTGGACATAGTAGCTACTTAAGAACAATTTTGTTTTGGTTCATATTCATGAGTCACGAAATGTGCTTTTCTAATGTCATCGTATCTGAAAAGCTCCGTGTACCCCGTCCACACTACTACGCGTACCCGGCGTTTTCAAATGTCTCCGGCTAGGGCCCGGGGAGCGTATTCGAAAAGCTCCGTTTTCAGTGTCCGAATTCGCCGTATTAGTGTGGCCAGGAAGTGCAACGGAGACATATGTATGCGTTTCTAAATGTACCCGGGTTAGTGTGGATGCGGCCTCAGACTTTTCTAATGTCACACTGATTATGACTGTAGTAGTTGGGGGGTTCGTGTTATGGGGCTAGCTAACGTGCACTGTAGCTTGTAAACATTAGCCTGAGGCTTACCGTTGCCAGCTCTCGCTTGCGGCGGGCGGCACCGAGCTTTTCAGTGCTTCTCGGTCTCGGGCCAGGGCAGACAGAGATTTGTACACCCCCCACAAACACAGTAGTTTACCATTTTTCCTACCTATACATATGTCTATCTAGCTTTATCTCTATATCTATATATGTAGGCTAGTACTAGTAGCTATTTATTTATCTAGTGCTAGCTAGCTATGCTATCTGACTGTCTGTCTATCTATTTCTCTCTCTCTCTATATATATATATATATCTATCTATGCTATCTATATATCTATCTATTGATCTTTATATCTATGCTAATTATATATTATATCTATGTATTTATCTATAAACTATCTACTGCTGAACACTCTTTCGTTAATCTCTCTCGTTGATTTCAATGGGGCTTTGGTCTATCGTCTCCCCAACGTGACGTCATGCAATGCATTGTGGGGGAAAGAAGAATCATTGCAAAAAAGTACCTACTTTTTCGTATTATATTACGTTTTGTGACACCCAACAACATCAAATACAATAGATAACAGTTAAAATGTTAATAACCAACATGTAAATAGCGCAAATTCGTTGGAAAAATCAACCTGCTATATGGGCTTTAAATATTTGTAGACCTCTTTATTTTTGGCAAACATAAACCACTGCCGATCCATCCTAAAAGTGGTCAAATTGACCCATGAGTCCCGACCCATATGTTGTTACTGACATGTAATGATCGCTAGATCGCGCTTGTCGCACGGAGCAAAGGTCTTCAAAGGAACTTGTCTCTGTCATTTATTTCTGTGTCGTCAGTAGGTGATCATTTAATTGGAGCGTTTGGTTGTCTAGCTCTTCAATCATTCAATAAATGTCAATAAAAAACTGCAGATTAGGCTAGACTGCAGTTGGTCTAGTAGCCCAACATATTATACATTTTATAGTCGGCTGACAAGATTGCGTTGTTGTCCCCAGTCACAAACATAATGTTCTTAATTTATTGTCAGAACACAGTCCAAGTACGCTATTGCAAAAATAAGAGCAAGCAGGACTTGGAAAAGGTACAAAGGAGGGCCACAAGACTGATCCCTACACTTAGGGAACTCCCTTACAGTTCCAGAAGTCAGAGGCTTAAACTCCCATCTTTGGAATACAGACGGCAGAGGGGAGATATGATTTAGGTCTACAAGATCATGGCAGGTCTGGAGAGAATCAGTCAGTTGTTTCTTTGCTCCCGCGGAACAGACAGTAACCAGTCCCACTAGCAAGATCTAGGGTGAGAGGCCAAGCTTTTAGCGTTAGAACTGTCAACAACTGGAACTCTTTACCAGACACAGTGGTAGCAGATAGTATCAATCAGTTTAAGACCAGGTTAGACAAACACTGGGAAGAGCGCAAGTACGCAGTATGAGCGGGTAAAGACCAGGGGCCGTATTCACAAAACATTTTAAGGCTAAGAGTACCCAGCTAACACAGTTACGTTGCCCTTCCGTTGCCGCAACGTCATTCGCTGACCAAACTTTCGTCGCCGCAACGTCTTTTGGCGAGGTTGCGGCAACGTGAGAAGTGAAAGACGCCCTGAGGTAACGGCAACGTCATTTGGTGACATTGCTAGTCCATAACCGCGACGTTGTCGCGACGTCATTTTTCCGACGTTGCGGCAACGTGAGAAGTGAAAGACGCCCTGAGGTAACGGCAACGTCATTTGGTGACATTGCCAGTCCATAACCGCGACGTTGTCGCGACGTCATTTTTCCGACGTTGCGGCAACGTGAGAAGTGAAAGACGCCCTGAGGTAACGGCAACGTCATTTGGTGACATTGCCAGTCCATAACCGCGACTTTGTCGCAACGTCATTTTGCCGACGTTGCGGCAACGTGAGAAGTGAAAGACGCCCTGAGGTAACGGCAACGTCATTTTGTGACATTGCCAGTCCGTAACCGCGACGTCGTCGCAACGTAATTTCCCGACGTTGCCAGTCCGTAACCGCGACCTCCTAGCAACGTAATTTCCCGACGTTGCCAGTCTGTAACCGCGACCTCCTAGCAACGTAATTTCCCGACGTTGCCAGTCTGTAACCGCGACCTCCTAGCAACGTTGTTTTGTGACGTTGCCAGTCCGTAACCGCGACCTCCTAGCAACGTAATTTTGTGACGTTGCCAGTCCGTAACTGCGACGTTAATTAAGTAACCTATATTTCTAGGCTACTGCTTATATTGGGGCGGTTCATATGCAGACCTAATTTGCCCAAAATGCTTCTTGTTCTTGTATTTAATAGGCTAGCCTACATGGTAGCCAACTTTAGGACTATGTTTGTGTGATGTGTAGCCTAACTCAAGCTAATCATAAACGAGGCAGCATTTCCATGTAACATTCAGTCATTTTATTTCAAACAAAGTGCCAAACAGTGAATTAAAATCTTCTGCCAGTCTCCGCTACAGGTCCTGTCTGTTGGCCCTGACAATGAAGCACAAAATAAGTTAGTGACCTATCAACATCATTTGTCACATAACCATGTGAAAGGTTGGATATGGAAGCTGCAATCATGATTCATTTACCTGGCTTGTTTTGAATGGGCTGTGTTTGGGCCACCTGTAGGTCCATCACTTGCACCTCTTCAGTGTGTCTGCCCTGTAGTCGCCTGCATAGGAGAGCCTCTTGCTGGTTCTCCTCCAATGCCTCCATCTTCCTGTAATGTGTCTGTCATTAATGACAAGTAAAACAAGTTAACAAGAGTTTGCATTATTGGCATACACTGTGGTTCTTCTAGATTAGCTGTAATATTGCTGTAAATATTGCTGTTTTTACCTTGAATTGTTGTATACAAAGCATTAGTATGACAACATTTGTTGTTTTGACAAATATGTATCCCCCCCCACCACGATCAGAACAACTTAGGTATGCCTTACAATGAGTTGACAATACTATTGAAAAGCTTTGAGTATTTTTTGGAGGGTCTTATATTTGCACTTGCCTGGCTGCCAGCCTGGTTTTCCTGGACCCCCATGGGTTCCCCTCCACCAGACCAGAGTTGACTCCTACATCTGGTGATGCAAAAGTTTCAAGTCATGCATTTGCTTCAAAACATAGCCTTTAGGGTTGCCATGGCTCATACAATTATTGTCACTGTTATAAACGGTCATTCATTACCCTCATTTCCCAGGGACACGTGCTAACAGTCCGGGGTGTCTTTGAAGAACTTCTCGACTGGATGCGACGAATTAGCACTGCATGAAACTGTAAAGGAGCAAGAGGCAAACCAATTAATTGAACAATTCGAGCTAAGCTTGCCTCTATGTAGCCTTTTGCATTAGCGTTACCTATCTTAGCTAGATTAAAACAATATGGCACTAGCTAAATTAGCTAAGCAGAGCTAGCATTGTGAGGAGCATCGGCCAACTTGGCATGTGTTAGCTAATGTAACGCTAATGTTATGCTAACTATTTTAACTATAATAGTAATATAGAAGCATTTTGTAACACAATTAATTAAGGTGATTTTGAATTAGACAGCTCAAACATGATAAAGTCCTTACTAAAGAGCGACAACGCCGTTTTATATAGGTTAGATATGTACCTAGTGCATTCCATGACCGACTGTGTGATCAGCCACGCTAGCTACAAACAAAGAAAAATGAGGGCTAAGCTATTTTTTTTTAAGTTTTTCTAACAGTTCTGAACGTTTATGTTCACTGATAATTTTATGGGTGATTTGTGAGCCGCTACACTTTGATATACGCATTTCAACATAACTTTCTGGAGGCTTTAGACTACGTTTGTTATTTTACCTTGAGGGAGAGCTATGTAGCTTTTAATATTGTGTGTGATTGAAATTAATGTAGCCTAGTCCTACATTACAAAAGCCCAGTTCAGTGTGATCTCTCTATCTCTGGATAAACCGCTTATAATGCATTCGAGATCCATTGTCCTACGACCAAAGAGCGACGGAGCGGCAACGTAACGCAAGGTACCAAACTTAACGGATCCAACCGACCAAGGTACGACGTCGCGGCAACCTTGTCCACTGGACCTAACATTAACGTAACCAGCCGACCAATGTTCGATGTAGCGGCAACGTTGTCCACGGGTCTAAAAATAACGTAACCAGCCGACCAAGGTACGATGTCGCGGCAACCTTGTCCACTGGACCTAAAATTAACGTAACCAGCTGACCAATGTTCAACGTCGCGGCAACGTTGTCCACGGGTCTAAATATAACGTAACCAGCCGACCAAGGTACGACGTCGCGGCAACCTTGTCCACTGGACCTAAAATTAACGTAACCAGCTGACCAATGTTCGACGTCGCGGCAACGTTGTCCACGGGTCTAAATATAACGTAACCAGCCGACCAAGGTACGACGTCGCGGCAACCTTGTCCACTGGACCTAAAATTAACGTAACCAGCCGACCAATGTTCGACGTCGCGGCAACGTTGTCCACGGGTCTAAATATAACGTAACCAGCCGACCAAGGTACGACGTCGCGGCAACCTTGTCCACTGGACCTAAAATTAACGTAACCAGCCAACCAATGTACGACGTCGCGGCAACCTTGTCCACTGGACCTAAAATTAACGTAACCAGCCAACCAATGTACGACGTCGCGGCAACGTTGTCCACGGGTCTAAAAATAACGTAACCAGCCGACCAAGGGACAACGTCGCGGCAACGTTGTCCGTGGCACCAACCGGCAACATTCACTTTATAAAGTTGCTACGACGTCGCGGCAACGTTGCCATAAGGTAACGTCGCGGGTTACCAAATGACCACTTACTAGCAACGTTGCCGCAACGTCGTGTGTTAGCTGGGTAGGTCCTAACGTGCTGATTTAGGAGTAACTCTCAAAAATAAGGGGCGTTTCACTCCTAATTTTAGGACTCCTAACTTTTAAAGATAAGTGTAATTCACAAAGCATTTTAGCGCTAAAACTAGCTCCTAAATCTATAAAAAGCTAAGAGTCCTCTCGAGGACTCCTATCTCACTAAGAGTAATTCAGGAAGGATCCTAACATGGCTGCTGCAGGCAACATTTTGGAGAGATTCGACGATGGTGAGCTTCTAAAAAGGTATCGCCTCAATCACGATGGCATTTTGAATGTGGTAGAGTTGGTCAGGGATGCCATCACATCGCCAACTAATAGAAACCATCCGATTTCACCGGAGATTAAAGTTCTAACAACTCTCCGCTACTTGGCCACCGGTAAAATGCAGCTGTGCAACGGAGATGATATTGGCATCTCTCAGCCATCGGTCAGTAGAATTTTGCACCAGACACTGAATGCCCTATCAAGACCCCACATAGTGCGGCAGTTCATTTGCGTCCCCACCGGTGTGAGGGAAATAAATAAAAAGAAAGCCGATTTCATGGCTATTGCTGGGCTACCCGGTGTGGTAGGAGCAATTGACAGGACGCATGTGCGCATAATTTCTCCTTCTCAAGACGAGGACGTGTTTGTGAACAGGAAGAAGTATCACAGCATCAATACACAAGTTGTGTTCGATCCCAATTTCCTGATTTTGGATATTGTAGCAAAGTGGCCAGGCGCAACACACGATTCGCGGATCCTGCACGAGAGCGGTGTGAGGCAGCTGTTCGAGCGACATCATGTCCCAGCTGGAAGTCACTTGGTAGGTGACAACAGGCTGACGCCTTCTCTCCTGTAGGAAGTATCAAGGGAATTGTTTGGAAATTCTAATCGTATTGTTGTTGTGGATGGATCATTTTATGTATGAGGAAAGAAACTCCTTGATTCAATGTATATATAAAAAAAAGTAAACATTTAATGCACAGGATGACCAAACAAGCAGTTAATTGTCATTGACGTGTTACTTACATGTATCACACAGTCAGATTGTTTTCTAATAAACACAATTAATTACAGGATGTGGACAGGGATAGCTGAAAACAGTATAGTACTCAAACATGCAAGAATCTATCAATATACAACTGGGATTAATATAATGACGTGGAACTACTGTTGTAACAAAATTAAAAGCTAGCTCATGAAAGTTAATTCTGCTTAACATCCCTTTTAAAATGACAATCAACAATCAATTACATTTACAACAATTATTGAAAATATAAAATATTTACAACTAGAGAGCATACAATTTCTGGGGAAATTGTGAGGGTGTGCCTGCATATTTTCAAGCAGTTAGCCTACTCATAGTCTATTGCATAATAATTCATTAAGAACACCCTTGGAAAGAAGCTACTGTAACAACGTTATCACTGGAAATATTTCTGATGGAATCGCGATTCAAACAGTAGCTCTATGTCTGCTAACTTATGACATGGCCGCAAAAACGTAAATAAGCTTGACATTTATTTAGTGGAAAATCGCTCATGCATAAAAAGCTCAATAGCGATCATTGTCAATTACAACGCAAAATGCGATATAGCCCTTTGTGGAGAAGCTGCCCCGGTAAATTGTATACTACAGTGTTCGAGTCTTGGTTGCGATCCTTGGTTGAACGTTCCGTTGTACGGTTTAGGCTGAAATTAAATATTGCTTTCATGAACAGATTGACGGCTGTGTCAATGAAGTTCGGGTTAGTAGTCAGCAGTGTTGGGCAAGTTACTTCAAAATCGTAATGCGGTATTTATTACTTATTACTGGCACTTCAAAGTAGTTAGTTACATTACAATATTACTGTCTTTGAATTGTAAGGCGTTACACTACTTTTACATTACTTTTGCATTACTTTCACCAAAATAACAGGAAATATGGATTTGGTGTTCTTAATAGATCTTCTTGTGTTAAATGCAGCTCATTACACAGTAGGAGGCATAATGACTGAGCTAGGCTTAAGGCTAACAACATATATAATATAATGGTCACAGTTATGGCTCATGGTGCAATACACTTTATAATAGAAATCCTGTATCTTTGGTATTTATATTAATATCAATAGAGCTAGAGCCTACTACTGTAGATTGTAAAAAGAAAATTATGACAAGATACCCTTTTTACATTTCGATCCATTTATTTTCTTTCATTCACAGAGAATTTGCAGCATAATGAATGACATAGCTAGACCTATGGCTATTGCTTCTGTGGGGATAGCCACATTTTTCAAAATTACAAATCACAATCAAAGTGCTCAAAATGAAATTAAAGTGGCTATACATGAACAAATGGAAATAAAAGTCTTAACAGAGGACCTGTTACTACCAAATAAATAAACAGGTAGCATGCAGCCAAACAAAGCCACTGGCTATGATCTTGCATATTTACACAAGGGTTCATTAAAGGTGCATTGTTACTTCGAGAAGTGAACAAGATATATTCTCATAACTGAATAAACAAACTTTCCTCACAAGAAAATGTGATCTCTGGAACAATGTTTGAAGTTAGAAAGCTTCCTGAAAAGTTACTGTTTCACTGTTGTTGTTTACAGCAGCAGGGCCCACAGTTTGGTTTACAAACATATTCTAGTCTTAGGTTTGGTTCCAGGTTCCTCAAAATTAATACGTTTTGATTTATGATGATAGAATTATTCAATACTAAGAATTACATGTAGGCTCTGCAAATGTAAAAAAAAACCCTCTGCTGAAACTGCATAGTGCACCTTTAATATGGACTGTATCTTATCCAAAACAAATACATCTGTAATCCAACTTTGAACAGCGAGTAGAATACCATGCCACAGGGCTTTGGAACATTTAAATGGAACAATGGCGCCACCAAGGCTGGTAAAATTAACTCATAGCCTTGTTACATTTCTATGGTGGGGAGCTATCCGATTTTAGCTTCACTAAAATACCTGTTAAAGCGCAACAGAAGAAGGCGCTGAAATCGCCCATCTCCAAGACGGTTTCGTTTTGGAGTGAGCACAAGACTTCCGAGACTGAAAAGTCTTTCGACTGGTGCGCTGGATGGGGTAGGTGCATTGTATCGAAGAGCGATTCTTTTAATTCTTGGAAACCGATGGAGGCTTTCCATCACAGGGGCAGAATTCAAGTAAGAGGTTATCTCTGTTTCCACTGACATGGGTGCATCAGCCGAGACACCGCCCTGTTCATCAAAAGAGAAAAAGTCCTCCTCACTGGGAGTGACCACGGCAGGTTGAGGGGCTTCAGGCATCAGGGCTGCAGGCTCCTCCGTTGGAAGGGAGCGACACTCCGTTGTAAGGAGGGAAGTGATGTGGTCTCTTCTGGTTTCCTCTTTTACCCAGCGCAGCTTAAACTTGGGCAGTGAGACAGAAGCCAGTAGCGCATCTTTGGAATCAATTGTAGCAGCAAATCGAGTTTTGATTGCCCCCACTATAACCTCAGGCAACCCAGTGGTCATTGGCGATAGACCATTTCTCAGTGCTATGGTTTTGGCCATTAGAACCTCTAGCGTTGGTTGAAGCGTCCCATAAAAACAAGTGTCCTCACCCTGCAGGATGTCCAATGCGACTGTGAAAGGCTTCATGATTGCACAGTATTCCTTGAGAAACTGGTATTCCCTGTCATTCATACATTTAATCTGAAACTGTGTGCACAGATTATTGATGTTAGTGAGGGGCATTTCTGTAATGCGTGCATAGGCATCATAGAATGAGTTCCACCGTGTTACAGTTGGCACAATCAACTTTTTCTCACCAACCTCTTCCAGACAATCTGATGCAACTGTGGAGCGGCTCGTCTTTGTCCACAGTGCTGAACATTTGGCTGTGGCACTGCGGTACACCACTCTTGATTCTGGATTGGTTGCCAACCATTTATCAACCTCATTGTTCGCAATTAGATTAAGTGTATGGGCTGCGCATCTGTGATGGGGAGGCAGTACCAATAGCCCAGCCTGGGCATCTTCGGCGTCACCAGTAAGCAGTACACTGTGAATGTCTGTAAACTCTACTTCCCCTTCGACTTCCTCCTCCTCCTCCTCTTCCTCCTCTTCCTCCTCTTCAGGCTCAACATACTGATACTCCTTGAAGCACTTCACAAAGTTACTCCCGTTATCAGTTACACATGCAGTAACTTTGTCGTGAGTAAGGCCATATTCCAAGAAAATGTCCTCGATCTCAGTGGCGATTTTATCAAATGTATGGCGGCCCCTGAATCGTTTACAGGCTATTGCCGCCTTCCTCCGTTTCAAAGTTTCACCATCAATCCAGTGCACTGTCATCCCGAGGTAGCTTCTGTTATTTGCACTCCAAATATCAGCGGTGGTGGACACGTGTTGCTGTTCTTCAATGGTCCTTTTAAGTTCCTTTGCCATGACAGCATATGCCTTATCCAAGTCCTTCGAGAAGGTCTTTCTGCTTGGCAGTACGTGCTGAAAGTAGATGAGATGAGATTAGATTAAATTGTATTGTCATTTAGCAGTACAGAGCCAATGAAATGCAGTTGTAAAATATAAATAAGGAATATGGAATGGGTTATTATTTCATACATCATCACAACCAAAATTTGGAATTAATCAAATAAATTACAGATAAATGTTAAACATATTGGCCGATTACATGTATTGTTTGTACAGCGTGCGCAATGTTTTTAGCTTTGTGTCTTGCTAGCATAACAGTAGCTCTGTCTAATTTGATGGCAAAAAGGCATGAAAATATAAATTAGTTGTGTAATTATTATTTTGTTTAGTAACGTGACTATGGCATAAGCGGGTTAATGCAGTTCTCGCTTTCACGTTTCATATAATTATAAGTTATAATTATATGAAACGTGAAAGCGAGGTGTCCAGCGAGGTGTCCAGTTATAATTTATAACTGGACACCTCGTCGGGCATTGACCCTTACATAATAGAAGCTTACCTTGTCGTTGCTTCCCTGGACAGGGATCTTGCTCACGATGTTTCTAAAAGAAGGAGACTCCACTGTTGAAAGTGGCAGCATATCTTCCACAACATACTCTGCCACGAGTCTCCTCACTTCTCCAGGTTCAAGCATCGCAGATTGGGAGAATGTTAGTTTTTGCTGTTTAGCTGTTTTTTCTCCGCTCTCAGTTTGCTTTATTTTTTTGGCTACTAGCTTGATGTTGGCGTGGCACCGTGCTAGATGTTTTGTTAAATTACTTGTGCTATTTCGTGAGGTAGAGAGATCTTTTGGTTTCACACACAACGTGCACTTAACTATAAGGTTCTTCGTATCCTTGTCTCTGACGAACTGAAAATAATGAGAGAATGCCCATCTCGCAAATGTAGAGTCTGACTCTGCTGCTGCTGTCATGTTCTCTAGCAGTAAGACGAGGTTAACATTAGCGCGGGTTTTTTTCTCCTCTGCAAATCTCGCGGTGTTGGCCAATTTGTATAAAAACAACAAACCAGTCAATTTCGGGTTAAAAATGCGTTGTAACGCGCGTTTCTGAGCTATGTACCGCGTTACACATTACCATTTTTTTTGCTGTAATGCCTTACATTACCGCGTTACAGCAAAACGTAATGCATTACAGTAATGCATTACTGCCTGTAACGCGTTACTCCCAACACTGTTGATGTGTGTAGAAACGTAGCGTCACTACCTCGGACTGGGCAAGAACACCAGTGAGTGGGCTAGCGTTTTCCCAGCTAACACAGTTACGTTGCCGCAACGTCATTCGCTGACCAAACTTTCGTCGCCGCAACGTCTTTTGGCGAGGTTGCGGCAACGTGAGAAGTGAAAGACGCCCTGAGGTAACGGCAACGTCATTTGGTGACATTGCCAGTCCATAACCGCGACGTCGTCGCAACGTCATTTTCCCGACGTTGCGGCAACGTGAAAAGTGAAAGACGCCCTGAGGTAACGGCAACGTCATTTGGTGACATTTGCCAGTCCATAACCGCGACGTTGTCGCAACGTCATTTTTCCGACGTTGCGGCAACGTGAGAAGTGAAAGACGCCCTGAGGTAACGGCAACGTCATTTGGTGACATTGCCAGTCCATAACCTCGACGTCGTCGCAACGTCATTTCCCGACGTTGCCAGTCTGTAACCGCGACCTCATAGCAACGTAATTTCCCGACGTTGCCAGTCTGTAACCGCGACCTCCTAGCAACGTTGTTTTGTGACGTTGCCAGTCCGTAAACGCGACCTCCTAGCAACGTAATTTTGTGACGTTGCCAGTCCGTAACTGCAACGTTAATTAAGTGACCTAGATTTCTCATTTCTAGGCTAGGCTACTGCTTATATTGGGGCGGTTCATATGCAGACCTCATTTGCCCAAAATGCTTCTTGTTCTTGTATTTAATCAAATCAAATCAAATCAAAATGTATTTGTATAGCCCTTTTTACACGCAAGCATGTCACAGAGGGCTTCACATACGCCCATAAAAACTGCCCCTCAACCAACCTAAACCCTCAAGGAAGACAAGGAAAAACTCCCAGAAAAACTCAATGCAAGAGAAAAAATGGAAGAAACCTCGGGAGGAGCAATTCAGTGAGGGATCCCCTCCTCCAGAAACGGTTGGTGAAAGAGAGGAGCAGAACACAGGCTAAACATAGTAATACACAGGGAAGTGCCAATGGGTTAAGAAACACCAAAATCCATTGTCCAGCTTGGTAGATGTAGGAAGGGATCGGGAAACTCGCTGTTGCCCGTCACGGAGACTAGTTTCCGGTTGGTGAATAGGTCCAGCGTTGGCGGACCGATGACCAGGCAGGTGCTGACAGCTCAAAACCCCCCACACCACAGGGGATGTGTGGAGGGGGGACAGAGAGAGGAAAGCAGGGATTAGAGAATGCCAGGAGCAGCTAACAGTTACAATGATATTAGAATGAGATCCCCACCGGTCAAGTGTGGACTAATGCAGCGATTTAAACAAAGGTATTTGATGCAGCCTTAGACACTAAGAGACCGCCAGCCCCTCTCGGTTGGAACATAAAATCTGTTCCAGGGGAAAGAACTCTAAAATAAGTTATTTATAGAATAAGGGTGAGAATGCCCCGTCCCCCGTCGACACCACACCATAAGTTTACATTGAAAGTACATACACACACTTACCTTTAGCAGTCATATATTTTACTAAACAAGAACGTTTTTAACCTGATTTTGAATGTCGAAACAGTATCAGCCTCCTTAATTGAGATAGGTAATTTGTTCCAGAGAAGAGGTGCTCTATATGAGAACGCCCTGCCTCCAACAGTTTTTTTTATTTATTTTGGGAACCACCAGATAGCTGGCATCTTGAGATCTAAGTGTCCTTGTGGGGCGATAGGGGGCAAGGAGACCAGAGAGGTACGGCGGTGCTAATCCATGCAGAGATTTGTAGGTTAGTAATAGAACCTTGAAATCAGCTCTGGCTTGGATAGGAAGCCAGTGTAAAGAGACGAGAATAGGAGTTATGTGATCAAACTTTCTGGTTCTAGTCAATAGTCTAGCAGCAGCATTTTGTACCCGTTGTACATTTTAATGTAGGTATTGGGAGGCCAGAGAACAACACATTGCAATAGTCCAATCGGGATGTAACAAATGCATGTATTAGTTTTTCAGCATCATCTTTTGAGAGACATTTTTGTACTTTGGCAATGTTACGTAGATGGAAAAATGCAGTTGTAGTAATTTGCTTAATATGGTACTCAAACAAAAGGTCCGGGTCCATTGTGACTCCTAAATTTTTTACCAGTTGGCTTTGAGAGACTTTGATGCCGTCTAAAGTTAGATTGGATACATTATTTCTGTATTTTTTAGGACCAAAAATGTGAACCTCTGTTTTATCCGAATTGAGAAGAAGGAAATGTGTTGCCATCCAAGCTCTCAACCCAGAAACACATGTTTCCAAAGCAAATGGTAAATCCCCAGGCTTTAAAGACATATAAAGCTGAGTATCATCTGCATAACAGTGAAAGTTTACCCCATAGCTTCTAATTATGTTTCCTAAAGGCAACATGTAGAGTGAAAACAACAGAGGGCCTAGAACTGAACCCTGTGGTACTCCGTATTTTACAGTGGAGCACCTGGATGAGCAGCCATCATAGTGGACATATTGTGATCTATCAGATAGATAGGATCTAAACCACTGAAGTGAGGTACCAGAAATTCCAACATAGTTCTCCATACGTTCCAGAAGAATCGCATGATCCACTGTGTCAAAAGCTTCACTTAGGTCTAAGAGAACCAGCACAGAGATAGAACCCGCGTCAGAGGCTAATAGTAGATCATTGACTACCTTAGCTAAAGCAGTTTCAGTGCTGTGGTGAAGACGAAATCCAGACTGGAGAGGTTCATAAAGCTGATTTGAGGAAAGGTGCTCAGTAAGCTGTTGTGCCACAGCTTTTTCTAAAAGTTTTGAGAGAAATGGCAAATTTGAAATTGGCCTGTAGTTGCTGAGACAACCTGAATCAAGGTTTGGTTTTTTAAGAAGGGGCTTAATAATTGCTTGTTTGAAATCGTCAGGGACTTGGCCAGTTACAATAGATTCATTAATAATACTAAGCATGGCTGGTCCAATAATAGGGAGAAGTTCCCTACGAAGTTTGGCAGGAAGGGGATCGAGAAGGCAACTGGTGGGTTTCGATGAATCTACCAACTTGATGAAAGCTTCGATAGAAATAGGGTTAAAATGAGAAATAGGGTTAAAATGAGTGAGAGCCTCGACATATAGCGCGCTGGGTATAGAGGAAGATTCAGTGTCGATGGCCAATTTGTCCCTTATTGCATAGATTTTTTGGTCAAAGAATTCCAAGAAATCATTGGGAGAGAGAACAGTATTAACACAGAGTGTACTTTTCTTAGTGAGTTTTGCAACAGTATCAAATAGGAACTTAGTATTGTGTTTGTTCTTACTAATCAACTTAAAGAAATATTCTGATCTGGATCTGATGAGGACTTGTTTGTACTCCATTTGGCTGTCCTTCCAGGCCAGGCGGAAAACCCCAGGGCAGCTGTGGCTACAATTGTAGCTTACCACCACCAGTGTGTCTGTGTCTGAATGAACACTGGACTCTGTAAAGCGACTTTGAGTGACTTGAAAAGCGCTATATAAATAAAATGTATTAATTAAAACCTCCAATTTAGTGGTACGCCACTTATGTTCTAGTTTTCTAGTGGACCTCTTTAGAGTGCGGGTTTCCTCTGAATACCATGGAGCCAGTTTTTTGTCTTTTCTTTTACGTGGTTTAAGTGGGGCAACAGAATCTAGGGATAGCTGAAGAACCACATTCAGATCCCTTGTTTTAGCATTTAATGATTTATTTGGGACGTCAAGTGCTTCTAATGCAGCAGGTAGAATATTAGCCAGTACTAGAGCTGTGTTTGGGGTTATGCAGCGGCTAGTAGAAGTATTCTGAGTGCCTCCAAGGCTTTGACAGAGATCCATTTTGAAGGTAACCAGGCAATGGTCTGATAATATAGGATTGTGGGGGTGTACAGTGACGTCGCTAATCCTGATTCCTCGCGTGAGTACCAAGTCCAGCGTATGCGAGTGAAAATGGGTAGGTTTGGAAACCATTTGAGTGAGACCTGTGGAATACATTAGTGCAGTAAAGGCCGTACTTAAAGGATCGTTTGGGTCATCCACATGAATGTTAAAATCACCCATAATTAAGATATTATCAGTATATGTCACGAGATCAGCACTAAAATCAGCGAATTCCTCTAGGAAGAGCGAATACGGGCCGGGGGGGGGCGGTATAGAGTAACTATACAAAATGAGGGAGGGGGGGGGCAGGAGTAGTAGCAGTAGTCCTTTTTAAAGTAGTTGGTGGTTTCATGCAAATTATTTCAAATGTTTTAAAGGTGTTTACAGATTTTAGGCTGAGGTTGAAGCTAGCTTCATATATCATAGCAACACCACCACCTTTCTTTGAGACACGAGGGATATGTGAGTACGCAAAATCGGGAGGCGATGCTTCATTAAGGGGGGAATATTCATCAGGTTTTAGCCAGGTTTCGGTGAGACCAATCAGGTCCAGGCTGCATTCAGATATCAGATCATTAATCAAAACGGCCTTTGTGGATAGAGATCTGATCTTTAGGAGCCCAACATTCCAGTGTGGGTTTTTGGCAGCTTTAAAAGTAGACAATCCTTCTGAGAAGGTGGCACTTTCAGCAGAAAACTTAATAGGAGGAGCAACGGGGGAACAAGGCTGAATACATGTTAAATTGGTATAATTCCTAATAATTGAAGGCCGAAATTTGGAAAAGAGGCGGGGGACCGACACAGTCTCAATGGGGAAAACAACATCAGACACCACACTGGCTACACTGGCTACACTACAAGCTAAGCTTTCGGGCCCCCAACAGCTCATAACATGCCTATCAACATACCTATCAGACTCTAAAAGAGACTGTGGCCCGGCTTGTTCTAGTGAGTGTCAGGGCTGGTCTAAATTAACATCAATATTCCTAGATAATAGAAGGGCACCTCTCCAGCTCGGATGGAGTCCGTCACCCTTCAACAAGCCAGGTTTGGCCCAGAAACGAGACCAATTATCCACGAATCCTAAACCCTGGTCTGAGCAGAAGCGAACCAACCAGCGGTTAAGAGAGACAAGTCTGCTGTAGATCTCGTCAGTCCCCCTAACAGGCAGTGGACCAGAGACTATTACTCGATGCCGACTCATCTTTCGGGCAAGGTCACATGCCCGTGCTATATTAACCTTCGTGACCTCTGACTGCCTCAATCTAACATCATTGGTGCCGACATGAATGACAATATTCTTATATCTATCATCAGTGTGTGCGCCATGTGCCTTAGCTGTGGCCTTTGCCTTAGCCCTAGTGCTAGCCAGCATTTTCTCTCCCTCAAGCGACTGGACACGACTCTCTAACAGAGTCAACCTATCGAGTAAAGTGACACATGTAGGACAATGTGAATGAGAGTGAGACATTATAATTGACTTACACTGTTAGTAGTTTATGCCAGCCAAGATAATCCGTCAAGAGCGTTGAAATTGGCTAGTCGAACTGCAACAGTAGCGTCGAGTTCCAAGGAAGAAAGCCGCGCCGAGTAAACCTAATGATAAGACAATAAATGTGTAGATAATAGGCTAGCCTACATGGTAGCCAACTTTAGGACTATGTTTGTGTGATGTGTAGCCTAACTCAAGCTAATCATAAACGAGGCATCATTTCCATGTAACATTCAGTCATTTTAATTCAAACAAAGTGCCAAACAGTGAATTAAAATCTTCTGCCAGTCTCCGCTACAGGTCCTGTCTGTTGGCCCTGACAATAAAGCACAAAATAAGTTAGTGACCTATCAACATAATTTGTCACATAGCCATGTGAAAGGTTGGATATGGAAGCTGCAATCATGATTCATTTACCTGGCTTGTTTTGAATGGGCTGCGTTTGGGCCACCTGTAGGTCCATCACTTGCACCTCTTCAGTGTGTCTGCCCTGTAGTCGCCTGCATAGGAGAGCCTCTTGCTGGTTCTCCTCCAATGTCTCCATCTTCCAGAGCATAACCTGTAATGTGTCTGTCATTAATGACAAGTAAAACAAGTTAACAAGAGTTTGCATTATTGGCATACACTGTGGTTCTTCTAGATTAGCTGTAATGTTGCTGTTTTTACCTTGAATTGTTGTATACAAAGTATTAAAGTAAAGTTTTGACATATGTATCCCCCCTCACCACGATCAGAACAATTTAGGTATGCCTTACAATCAGTTGACAATGCTATTGAAACGCTATGAGTATTTTTTGGAGTTGACACCTACATCTGGTGATGCAAAAGTTTCAAGTCATGCATTTGCTTCAAAACATAGCCTTTAGGGTTGCCATGGCTCATACAATTATTGTCACTGTTGTAAACGGTCATTCATTACCCTCATTTCCAAGGGACACGTGCTAACAGTCTGGGGTGTCTTTGAAGAACTTCTCGACTGGATGCGACAAATTAGCACTGCATGAAACTGTAAAGGAGCAAGAGGCAAACCAATTACTTGAACAATTCGAGCTAAGCTTGCCTCTATGTAGCCTTTTGCATTAGTGTTACCTAGCTTAGCTAGATTAAAACGATATGGCACTAGCTAGCATTGTGAGGAGCATCGGCCAACTTGGCATGTGTTAGCTAATGTAACGCTAATGTTATGCTAATTATTCTAACTATAATAGTAACATAGAAGCATTTTGTAAATCAATTAATTAAGGTGATTTTGAATTAGACGGCTCAAACATTATAAAGTCCTTACTAAAGAGCGACAACGCAGTTATATATAGGTTAGATATGTGCATTCCATGACCGACTGTGTGGCTGACCGCGTGATCAGCCACGCTACTAGCGTCGCTAGCTACAAAGAAAGAAAAATGAGGGCTAAGCTATTTTGGAACACGTTTTTCTAACAGTTCTTAATGTTTATGTTCACTGATAATTTGATGGGTGATTTGTGAGACGTTAAACTTTGATATACGCATTTCAACATAACTTTCTGGAGACAAATACGTATATAATATGTTATTTTACCTAGAGCTATGTAGCTAGCTAGCGAAATCCTAACACAAACAAAGTGAATCTGATAGCAAATAATCATGCTAAATAGCCTACATTTCAAACCTTTAAGTAATAACATGCCCCATTCAATTTCTGCAAATACATTTACTAAACTATTTCTGTAAAGAATACTCACCTTTGAATTTAGCCGTGGGGTGAAAGACGAATGGAATTTTGAAAACCCCTGCTTCAGCGAGTCGGACATGCACAGGTCGTTGGGTCCGACTGTTAACCAATGCTTTCCTAACTTGAACATTGTAGTAAGCACTTTCACACAAAAATCTGTAAAGCTATTTAGAAGAATCAATTGTAACTAGTTGATATGGCAAATGAACATGCAAAGATCAGCGCCAAAACTCACCCTAGCGAGGACGTCCATATGGACGTCCATGACGCTCTGAGGGATTTAGCTGCCTCTCTCCGAAAACACGCGTGACTGCCAGGCTGTAGAAGAACATTTGTTTAGCAGCTCGTGAACTTCTGGGAGATAGCTAGCTAGGCTATAACTTGTAATGCCACAAGCAAAGAGGCTATGGTGATAGCTAACTATTTACTCATTTAACATTGTGATATTAAACACAATTTTGAAATGTAGGCAGCTAAAATATGATAGCTCTATTAGGCCTACTGTACGCTGATATTAGAGCTAAGCTAGTATAGATCTTAGCTAGTAGCTATAGATGCTTTCCTAACTTGAACATTGTAGTAAGCCCTTTCACACAATTTTTTTTTCAACTTCTCAAAAATGACATTAAGGTGAACAATTTCACGTCTTATGTTTTACAGTGTGTAGAAATACAATAGCCTATATATTACTATGCAATAGCTGTAGTTGCTTTCACAGGCAGATTCTGATGTATTCCTCAATTACCTAGCATATAAAACAAGATAGCCTATTCGTCCCAAAATGGGGAAATTCGGGATAGGTTTGCTAAGGAAGAACTGTAATATTCTGTGATGACATGTCTTTGAAAATGAAACTCGTATAAGAGTCGCTTTTCCTTTTGATCACATTTAACACTTTTATTACAAAATGATAAGGCTACATCACCAATTAATTGCTTTTGTAGCCTACATGTTTAAAGAATGAAAGACTAAATTATATTCCAAATTCAGTATTTTATTTATTAAAGCTACGTTTCTGCATATGAGAAAACATTTTGGGGGTGAGTTGCACATGAAGCATGCATTGTCTAGCTACATACATGCTGCAACATTTAATATTGTGTGTGATTGAAATTAATGTAGTCCTACATTACTACAAAATCCCAGTTCAGTGTGATCTCTCTATACTCTGGATAAACCGCTTATGCATTCGAGATCCATTGTCCTACGACCAAAGAGCGACGGAGCGGCAACGTAACGCAAGGTACCAAACTTAACGGATCCAACCGACCAAGGTACGACGTCGTGGCAACCTTGTCCACGGGACATAAAATAACGTAGCCAACCGACCAAGGTACGACGTCGCGGCAACCTTGTCCACTGGACCTAAAATTAACGTAACTAGCCGACCAATGTTCGACGTCGCGGCAACCTTGTCCACGGGTCTAAAAATAACGTAACCAGCCGACCAAGGTACAACGTCGCGGCAACCTTGTCCACTGGACCTAAAATTAACGTAACCAGCCGACCAAGGTATGACGTCGCGGCAACTTTGTCCACTGGACCTAAAATTTACGTAACCAGCCGACCAAGGTACGACGTCGCGGCAACCTTGTCCACTGGACCTAAAATTAACGTAACCAGCAGACCAATGTTCGACGTCGCGGCAACGTTGCCCACGGTTCTAAAAATAACGTAACCAGCCGACCAAGGGACAACGTCGCAGCAACGTTGTCCATGGCACCAACCGGCAACATTCACTTTATAAAGTTGCTACGACGTCGCGGCAACGTTGCCATAAGGTAACGTCGCGGGTTACAACAAACACAAATGTACAAATATCCCATTATGGAACACAATGCTTACAACGATAATAATGAGACTATGCAGCGTTATGGCCAAGTGGTGTGGACACACTGGACACAGTGGGAAAACCCTAATGATGTTATAGGGGAAAACCTACCGTCACTCCGCAGAGTGGACATTCGACATCCATGTACCCACGGCAGACCTGGACATACCCACAGGTCCCCTTCACCACATACATACAACTTTAGCCAAGCTTTTAGAATTGTAATAAAATAAATTACATTAGAAAAAACTCTAGAAATGAGAGAGACTTTAAAGTTTAGAAATGTAATAAAATAAATTAAATTCTAAACATAGAAAAACTAGAAATTAGACAGGTTATTTTAAAGTTTTCATTGGATTGGATTCCTCCCTCTAAAAGGTGTGACAACCAACACAAATGTCAATGCTTCACTTCAGCCAAGCCTTTTATCATTATAAGAAAAATAAGAGGATATGGTAAAATAAGGAAAACCCAAAGTAAAAGTAAGACACATTTAAAGTTTTGGTTAAGAAATATACAAAATTTAAAATAAGAAAAATAAAGACTGTTGTTGCACCAGTCATGCCTTTAACCTGCTGCCTCACAAAATAGTTTAATCTCACCACACTATCATTTCATCTCAAATAAAACTGTCTGCTGCTCTGTTAAAGCGTTGGTCAGTCTCCCTGTCAGGTTCTTAATGCAAGCTATGCAGCAGCAACTGCACACAATCAGGATAGCTACCGTCACTGCCACTGCCCCCCACCACTGAGACAATAACAGATGTCCATCTACTGAACCATGATTGTAACATTGTGGTGAAGTAGCTGTCCACTCCATTGTTCTCAGCCAGCTCCTTACTCAAATATGTTAGCTCCTTCAATGCCCTGAATACAGAGCCGTCTGGTGCAGTGTTATTAGGGATAAACATGCAGCATAAAGTTCCAAAGACAACCATGGTATAGTTACTCAATACCCAATCTCTTCGTTTGACTCCTCCACTCTTTGGTTGACTGCTTCACCTGGAACAGAATTTAGCAGAAGATACCTCTTTTCTAGTTAGCATCAGGTTTTATTTACGGAATTACATATGATCTTCCATAATTAAATTCAAATGTTGTTAATGCCTGTGGTAAGGGAACTAGGAAATACATCAATCCACTCAGTAAACATATCTATAATTACCAGGCAGTATTTTCTCTTCACATTTCTTATTGTCAAAGATATGAAAAACTATTGTCATTATCCCAAACCAGAATTTAATCTGTATGCTTCTCAAATAAAATATAGACCAAATAATGTTCTTAATGTAGCTATTAACAAAATATTCCTCCCCAACTATATATTTTTTTAAAGGTTAGATAGGTAGAACTTCATAACTCGTTTTGCTGCAGTTCAAAACGAGCCAATTAGCTCAAACCATCATAACCACAATTTCTTGGCTTCCCAAATTATTTCAGAACTGAATGTTACAATACCCCTCTTCATGCAGTAATACCATTTCAGTCAAGACAATCACGTATTAGATTTGAGCATTTATTGTTACATGACATGGACATGTAGATTTAACTTTGGCGGAGTAGATGATCTAAGGGAAGTACTCCCTGCCTCCTCGATGCAACACATACATACATGACATATGAGGCAGGGAGCAATAGAATATAATCCCCCAACACACCACCGCTCCGCCAGACTATGTGTAGAGCGGAGCGCCGCTTCTCCTAAATCACAGGAGGACCCCCTGACATCCCACTACGTACGTACTAGTGGCGAAAACAAGCGTTTTCTGGATGCGCGGGCCATGCTAGCATTAACGATGACTAAGACTATGTGTGCATATCCGTCATGTTACATACCATCTGATGTGCGGTTTACCGAGCCGTCCCATGCGCACATCCCGTCCAGACCCGGTGCTGGACGGGAGGTGAACCTGCGACTAAGCCGAATCCACCGACCATCTACCCGGTACCCTTCACATCCGACCTCGGGCAGATAGCTACCTCTAGAGAGCTGCCCCTCTTGCGCCCGTCAGCGGACCCATCAGGATGTACACAAAGGCAGCAACTATACGCTGCAACACGAAGATATGTTATCTAGTGTAAATGACTAGTGTCAGCAGAGCACCTGCTGTTCCCTGGCCGGTATCCAGGGTGTCTGCGCAGATATCTTGACTCGGACGCTGGATTCTGATCGATTGCTACCGAATCAGAGCACGTCTGCGGATCACCAGTGCCTAGCCAAGATCTACGGTGACATTCTACAATGCTTGTGATCCGGAAGCCTCTCATCCATACAGGGCAGAGTTACAGCTGTCTCTAGAGACCCATTCCTCTAGCGCCCGTCGGCAACCCCAAAGATGTACGCAAGGCGTATGTGCATGTACTATCAATGTAACTGTGAGAATGAATAAACAAATGTGTCGGCAGAGCACCCACCGTTCCCTGGAGTCCAGGGCATCTCTAGAGATATCTCGATCCAGAAACATGGATTCTGATTGATAGCTACCAGCTCAGAGCACGTCTGCGGATCACCACGTCTAAACCGAGATCTAAAGAGATTTTCTACTGTTATGGGTTAACAAGCCGACCCAACCACCATATGCAATGCAACTCATTTATTGAGACCATACTCAATCACTTGACCACATGGCCGCAACGGTTCGTCAAAGCAAACTCATGGACCTCTGGGCTTGCACAATGTCCACGGCATTGGGGCGTACATAGCGCTCGTACGCCGATGAAGACCAACGTCCCATCATCTTCAGAGTGGCTGTAGGGACTCTGAGTGATGCCCAGGTGGCTGCCCCGATCCGGAAGCAGTGCGCTGTGTACAGCTCCGGGGACAGTCCGCAGCGAGCACACAGTACGCAGAGTCGTTGCGCGAACCAGGATCTCGTCATGGCCTTGCCATCATCGGTGAGGAACAGGGGCTCGGATGGCGTCGCCCGTGGGCGACACAGCAGGTACCGTGACATGGAGGAGAGTGGACAAAATGCACAATTAGTCCTAGCGATTACAATTGGGGTACCTCTGCATGCGACATCAGTTTTTGAATGTTTAAGGACAACTGTGAACATGTCGCTGGCCAAGAAAACGTCAGACATGGTTAGGTCACGACAGGGATCGAATGTCGCACACCTGGTGGTGAATTCCCCACACCGCAAGAACCCATAGAAGGCCGTGAAAAAGGCAGACTCAAGAAGAACGTCAACGTAAGGCCCGAAGCACCCTTGCCTCAGATTAGACACCAGCATGTGCAAGATAAGTAGAGTGATTGGTAAACGTTTATCTTTGGTCTCTGGACGCTGCTTCCTCAGCCCGTTCATCAGCAGCCGGATACATGGGCTCCCGAGCAGGCTGCATGCTGAGGGCTCCGAACACCGTACATTGAATTGAATGCCTGACACCAGTGCTTTAATGGAGGAGGGATGCAACTTCCGTGATTCGAAGCAATGAACAATGAAGGCACATAACACAGACATGTTCACAGGCATAGGGCTCACACCGAAGACGGCGCAGAAACCAGAGTATTGAAGCCATGCACTGTCGTAGGATTTTAATGTAGATGGGGCTATGCCCTTCCTCATGTATTCGCCAGCGGACACGACGTACATGCTCAGCGCACCCGGGCCTAGTCTAGCACAGTCAGGGGGAATGGCGGGCACGCCAACCCGTCTGGCAGTGCGTAAGGGCGCAGCTTTCGGAACTCCTGAAAGTTGAAACGAAACAGTGCGTCAGCACTCCTGTTCTCTAGGCCCGGAATGAATGTGGCGCGCAGTATGAAATTATCAAGCACGCTTGTCCACGTTAGCCGTCGGACTAAGCGATTGATGAAGGGTACAGAAGACCTCCCTTTGTTGATAATGTGAACAGTAGCTTCGTTGTCACAAAATACAGTTATTTTCTTCCTACACCATAAATGTCCCCACAATAGGCAAGCAATTACAATGGGATACATTTCGTGCAGCGCCGTGGAGTAAGTCTCCGGGGCCAGAGAAACGATCTCTGCGGGCCATGCTCCGGAGAACCACTCGTTGCCGTGAAACCCCCCAAACCCAACGGAAGGAGCCGCGTCAGTGTAGAAATCGAGCGCGGCGGACGACTCCACGGAATCGTGGTAAAAGAAACTGATGCCATTCCAACGGTCGCACAGCACACTCCAAAAACGCAAATCTGACCGGCACCCGTCGTCCAACACAACGCTATCCCGGAGATGAGGCACGCTCTTAGCTAAGTCCACAGACGGGACACGAACGAGCGGCCCTGAGGGACGATGCGCATGGCGAAATTCAGGTGCCCGAGCAACGACAGCAGGTCGCGTTTAATCATCGAAGCGGATCCCGAAGCGGCCCCCAGTTTATCCAACGGTAACGACGCCTGCATGGCAACACTATCGAGGGTGATGCCGAGAAACTCCAAGGAGGTGAAAGGGCCCACGGTCTTCTCCGCGGACAGCGGAACGCCCAGGTGCCCAAACGTGTCCCTTAACACCGAGATACAGCGGGCAGGTGGAGACGACGGAAAATCCACCACCAGAAAATCGTCCAACAGGTGCAACACGAATGGCAACCTGTGGACATTTAGAAGGCACAACGCCTCCGACAGCGCGTCGAAAATACGCGGGCTGCTGCGGCAGCCGAACGCCAACCGCACCGAAAAGAACAGTTTACCGCCCCACCTAACGCCGAACAAATGCCACTGAGAAGGGTGGAGAGGCATGACCTTAAACGCGTCGGTTATGTCGGCTTTCCCCAGCCACGCGCCCCTGCCTGCGGTCGTGATCAAGCTGATGGCATTGTCCACGCTAGCGTAGTACAGAGAAAACGGCTCTCGAGGTATTAGACTGTTTATGCTCGGCACGACGCCGTCGTGAGGGGCAGAGAGGTCGATGATAAGGCGCTTCTTGCCGGAATACTTCCGCGTTGCGACGCCTATCGGGCTCACTCGGTAAGGGGAGAAGGGGGAGGCGACGAAAGGACCGATCATGAACCCCTTCGACTATTCCTTCTCGAGGAGCGAGTCGACGACCGCTGGCTCCGTGATCGCCGTTTGGAGATTGTGACACTCACAACTTTCGACAGGCATATCACACAGACCAGCAAGAAACCCATGCACCAACCCATCAATCAAATACGAGACAAAACAGCGATTGGGATGCCCCCCCCAACGCGGCAGAAAGTCTCGACACGTTGACTGGGGTCGACGGGAGTTTAATCATTTCCCCTTCGGAGCCGGGCGGGCCCGACGAGGGCACACAGATCGGGGATGAGCGTCCCCGCAAAAACTGCAAGCATGCAGAAATCGACAATTAGCAAATCTGCACACATTTTCGTTATAGGTCATACACAGAGAGGTGCTAGCACCTGCGGAGGAGGGCAATACCTTCCTCCGGCCAGCTTGACCGCTCGAGGTGGAGGCACCGTAGGCCGACCCCTCAGACTTGACCGGCGGTGCGAATGCCGTACTCGGACACAGATTCACCGTGTGGCCCAGCGAACCACACACAGAACAGCTTCTCGGCACGTGCCCGGTGAACACCCTGCTGACCAGATCGAGGTCGAGCACCGACCAATCCAGACGCCTGTTGAACTTTTGAATGTACAACGCAGCCTTGGCAGAGAAACATTTATGGTACTCGTAGAAGAGAGTTCCGCCATAGCGCATTGCCAGATCCGAAATCAGAGACATGTAGTCGTCGAACTCTATGCGCCGCTCAGGGTAAGACTCGCAAAGCGTGTCGCGGTATACGCCGAAAGCCACGTAGAACTCGGGCAGGGTCAGGTTCTTCGACATCTGAGGATCACACCCTTTAAGCAACACGGACACTTCCCCGCACTCGACCACCCGCCTGTCGACCGGATCCGCAGAACATAGCATAATCTTAACGAGGTTGACATCGGTACCTGAGAGGATCTGGCTCCTAAGATGGGCGGAAATTCCGGCAACGGGAGATAGAAACGGCACCCCAGAAGCAGCCGCAGGCAAGGCGGAAGCCAGATTCCATCTCGGAGCAGGAGCAAAATCCGAGGTCGGCGGAGTGCCTCCGAACCCGGTCCCGGGTAACAGCGGAACCGCAGCCGGCGCCGACCGCTGCTCCAACGCACCGACACGAGCCCCCATGTCCGCCAGAGACATTTTGATGTCCAGAAGGGCCGTCAGCACCGGATCGGACCGGGAGGTGGACGCTGCTGGGGCCGGGCTCCCCCCCCCGGCCTCGAGCCTTCTTCCCGGGTGCCGATAGTGAAGAGGAGCCCCGTTTCCCCCTTCCTTTTCCGGCCGGGGCGCTCGGGGGAGCAGAAGGAGCAGGCTCGCCGCACTCCACGAAGAATGTGAAAAGTTCTTCGTGGTCGCATCCCCTGGGAGGAGACACACCCCTGGAATACAGGGAGTCGAGGATGCGGTGGACAGGCCAATCTTCGATGGCAGCCGATCTCCGGGCCAGACGCGAGCTCCTTCTAACTCCATTCCCTTCGTCGCCGGGTTCCGCGGAAGGAAGACATCCAGTAGGCCCGTCCGAATCCCCACCGAACACCCCCAACAAACAGGCCACGGCCGAATCGGAAGAGTCGGACATAACGAAACGAAATCAAAAACAGCCAATACACGTGAGGCACGAACAGGACTGGCAGCATCAGTGATCATAAACGACCGGGGTGAGTGTGTGCGTATCCGCGCGTCTTTTAAAGCCGCCTTATCGGACGCGCCCAATGAATATGCGCTGCTAATATGGGTGTAGTGGGCTGAGCAAGAAAGGTGGAGTAAGACGCCTTACGTCCCTTGATGATGCGTGCTGCCCGATTGCCCTGCCTGAACTAGCTGCGCTTATGTATTAATATAACATTATCACAGCCTAACTGTTTATCCCAAACAGTATGCCAGGCTCTGATAAAACTCTAAAATACAACTTTAAACCAAATTACAATTAAACTCAAAATAAAAGTACATTTAGTTATGTTCTCTTTCTTATTTTTAACCAAATTACATCTAATACCTTTATCAAAACTCTTAAAACCCATATTCATTGTGTCCTCTTCAAAACATCAGTGTTTAAACCAATCATCTCTTCACATCCACAAAACGTTCTCTTGTTTCATTTCATAACCTTCCATGTTATTAATTAAATTTGTTACGTTTGATTTTAGTTTGCAAATGATTTAACCTAACTTTCGTTAGGATTAGTTAACATAGACTCGCCCTTGTTCTCCAGAAGCCTATCTCACTCTCTCTCTCTCTTCCCCTCCCCATGCGCTCTCAACCTACCATCTTGTATTCCACACTCATCATAGTATAGGACTGTACACTGTTCAACTCAATCTGACTCCACTCAAATATGACAAATATCTTGTATAGGAGAGGACAAAAAAGAAGCACACATCTCTCTATATTTATTCAACACACTCTGACTCCACTCAAATATTACTATTAGGAACTTTAACCCCTCCTCGACAGGACTCAAACCTGTCACTTCTAACCCACAAAACCCACACAACCCACACAACCGGTACCGGGACTAACAGTTTTGACACACAACACAGAACAGGGACTCGAACCCTTAAGACACATAAAACACAGTTCGAGGACTCTAACCTCAGGGACTCTAACCCTTTCGAGGACTCTAACCTCAGGGCCTCTAACCCTTTCGAGGACTCTAACCTCAGGGCCTCTAACCCTTTCGAGGACTCTAACCTCAGGGCCTCTAACCCTTTCGAGGACTCTAACCTCAGGGACTCTAACCCTTTGATGGAAACTAAGTTGATTTCCCACCACTGTTGTTTGACTAGGTACGATGAGACATAGTAATCATCTAAATTTGGTTCTCAGTTCCGAATAGCAGTACTTTGAATTAACAGGCGTCTGCTTACCTTTTTTATGTTGAGGGCCCCCTGACGATTACGTCTGCCTCCTCGTACCGGTGTATGGGTCTCTCTCCCGATCTGTCGGTCGGGCCGGAACCCTCTGGACTCCCTCTTTTCAGCGTCGGGTCACCAATTGAAGGGTTGAGATTCTTTGTGTCTATTCCAATAGGCCTATGTAATGCTAGTTTTCAATGACACAAGTCTGTGTTCTAGAAAGAGTGGTCTGGAGTCGCAGAGGTCCGATAATATCAGTTTTAATGCAGCAGTTGGAAATCAGGTACAGAGCTCTGGGGTTGTCTACGTTTCCCTAACCGCAACAATGTTAGGGCTGGTTCACGAAGTCCAACTGGCTATCTGTCCCTGCCCCAGGATATATTATAGGCTACAGTGCCGTCATACAAAATGATCAAAAGAGGGTTGAGCTTTCTCATGCGGGAGTTGTTCTTGCTGGCGCGCCCCAGGCTCCGGTGCCATCTCAGCCCGGCTTCAAGGTTGCTCCTAAAATGAAGAGATTAGGACACAAAATACAGCCTGTTCCCCCCACCCTGAGTGAGATACAATGTTTAAGCCGGTTAAGCAAACTTCTAAGTTCATAAAACGTAACTTTAATAAGCATAATGTTAATAAGCACAATATATTCTTTAAGACATGCATCTTTTATAAAGTAGTACGAACACTGTTCTTGTGCTATGATGCATTCAGTGATTAAGAAGCCACAAATATTGATAGCCCTTAATAGAATTGGTGGTACACAGATGTCTGGAATTAGAGAAGGTGCAGTGCCCGTGATGCAGCTGGTGATGACAGTTCATGTATTGTGCTGTAATGTATTGTACATTCTTTACCACCGAACTGTCGTTAATCAACTATGACAAGGTAAAATCGGTTTTGCAATCAGTGACCCCTTTAATGTTGACCTGAGCTATTGGGTTGGAGTTTAATCGTAATGAAATTACATTTACTATCTTAAATGTGTACACACCATATGAATCCTATGACCATGAGGATGAATTTCTGAACAGGTTGGCTTTTATTCAGTCCTTCATAGACACAAGATGAACTGTTGTCCTCTATGTCATGGGTGATTTTAATGCTGACATGTCAGATAAGTCCTTATTCGCACAACATCTGCAGCAGTTCTGTGATGAATCTAAACTAATTATATCAAGTAAAACTTTATTGCCCGATACAAAGTTTTACCTATGTAAGTGAAGCGTGGCACACAACTTCCTGGCTAGACCATATTGTGACCACAGCCGATGCTCATGACCCACTGGAAAGTATAGAGATATGTTATGGGCTGGCCACCACTGATCACATACCAGTTGCTATGCTGCGCCCTGCTTCAGGACAAGCTCTCCCAGCTGAACGTGCCTGATTCCACCTGCTGGTGGATCACAGACTTCCTGTCTGACAGGAAGCAGTGCGTTAAGCTGGGAACACAAGTCTCTGACTCCCGGTCCATCAGCACCGGATCTCCTCAGGGCTGCGTCCTTTCTCCTCTGCTCTTCTCCCTGTACACGAACAGTTGCACCTCCAGTCATCCATCCGTCAAACTCCTGAAGTTTGCGGACGACACCACCCTTATTGGGCTCATCTCTGGTGGAGACAAGTCTGATTATAGGTGGGAAGCGGACAACCTGGTGACCTGGTGCAGCCAGAACAACCTAGAGCTCAATGCTCTTAAGACAGTGGAGATGGTTGTGGACTTCAGGAAGAATACAGCCCCACTCACCCCCATCACCCTGGGTGACTCCCCAGGAAACACTGTGGAGTCCTTCCGCTTCCTGGGCACTATCCTCTCCCAGGACCTCAAGTGGGAACTGAACATCAGCTCCCTCACAAAGAAAGCACAACAGAGGATGTACTTCCTGCGGCAGCTGAAGAAATTCAACCTGCCAAAGACAATGATGGTGCACTTCTACACAGCCATCATTGAGTCCATCCTCACCTCCTCCATCACCATCTGGTACGCTGCTGCCACTGCCAAGGACAAGAGCAGACTGCAGCGTATCATCCGCACTGCGGAGAAGGTGATTGGCTGCAATCTGCCTACCCTCGAGGACCTAAACACCTCGAGGACCCTCAGGCGAGCGAGGAAGATTGTGGCCGACTCCTCCCACCCTGGACACTCCCTGTTTCAGTCACTCCCCTCCGGCAGAAGGCTGCGGTCCATCAGGACCAACACCTCTCGACACAAAAACAGTTTCTTCCCTTCTGCTGTTGGCCTCTTCAACAAGGCCAAGGGTTCACACTGACTTAATGACTTTACTTTAATGACTCTAATATTCTGCACTACATTACTGCATCTTGTACATTTGTATTTTTTGTCATATTTGTATTTTTATATTGTAAATTAGGCAACTTATATATTTTATTGTATATTTTATTTTAATTATAATTCCACTTTAGTATAGATAGTATAGTTATATAGTATAGATATTTAGTATAGATAGTCCACATATTTAAATTTAAGGTTACTATATGTTTATTGTATGCACCTTCCTGCCAAAGCAAATTCCTTGTCTGTGCAAACTTTCATGGCCAATAAATCCCTTTCTGATTCTGATTCTGAGTGCACCCCTGCTGGCCAACAATGGTAATGTTGCTCCCTCAAGAAAACTGGACTGGTCAAAATTGACCAAAGAGGATATGCATAGATATTATATTATTATTAGCAGCTTACTCAGTGATGTTGAATTGCCTATGGATGCCCTAATGTGTACGGATATGAACTGCAAGGATAAACATCATGCTGAAAAGCTCTGTGCCGTGTGTGATGATATTGTCAAATGTCTTTTAGAGCTGAAACGATTCATCGATTGATTTGAGTAATTCGATTACAAAAAAGGATCGATGAATTTTTCTTGCCTCGAGTCATCGTTTATTTAATTTTTTAGAAACTGCACAAATCGAGACTCAAGACATGAAGACATGTCATACAGTAGCTGACCGTCACGAACAGCCAAACCGGGGCTGGGGTAGCTTGCTACTGTAGCTAACGCTAAATGTTTGTTGCAGATTGCGTTAATCCAAGGAACAAACCAAGGGCGTAACCATGGTTTAGACATTGGGGGGGTCCAATTTTTTATTATTATTTGTTAAGTGCATTGCCTACAATTCTATATTTATATATGAAAATGTGGACATTTAGAACATAGTTTCGAGGACTACATTGACCATTTGAATTCACATCTAAAGGAATAGTGTAATCATGTAATGTCTGCCCCGCCCCACACACACACACACACACACATACACACACACACACACTTTGTTTTGGTTAGTTGCTTACTGACCTTAAACACACCTACCAATTACAATTATGCTCTTCCAGTAGTACTGTAGCAAAAAGGATAGCTTCCAATGGAAAAATACCACAAACCCAAAGCATGTTTTTTTAATGTTATTTTAATTAGGACAACTACTGATGTACTTTTGTGATGTACAAACTTAAAATCTTGATTTTTACTATAAAAAGCAAGTCTGATTATTTACACTGACAATTATTTACATTGACTGGAACACAGAAGAGAAATGAACATGGGATGTCTATGTAGGTGTAAAAGTGCTACAGCCAAAGGAAAGGCAGCATAGGACTGAGATGGAAAAGTATTAACTAAATAAATGACCCAAAAACCTGGAGGCGTTCATTATTAAGCTCAACTAAGCTCTGACAGATCTGTTTCCTGTCCAAAGCATCCAACTTTTCCTGATGAACATGGCAAATGGCAACGTTGTTCAGCCGGGTCTGCGACCTATATTTAATATTCTGCTTTTACGAGGCTACTCGTTTTATTTGCTTACTTAAAGCTCGGTATCAAGTTACTTACTGTCTGAAAAAAACTCCGTATGCTTGGCTGTTGGTCCAGTTTCTTCTGCTTTTTACGTACCGGTAACCTCAAATCCTCCATTACTCTTTACTTTCTTGGCTCTCACTGAAGAAAGAGTGTGGGGTAACCATGACAACGCAGAAAGTCGCGAGGTGGTTTCAAACTAAATCGCACAAGTGTACAATTAGGAGGGGGGATTCTTAACAAACGGAAATAAATTGAAAATAAATAAGACATAACAAGAGACCGATCCATTGACAGGGTTCATAAAAAGAGAACATGTCATATATTTTACATTTTATCCTGCTGTATATTGGGGGGGACAGGTTAGTATTTTCTCAACATTGGGGGGGACACGACCCCCCCAAAGAATGCGTGGTTACGCCGTTGGAACAAACGCTTCGTAACTGGAACGTTTTTACTTTTAATTGACGATATTGAACACATATGTTAAGTAACTTGTCTTTACTCTAAATATCTTCTCCGTTTTCAATTTGAAGCAGTATCTAACTTATTGTAGGAAATCTCCCATTCCATTCTCTCGCTAGCTTCGCTTTGGCTAAAGTCAGATGGATGATGATGCATGCATTATTCACACCTACGGTTTTAATACCGACTGTACAAATACCACTTTGACACACTTGCTAGAAATGATCCGCTGGTTAAATGTAGCATGATCTTATACCCACAATACTGTAGCTTTTTGCAGCAGCAGCTTTTAAATCTGAGTTCGAGTAGCTTTTGTAGTCGCAAAACAAAGTCACGTAATGTGACGAGATTCAATTAAAAAGTATAACAAACTCACCAGGGACAACGGCAACATTGGCAACCTTGCACCATGGATTATGATTTGTATGTCATCTTTAAATTCAGTGTCTGAACAGGACTGGGTGTGAAGGCACACATGATTAGTTTCTCCTCCACCTTGAACATGAAACCTAGATTCTAGGTTATAAATGTTGCCAAAGACCAACGGTTGCTACGTTACAAGTAACCAATCCGATTGGCCAACGCTCTTCACTGTTCCACTGTCCTTCCACAAGTACTTTCCAGTTTTGAAAATAGTTCCAGCAACTACATTTCTGCAAGTTTTTCCCTTTTCTCAACTTATTTAGCATCTTTAGGTGAGTTCATTTTACAAGGATTGAAAACAAATTCAAAATATGAACAGGATTCATCTCCCATCTTTGTCGAAACAAATTGGTTGTTCATTATTAATTGACGTGTTATTTTCTCATGTTTATTTATAATTACTTTTCAATTGAGCAATGTATGTTTTATCCGATTACTCGATTAATCGATGGAATAATCGGTAGAATAATCGATATTACTCTCGATACTCGCGATACTAAAATATTCGATAGCTGCAGCCCTAATGTCTTTATGCTTCCAGTGAACCTTTTATTAATCACAAGAGTAAGGTCCCTAACATACGGCCTGGCTGGAATGAGTTTGTGTCTGAGCAACATGCTGCTGCTAGAGAGGCCTTTAGACATCTGGTCAGAGGCAGGCAGACCCAGACAGGGAGTGTTGCTTGATAAGAAAAAACTCACAAATGCTAGATTTAAATATGCACTTTGTTTTATTAAGAAAAATGAAAACACAATGAGAGCAGACTCGCTGGCCAGAAAGATGCAGAATAACAATCTTACTGACTTCTGGAAGGAGGTCAAGATCATAAATAATAACAGAACTCCCCTCCCTTCTGATATCGAAGGGGTCCAGAGAAGATTGCTGATCTATGGCGTGAGCACTACAGTAAACTATTTAATTGTGTTAAAAGTAACACCAGTAGAATTGATACTGAATACAAAGGTCTCTCTGGAGACATGATAGTTAGATCAGTAGATATTTATGATTCCATCCACATGCTAGACAACAACAAAGCTTGTGGTATGGATTGCATTTCTGCAGAACATCTAAAAAATGCCAGTTATAGTCCATTACTTGCCATTTGTCTTACTGGATTTATGGTTCATGGGGTTCTACCAAACTCTTTTATGTCAGTGCCTGTTCTTAAAGATAAGGCTGATAAACTGAACAGCATAGACAACTATCGACCCATTGCATTAGCCAGTGTCTTGTCTAAAGTGTTCGAGAGAATTCTATTAATGAAATTGGAAATGTATGTTCTGCTGACAATCAGTTTGGTTTTAAAAGAAAACATGGTACTGATCTCTGTAACTATGCTCTGAAGGAGATTGTCTCTAGGTACACAAGTCTTAATTCATCTGTATTTTTATGATTTATCTTTTCAATTCAAATTCAATTCAAAAAAACTTTATTTGTCCCCAAGGGGGCAATTGAAGGCACATAGAGCAGCAGCATTACAAAGGACAAGGCCATGTCCAAACATAAAACAAACAAAAACAAACAAAAACACAGCGTTGCTACCTGGCAGACAATACACACAAGCACAGGTGTCTACAAATACACAAATATATATAAATATGTATAAAAATATGCAAAGTGCATGTTTATAAATGGAGACCTGACTCTCAACAGTGTAAAATGGGTCAAATATGACAGAAATATAAAGTGCAATCAATTAAATAGATAAATAAAATACCATGCTGGTCATAATACAATTATTGAGATGAATTGAAGCGAGGTACTTGTGTTGTAACAGTTAATGGGAGTGAGGGGGCAAAACAGAGTTCACGGCTTCACCAGTCCATGTGGGGGGGGCACGAGCCCGGGTGGGGGGTTTAGGAGGAGTTGAGGAGGTGAACAGCCTTGGGAACAAAGGTTGCTTTTCTCCTCTGTGTCCTGCAGCCGGGGCAGCGTAGTCGGCGCCCTGAGGGGAGCCACTCAAAGGCGGGGTGTAGAGCGTGTGAGGGGTCCTGCATAATTCTGTTGGCTAACCGGAGTGTTTGCTGGTCGTGGATGGAGGAGAGAGTTCTTGTTGGAAGTCCAATTATCTTAGAGCAGACTCTGGCCGTACTCTCTAGACGGTTTCTGTTTTGGAGGGTGATGGAGTGGAACCAGCAAGTTATGGAAAATGTACAGATGCTTTCAATGAATGAGTAATAGAAAGTTAGCAGTATGTTTTTGCTAACTCCAAAGGAATTTAGTTTCCTTAGGAGATACTTCCGCTGGTGACACTTCCTAAGGATCTCTTCAGTGTTGGAGGAGAATTTCAACTGGCTGTCGAAGATGGTGCCCAGGTATTTATACTCCTCCACCAGCTCCACCGGCTTCCCGTGGATTGAGATGATGGATGCTGCGGCCAGCTCTCCCTGCCTCTTAGAGAAGGTCACCACCATCTCTTTGGTCTTACTCACATTCATCTCAAGGCATGAGCTGTCGCACCACTCCACAAACTCCTGGAGAGCTGATCCATGCTGCTGTGAAGGACCTGAGAGCAGGGACAGGAGAACTGTATCGTCTGCGTACTTCACCAGGTGACACTGAGGCTGTGTGGATCTGCAGTCATCTGTATAGAGGATGAAGAGCAGAGGTGAGAGCACACAGCCCTGAGGGGAGCCCGTCGAGGTGTGTCGGATGTCGGAGAGTGTGTTGTTGACCCGGACTCTCTGTGACCTGTCGGTTAGAAAATCCAGTATCCACCGGATGAGCTGGTCGTCTAGATGAAAGTAGGAGGTGAGTTTGTTCGCCAGGATGTGGGGCTGTAGTGTATTGAATGCAGAGGAGAAGTCTACAAACAAGAGTCTGGCTGATGTGTTGGGCCGCTCTAGATGTTTATGTACAGTGTCAATGATGAATGCTTTTGCGTCGTCCACACCTCTGCCTGCGCGGTAAGCATACTGTAGTGGGTCCATCAGACTGTCGGTTACAGTGAGGATGTGTTTTTTAACGACCCTCTCCATGGCCTTCATCACCAGGGATGTGAGGGCCACAGGCCTGAGGTCGTTAAGGGTATTGATGGTGCCTTTCTTTGGGATGGGGATGACTGTGGAGTGTTTCCACAGCTGGGGGACTGTGCTGGTGTCCATGGATCTTTGAAACAGGGTTTGGAACACTCCCCCCAGCTGCTCAGCACAGAACCTCAGGACGCGGCCACTGATGTTGTCTGGGCCAGGAGAGCTGTTCTCCCTGGTCCTCCTGAGGGCTCTGACCACCTCCTCTGTTTTAAAGGCGAGTGTGGAGTCACCAGGTTTCAGTGTTTTTAATGTATCTGCCATTTGGGTGGAGTTGTCAGTCTCAAACCTGGTGAAAAAGGAATTGAGGTCGTTAGGGAGAGATGTGGAGCTGCTTCCCGCCACCTGGATGGTTTTGTGGTTGGTAGTAACGGTGTTAACAGCAGCCATGGTTTTGAGGCCCTGCCAGGCTGAGCGGAGGTTCCCCTGGGTGAATTTTTCCTCTACCTTGTTCTTGTACTTCAGCTTAGCAGTTTTAATGGCACGCTTAACTTCCCTGTTGACCTCCTTCTTATCGGACTCTGAGCCAGTGAAGAAAATCCTTTTTTTCTTGTTGAGAATTTCCTTCAGTTCTTTTGTAATCCAGGGCTTATTGTTTGGGAAGATGGTGACCGTTTTGGAGGGGATGATGTTGTCCACACAGAAGTTGATGTAGGATGAGACAGTGTCCACTTGCTCCTCCATGTCGTTTGAAGGGGTTAGGAGGTTATTCCAGTCTGTGGATTCAAAGCATCCTTGCAGCGCTTGGATGCTGTTGCTAGTCCACTGCTTGATGTTTTTAATAACCTTATTTGCCCTCCTTATGACAGGTGTGTAAGCTGGAGCAAGCAGGATGGTGTCGTGGTCGGCAGTGCCAAGAGGGGGGAGGGCTATGGACCTGAAAGCATCTGGTACAGAGCCATAGCATTTATCAAGTGTCCTCCCACGGCGAGTGGTGCATGTTACATACTGTTGGAAGCCTTTGAGTGATTTATCAGGAGAGCAGTGGTTAAAATCACCCAGGATGAATTTTGGGGAGTCTGGTGAGATGTGTTCCAGTCTATTTAATGAGCGTGTGATGTGCTCAGTGGCAGTAGCTGCGTTTGCTCTGGGGTGGATGTAAGTCAGGATGATAAAAAGTTGAGGAAACTCTCTGGGAAGGTAAAAGGGTCGTAGGGAGACAGCCAGGAGCTCGATGTCAGGGGTGCACAGTTTCTCTCTCACTACGACTGTGGTGCACCAGCGGGTGTTCACATAGATACACACTCCGCCACCATGTTGTTTACCGGTGCGCTCACTGTCCCGGTGTTACAAGCCAACTGGTTTTCAAGACAACTGGTTTTTCTACGCGTGCACGCGCTGTGTTCCCTTCACATCTGCGGTGGCTGTCTGTCTCGGTCACCAGATTCGTCACACATTCACAAACATATTACTACAGTTCTTCAATCTACATTTCATATCCATTGCGGCGATCTTGACTGTATAAGTGAGCGCTACATCCCAACGAAGTATAAAGAAACACATTCAAGAACATATATTTATAGAAAGATCGCAAGGACCTGGATTCGATCCCAAGGACCTGGATTCGATCCCTGTTGAACAAAACGACAAACCCGTCCATGTGTGTGGCTCATCTGATTGAGCCACCGATTATTTGAAATGCCACTGTCATTTTGGCTATTAGTAATGACGTCAAATCGCATCTGTGTCCAAGACACCTTTTGGTTTAGGTGAGCTAAGACAACTGGTTTGGTTACCTCGGGCGGATATTAAAGCACTTCCAAACATATTTAGCGGCTCTTTACCGAGGCTGCGGCTAGACACCACTGACGCATTTTGACATAAACAAATGTACGTTTTGTGACCAATATACAGTAATGATCGTACTGTGAAAAGATACTACAAACACTGTGGTAGCCACAGGACGAGTGGAATATACTAGTAATGTTCTACCCACAAACAATGGGAAGCACAGTAGCTGCCACATATTCCTTTTATACCGAATTTAGGTGACGTTTTAGCTTGATTGTTAATGGTCACTTAAAGTCGCAGTTTCTGTAATAAAGCACTATTTTGTTTATTATTATTAAAGTCTGGAAACACTAAATACAGCTTAAATAGAGTAAATTTCTCCTAGATCGGTGGACCCGTGGGTTAAGCCACTGTCTCCCAATCCTTTTTTGTTTTGCCCAACAGGGATCAAATCCAGGTCGTTACGATCTTTCTATAAATATATGTTCTTAAATGTAGACTATTTGTGGTTGTGATGTAGTGCTCACTTATACAGTCATGATCGCGTGGCTTGGAGGTCTCCAACAGTAGCCTACTTCCCATTGTTTGTGGGTAGAACATTACTAGTATATTCCACTCGTCCTGTGGCTACCACAGTGTTTGTAGTATCTTTTCACAGTACGATCATTACTGTATATTGGTCACAAAACGTACATTTGTTTATGTCAAAATGCGTCAGTGGTGTCTAGCCGCAGCCTCGGTAAAGAGCCGCTAAATATGTTTGGAAGTGCTTTAATATCCGCCCGAGGTAACCAAACCAGTTGTCTTAGCTCACCTAAACCAAAAGGTGTCTTGGACACAGATGCGATTTGACGTCATTACTAATAGCCAAAATGACAGTGGCATTTCAAATAATCGGTGGCTCAATCAGATGAGCCACACACATGGACGGGTTTGTCGTTTTGTTCAACAGGGATCGAATCCAGGTCCTTGCGATCTTTCTATAAATATATGTTCTTGAATGTGTTTCTTTATACTTCGTTGGGATGTAGCGCTCACTTATACAGTCAAGATCGCCGCAATGGATATGAAATGTAGATTGAAGAACTGTAGTAATATGTTTGTGAATGTGTGACGAATCTGGTGACCGAGACAGACAGCCACCGCAGATGTGAAGGGAACACAGCGCGTGCACGCGTAGAAAAACCAGTTGTCTTGAAAACCAGTTGGCTTGTAACACCGGTCGAGTCTGAGAGGGGGGGCGAAGCCATCAATATGCGTCGTGCTTTCTTCATCGTTCTTATTTAACCACGTTTCGTGTGAAAGCAAGAATAGAGGCACTTCTGTATTCATGCATGTGGTTAACGTTGGCTTGTAACTCATCCAATTTGTTGCGGAGGGAGCGCACATTGGCCAAGATGATAGACGGAAGCGGCCGTTGTTTACACTTCTCCCGTTTGAGCCTAGCTATAATTCCTCCCTTTTTCTTGCCCCTTCTAGTTACCTTTTTTTTTATTGTGAGCGTGGTTGTGTGCGCTGGATGAGTTCTTGCGGATTATTTCCTCGGGAAAAGTATCCGTGGTGCAGGTGAGATGAGATGAGAGTCCGAGCTGCAGCAAAAAGTCTCTTGTGTAGGTGATTTTGCCGTCGGGAATATTTTTCCAATTTGCAGAAACAGACTCACATATAATCCACATTTGAAGTATCGTCCATATGAGTGTGCGGATATCCATGCTGGAAAACAGTTAGTCCAGGGAGGGCGAGAAAAAAGCTTGTTACTTCAGGTTCGCCAGGTAAACACAGGTAACAGTGGAGGCTGCTCGCGAATGGGCTTGGCCAGGTAGCGATTCAAAACAAACAAACAAACAGCGATGCAAAGTACACACCGTACAGGCACATGGACACAATGCGTCCAGTATTTTCTTTACACAATGCGTAAAGTAGGGTAGAGACAAAACAACGAAAGCTGCTCTACGAGCTGACCGGTCGACCACACGAGCAGCGACCCGGAAGCACCCGGAATGGATCAGGGAGGGTATGGAGGGTATTTTGATGCTTTCAATAGAATTTGTCATGAAAAACTGTTTATGAAGCTACTAGCGAGAGGTGTCCCTAAAACTCTTGTGAGGATTTTGGTGTTCTGGTATGCCAATCAAACTGTTCATGTTAAATGGGACAATGTTGTATCAGCTCCTTTCTATGTTGGTAACGGTGTTCGACAAGTAGGAATTGTATCTCCCTTTTTGTTTAATGTTTATATGGACGACTTATCAAGCCAGCTGAATAAGACAAATACAGGCTGTCTTGTAGAAGCATCTATTGTCAATCATCTGATGTACGCAGATGATTTGGTCTTACTCAGCCCATATAGTGCTGGGCTGCAACACATGCTGAGGGTGTGCTCTCAGTATGGCATAGATCATGATATAATATATAATGCAAAGAAAAGCCACATAATGATAGACAGAAGTAATCAGGACCGGAAATTAACCTTCCCTAACGTTTATTTATCTGCCAGTCCCCTTGGTGTTTGTGAGAAAATAAAATATCTAGGCCATTTCATTTCTGATGAATGGACAGATGACAACGATATATATCGAAAGCGTTGTAAAATCTATTCTCAGGCCAATATGTTAGTAAGAAAGTTTTCTATGTGCTCAGATTCAGTTTAATGTTCCCTGTTTAGAACCTACATAACACCATTGTACACTGCTCATTTGTGGTCTAATCACAGGAAAAGGAGTATACAGAGACTCAAAGTAGCTTACAATTATGCTTTTAGATTGCTGCTTCATGTGCCTAGGTGGCATAGTGCTAGTCAGTTGTTTGTGTCTAAGCACGTACCAACCTTTGAGGCGCTCATGAGGCCATTGATATATGGTTTCATGTGTCGACTGGACAAGTCTGAGAACTGTATAATAGAGGCTCTGGTCAACCCTCTAAAGAGCTGCTATCAATTTACAGAGGAAAAAGTAGCCTCAACTGTCCTAGACTTTTAGCTACGGTACTAATGCTGAAGGCTCGCTGATATCACTGTCTGTCTTACTAAAACAGTGTATCTATGCGTCGTTGCTAACGTGTGCTGACGTTGTGACTGTGTGTGTATGTGAGAGAGACGCTTGAGTGACAGAGAGACGGAGGGAGAGCAGCGAAAGGAAATGCAGCTCAACAAATACGCTGCATGATTTAAATAGCGTAATAAAAAAAAGAATAATAACGAAACGCAATATGTGGCGGCCGGTGTTGATTCTGCGGCGCACCGCCCACAAATTAGTCTATGTGTGGGCAACACTGCGGCATTGAAATGTAGCCTACCAATTGCCTCTCTTTTGCTGTTGCAGTTGTTTTTTTGCTTTCTGAAACAACATACTGGCTATCACGCATGAGAATTTCTAATTCCAGTGAATTTTTGTAAAACCTGCTTTCTGGAATACATCTCTGATGATAAGAGAGAGACAACATGTTTACTTAGAAAGTCAGTTGATAAGTCACTTATCAACAGGTGAAGTGTATTTTCATCTTTCCTCTGCTTATCCCTACAGTGTGGATCATGGTGGAGAGTGCTGGATCAAACCTGGCCTTAGGAAATGTGAGTATTGACTGCTACTTGGTTCTAGTACACAGGGTCAGGGACAATACCATTAGTGACTTGGGGGGTATTCCAGGTAGCAGGTTTAGTGAAAACTCTGAGTTGTTTAACCCTGAAAACAGGCAAACTCAGAGGTTTCCGTTCCAGAAAGAGAGGTAACGAAACCTTTTGGTAAGTTACCAGTTACCATGGTAACTTACGCCGTGAAACTAACCTGCTTGCTAGCAGGTTAGTTCCATGCCATACTCTGAGTTTTACCTATCGCCTCCCACTTTCTGAGTTTGATAGCGTTGGAAGACATGGGATATCGTTTCCTGGTTCAGCCGAGCGATCTCGAACAAAATTAAATTCGCTTAGTTATACGCCAGGAGACGATTTTAAGACTGCGATTTGATGTGCTTTAATTCCCTGATGAATGCCCAAGTTAACGTTACCGTTTCCCGTCACAATCTGTAATTTATTTGAGCAACATTCTCAGCCCTTGGGTCTTCATCGCTAGTGTTATACGCCGTGGACAAGCACACAGAATTGACCAAAATCTTTTTGGCACTGAAATAAAGACAAATCATTTAAATTGTAGGATTTGGTCTTCTTCATTGTCTACAAATAGAAATCTAACAATGGCCTTGGTTTGAAGGAAGATGGGAAACTGAACAGTGTATTAACATTAACCAAATAATGCCAATAGCCTACCAATTGCAGTTATATGACTCTTTGGGTTAAATTAAAGCAAGAATGGTCAAATTAAGGTGAAATAATATAATCATGTAATGATATTGCAAATGAATGAAATAAATGAAGGTTAACTAGGCCTACTCTACCATGACTATTGTAAACCAGAGATACAAAGCCAGAGCTGAGGAGAAGGTCTCAGGAGATCAATCATCCACAGAAAAATGCTTCACAATTCCTTTTAATACCCAAGAACAACTACAATCACACCACAATCTTGACCCTTTCTTATCAACATGACAATGCTACAGGAAGTTACACAATGAGATGTGAGAGCCATCAAGTTGAGACTCCATCCAGTAACTCCATAGTTTACCATATGAAAGGTGGGGGCAGGTTGATAGCCTTACAAGGTCAGCCTTTATTCTTCTGCCCTAGTACACCATCTCGTGGTCAAAATAGAAATTCAGCAAATTCAACAATTCACATTAATATAGGTTATTGTTCCTACAATTAACATCACCTGTGACTATGCATCCTCCCGTAACTGGAGTTCCAGTAAATCTTTTTCGAGATTAGTCTTTATTTGTCTACCCTAAGTAGGCCTACACCATCTCTTGGTCAGTTTTTGGCACTTTCTTCATGAGGTACAGTTTGTACAACTCATTTATTTGTAACTATATAGGAATACATGAGATTACATTAGCTACATTTCACAGTTCCACATGCAAAATACACCTGCCATTAAATGAACATCTCACTGTAGCATCCATGCTCTGTTCAACAGGATTAGAATGTGCAAATCGTTTTTAGACGATGTAAATAATAGTAGGCTTCATGGGGAGAGAACTACCAGCTACCACATAATTCTCTGCATCCATTTCTGCGACAGCAGTCAATGTATTTTCGTCATAATCATCATCATCATCTTTTGATGAAAGGCATTCTGTTGGGGGAAACTGCTTGAAATAGGCACCAATTGATATTTAGATAGTATCATGTCGAATATGATTAAAACCAAGGTGACGTCGAGACTACAATCACAAGCGTAGCCTAAGCAAACTATGCATTACCTGTTCGTAGTATGTTTTATAGCTATTTAATAAAACATTGAACATGCTATTTTATTAAGGCCACCACTTTTTCTCCTGTAATATTAACGGACAGTAGGGTTAAATGTTCAATGTATGGAGTGGCTATTACATTCAAATGTAGCTTATGCTCGGCAGCAATTGTCTCCCACGTCACTTCCATACGCTGCTACAGCCGTGTTGCTTTTTCCCGGAATATGTACTCGACCATAAACACTAAATAAAACTTGAATCTGAAGTTTGGTGAAGTAGGACAACGTTTTTTGTCGCCGGGTGGCATGGTGGATCCTAGTATCGGAGCTCCATCGATGTTGGCTTTCAATAGTTCTCATGCCCGCGCTTAACTCTGAGTTGACGTACTCCGAGTTGAGTTAACTAATTCATATCAGCTTTTCTGGAACCGAATTCTCAGAGTTTCCCATTTCAGAGTAACTCAACTCAGAGTTCAGGGTCAATCTCAGAGTTTGTTAAACCCGCTACCTGGAATACCCCCTTGGACACTGTCCAAAATGGACACACACACACTGTAAACACTACTTTTAGAAGCAATAATTTAATTCACACTTACCCATATCAATACTGTGTGTATGTCTTAGGGGGTTCACCGATCCAATATTAAGATATGGATATCGGCCCCGATATTGACAAAATAGTTACTTTTGTATGTTTGACCAATACACAATTTTGTTTCTACTGCTACATTTTATTTATTTAAATTAGGGCGGGTAACACAGGTTTCTTTTTGAGCCTGGGAATCACCTGTCGTCACACGACTTCGACTGCCGACGGTCGCTGAATGATGGAGAGAGGGCTTTTAAATGGGAAGTTCCATCTTGGTTTGAGTGAGATTTGAATATTATGGAGCAGGATATCGTAGTAGGCTATGAGACAACATGTCTTAAATGTATTTATATTCCAGAACAAGTCTAATTTTGTGGATGTTTATCATACAGCAGTATAGTTTGTGAGTGAATAAAACTCCCTCACAATTTAAGTTTTTTTCCATCTGAACTTTGTTATATGGCCATTATCATCCAGTTAGGCCTATTAGAAGTTTTGATGTACTATTAATGTTATAAAAAATGTATTGGGGTAAGATTTTAACAGATTGAATACATTTGCGATTAAATGCGATTAATCATTATGAAATAATGCGCTTAATCGCGATTAAATATTTTAATTGCTTGACAGCCCTAATTTAAATACGTTTGATTACATTCTACTTTCGCATTTTGAATGCACAATCAATAACAACTAATAAGAATTCAGTACATTACATCTGTTATTTTGTCTTAGTTAGTAAAGTCTGGTGCCTTTAGTCTCTTCCACATGGTAGAAGGAAGGTATAAGGCGGGAGGTGTACAGGTGTACAATTCAACAACGGTATCGGATCGGTATCAGGTATCAACAGATACACAAAACCCAAGCATCGGTATCGGGACTGAAAAAGTCGGATCGGTGCATCCCTAGTACGTCTGTGTCTGCTATGTGTGCACATCAATACCCCTCCATTCTTGCCTTCCTCTCCTCCTCTCCTCCCTTCCCCTCACATCTCTCTTCTCCTTTCCTCTTCTCTTCTCCATCCCTCCTTCTTCTCCTCTCCTCTTGTCCTCCACCCCTCTCTTCTCCCCTCCCCCCTGTGAATGATGATGATGTATTGTGTCTTGGTCTCCCCCATCAGATGCCTGTGAGCTCACACTGGACCCAAACACAGCATGGAGATACCTCTCTCTGTCTGAGGAGAACAGAAAGGTGATAAGGAGAGAAGAGGAGCAGCCATATCCTGATCACCCAGAGAGATTTGAGTACCATCCACAGGTGCTGTGTCGAGAGGGTCTGTCTGGACGCTGTTACTGGGAGGCAGAGTGGAGGGGAGGAGGGGTTTCTATAGCAGTGACATATAAAGGAATCAGCAGGAGAGGAGAGGGTTATGACTATTTGCTTGGACACAATAATAAGTCCTGGAGTCTGTACTGTGGTAATAACAGTTACTATGCCAGGCACAATAAGAAGAGCACTTACATACCTGCCCCCCCCTCCAGCTTCCACAGAGTAGGAGTGTATCTGGACTGGCCGGCCGGCACTCTGTCCTTCTACACAGTCTCCTCTGACACACTGACCCACCTGCACACATTCCACAGCACATTCACTGAGCTCCTCTATCTTGGGTTCTATGTTCATTATCAATCCTCAGTGTCCCTGTGTCAGGTAGAATAGCACACTGTGCTCACATATATGTCATCGAAGATTGAATTGTATACAGTTAGAATTGATATCCCAGAGTGTTTGTAGATATTGGCGTGTGTTGAAAGTTTTTTATTTTTTATTGTTGACAAACAACAATCCTGTCTTTGATCTCAGTTCCACTGAATGTGATTAATGTGAACTAAATAATGTATTTGTGACTAAATAAGGAGAAATAAAGATGTTTTATACAGGATGATAGAAGACATGCTGCGTGTTTGTTGGTGACCCAGTGGCCCTAGACACACACACAGCAGTGTTTCCCCTACCATTATATTAGGCAACTACAGCTGTTTATTAAGTTAAAGGTTTGCTACAGATTAGAACTTGAAGTGGCGGGCGATGAGGTCTTAAAATATTTTGAGAAGGTCTTCAAAAAGTCATAAAAAGGTATTGAAATTAACATCAGGATAACTGCATATACCCTGATTAAGTTCTGCAGACCTTTTTGCTTCCTTGCATATTGTGGATTTTCTCCTTTGATAGACATGAACTATTGAACTGATTATGTAACTGTTTGGAACTACTGTTTAAAGGAGTGCTCAGATAATGTCATGTCAGAGAGCCCTTCTATTACAGACATCACTTTGGTACTGTTTTAAAACTGCTCCTCCTTCCTGCAAGAATAAACAGAACAAGACAAATTATTCTGACCTCAGACTTGTAATGCTAAGATTCCACACCACCAGTCTGATATCAGGGGGTCCAGGGCCTCCCCTCTGACTCCACCAGTCTGATATCAGGGGGTCCAGGGCCTCCCCTCTGACTCCACCAGTCTGATATCAGGGGGTCCAGGGCCTCCCCTCTGACTCCACCAGTCTGATATCAGGGGGTCCAGGGCCTCCCCTCTGACTCCACCAGTCTGATATCAGGGGGTCCAGGGCCTCCCCTCTGACGACTGCTGCCCACTGGGTACAAAAACAATCTCAACTAAACCAAGCGCATGCACAGTCTCTGTACTTACACAATATTTATTTTTCATGACGACACAAACTGAAATTCATTCAACAAACAGTGCAGACGAGGGTGTTCGCTCCGAGGCAGTCCGAAGTCTCACCTGTAATGAGGCATGACAAACACTGACAACCTGATCATATCGTATTTATCTTGTGAGGAAAGATGACACCTATATAATATTCTACTGTAATATCAAACCTGTTTTTGTCCTTCTTCCCCTGTGATCCTGGGCAGCCTCATGTATTGGAACACAGGTGTGAGATCTGTGTTTTATGGAGTTCTGACACACCAAGACACTACCAAGGCCTCACACAAGTTCATGTCACTGTGTAGACTGCATGCCAAACGTGGTAAATGCATTGTAAACGCTAGACAGGAGCTGAAAAGCACTTTTAAGCAATAAAAAACTGAAAGTCTCAAAAAAAGAATCTAATGAGTAAATCTTGTCAGTAGTATCTGGATTAGTTAATATACCGTTGATTTGAGTCAGTGTGGCCTGTTTTAGGCTGAAATCTAAGCACTGTCATGTAATGTGAACCGTACAATGCACATGCTTTTACTGATTTAGGAACACAGAATATCTATTTTAAAACACCTTTACCATGTATAAACCAGCCACAGAAACATGTGATAACAGTTATGGATAAAGGAAAAACATTCAGAGAGAAGTTACATGCCAAACGTGGTAAATGCATTGAAAACGCTAGTCAGGAGCTGAAAAGCACTTTAAAGCAATAAAAAACTGAAAGTCTCAAAAAAAGAGTCTAATCAGTAAATCTTGTCAGTAGTATCTGGATTAGTTAATATACAGTTGATTTGAGTCAGTGTGGACTGTTTTAGGCTGAAATCTAAGCACTGTCATGTAATGACAACCAGTACAATGCACATGCTTTTACTGACTAGGAACACAGAATATCTATTCCAAAACACCTTTACCATGTATAAACCAGCCACAGAAACATGTGATAACAGTTATGGACAAAGGAAAACCATTCAGAGAGAAGTTTCATGCCAAACGTGGTAAATGCATTGTAAACGCTAGACAGGAGCTGAAAAGCACTTTAAAGCAATAAAAAACTGAAAGTCTCAAAAAAGAATCTAATGAGTAAATCTTGTCAGTAGTATCTGGATTAGTTGATATACAGTTGATTTGAGTCAGTGTGGCCTGTTTTAGGCTGAAATCTAAGCACTGTCATGTAAAGAGAACCAGTACAATGCACATGCTTTTACTGACTAGTTACACTAAATATCTATTCCAAAACACATTTTACCATCTATAAACCAGCCACAGAAACATGCAATAAAAGTTATAGATAAAGGAAAAACATTCAGAGAGAAGTTACATGCCAAACGTGGTAAATGCATTGAAAACGCTAGTCAGGAGCTGAAAAGCACTTTAAAGCAATAAAAAACTGAAAGTCTCAAAAAAAGAGTCTAATCAGTAAATCTTGTCAGTAGTATCTGGATTAGTTAATATACAGTTGATTTGAGTCAGTGTGGACTGTTTTAGGCTGAAATCTAAGCACTGTCATGTAATGAGAACCAGTACAATGCACATGCTTTTACTGACTAGGAACACAAAATATCTATTCCAAAACACCTTTACCATGTATAAACCAGCCACAGAAACATGCAATAAAAGTTATGGATAAAGGAAAACCATTCAGAGAGAGGTTACATGCCAAACGTGGTAAATGCATTGTAAACGCTAGACAGGAGCTGAAAAGCACTTTTAAGCAATAAAAACTGAAAGTCTCAAAAAAAGAATCTAATGAGTAAATCTTGTCAGTAGTATCTGGATTAGTTAATATACCGTTGATTTGAGTCAGTGTGGCCTGTTTTAGGCTGAAATCTAAGCACTGTCATGTAATGTGAACCGTACAATGCACATGCTTTTACTGATTTAGGAACACAGAATATCTATTTTAAAACACCTTTACCATGTATAAACCAGCCACAGAAACATGTGATAACAGTTATGGATAAAGGAAAAACATTCAGAGAGAAGTTACATGCCAAACGTGGTAAATGCATTGAAAACGCTAGTCAGGAGCTGAAAAGCACTTTAAAGCAATAAAAAACTGAAAGTCTCAAAAAAAGAGTCTAATCAGTAAATCTTGTCAGTAGTATCTGGATTAGTTAATATACAGTTGATTTGAGTCAGTGTGGACTGTTTTAGGCTGAAATCTAAGCACTGTCATGTAATGACAACCAGTACAATGCACATGCTTTTACTGACTAGGAACACAAAATATCTATTCCAAAACACATTTTACCATCTATGAACCAGCCACAGAAACATGTGATAACAGTTATGGACAAAGGAAAACCATTCAGAGAGAAGTTTCATGCCAAACGTGGTAAATGCATTGTAAACGCTAGACAGGAGCTGAAAAGCACTTTAAAGCAATAAAAAACTGAAAGTCTCAAAAAAAGAGTCTAATCAGTAAATCTTGTCAGTAGTATCTGGATTAGTTAATATACAGTTGATTTGAGTCAGTGTGGCCTGTTTTAGGCTGAAATCTAAGCACTGTCATGTAATGAGAAACAGTACAATGCACATGCTTTTACTGACTAGGAACACAAAATATCTATTCCAAAACACCTTTACCATGTATAAACCAGCCACAGAAACATGTGATAAAAGTTATGGATAAAGGAAAACCATTCAGAGAGAGGTTACATGCCAAACGTGGTAAATGCATTGTAAACGCTAGACAGGATCTGAAAAGCACTTTTAAGCAATGAAAAACTGAAAGTCTCAAAAAAAGAATCTAATGAGTAAATCTTGTCAGTAGTATCTGGATTAGTTAATATACCGTTGATTTGAGTCAGTGTGGCCTGTTTTAGGCTGAAATCTAAGCACTGTCATGTAATGTGAACCAGTACAATGCACATGCTTTTACTGATTTAGGAACACAGAATATCTATTTTAAAACACCTTTACCATGTATAAACCAGCCACAGAAACAAGTGATAACAGTTATGGATAAAGGAAAACCATTCAGAGAGAGGTTACATGCCAAACGTGGTAAATGCATTGTAAACGCTAGACAGGAGCTGAAAAGCACTTTTAAGCAATGAAAAACTGAAAGTCTCAAAAAAAGAATCTAATGAGTAAATCTTGTCAGTAGTATCTGGATTAGTTAATATACCGTTGATTTGAGTCAGTGTGGCCTGTTTTAGGCTGAAATCTAAGCACTGTCATGTAATGTGAACCAGTACAATGCACATGCTTTTACTGATTTAGGAACACAGAATATCTATTTTAAAACACCTTTACCATGTATAAACCAGCCACCGAAACATGTGATAACAGTTATGGATAAAGGAAAAACATTCAGAGAGAAGTTACATGCCAAACGTGGTAAATGCATTGAAAACGCTAGTCAGGAGCTGAAAAGCACTTTAAAGCAATAAAAAACTGAAAGTCTCAAAAAAAGAATCTAATCAGTAAATCTTGTCAGTAGTATCTGGATTAGTTAATATACAGTTGATTTGAGTCAGTGTGGACTGTTTTAGGCTGAAATCTAAGCACTGTCATGTAATGACAACCAGTACAATGCACATGCTTTTACTGACTAGGAACACAGAATATCTATTCCAAAACACCTTTACCATGTATAAACCAGCCACAGAAACATGTGATAACAGTTATGGACAAAGGAAAACCATTCAGAGAGAAGTTTCATGCCAAACGTGGTAAATGCATTGTAAACGCTAGACAGGAGCTGAAAAGCACTTTAAAGCAATAAAAAACTGAAAGTCTCAAAAAAGAATCTAATGAGTAAATCTTGTCAGTAGTATCTGGATTAGTTGATATACAGTTGATTTGAGTCAGTGTGGCCTGTTTTAGGCTGAAATCTAAGCACTGTCATGTAAAGAGAACCAGTACAATGCACATGCTTTTACTGACTAGTTACACTAAATATCTATTCCAAAACACATTTTACCATGTATAAACCAGCCACAGAAACATGCAATAAAAGTTATAGATAAAGGAAAACCATTCAGAGAGAAGTTACATGCCAAACGTGGTAAATGCATTGTAAACGCTAGACAGGAGCTGAAAAGCACTTTTAAGCAATAAAAAACTGAAAGTCTCAAAAAAAGAGTCTAATGAGTAAATCTTGTCAGTAGTATCTGGATTAGTTAATATACCGTTGATTTGAGTCAGTGTGGCCTGTTTTAGGCTGAAATCTAAGCACTGTTATGTAATGTGAACCGTACAATGCACAAGCTTTTACTGATTTAGGAACACAGAATATCTATTTTAAAACACCTTTACCATGTATAAACCAGCCACAGAAACATGTGAAAACTGTTATGGATAAAGGAAAAACATTCAGAGAGAAGTTACATGCCAAACGTGGTAAATGCATTGAAAACGCTAGTCAAGCTGAAAAGCACTTTAAAGCAATAAAAAACTGAAAGTCTCAAAAAAAGAGTCTAATCAGTAAATCTTGTCAGTAGTATCTGGATTGGTTAATATACAGTTGATTTGAGTCAGTGTGGACTGTTTTAGGCTGAAATCTAAGCACTGTCATGTAATGAAAACCAGTACAATGCACATGCTTTTACTGACTAGGAACACAGAATATCTATTCCAAAACACCTTTTCCATGTATAAACCAGCCACAGAAACATGTGATAACAGTTATGGACAAAGAAAAACCATTCAGAGAGAAGTTTCATGCCAAAAATGCATTGTAAACGCTAGACAGGAGCTGAAAAGCACTTTAAAGCAATAAAAAACTGAAAGTCTCAAAAAAGAATCTAATGAGTAAATCTTGTCAGTAGTATCTGGATTAGTTGATATACAGTTGATTTGAGTCAGTGTGGCCTGTTTTAGGCTGAAATCTAAGCACTGTCATGTAATGAGAACCAGTACAAAGCACATGCTTTTACTGACTAGGAACACAAAATATCTATTCCAAAACACCTTTACCATGTATAAACCAGCCACAGAAACATGCAATAAAAGTTATGGATAAAGGAAAACCATTCAGAGAGAGGTTACATGCCAAACGTGGTAAATGCATTGTAAACGCTAGACAGGAGCTGAAAAGCACTTTTAAGCAATAAAAAACTGAAAGTCTCAAAAAAAGAATCTAATGAGTAAATCTTGTCAGTAGTATCTGGATTAGTTAATATACCGTTGATTTGAGTCAGTGTGGCCTGTTTTAGGCTGAAATCTAAGCACTGTCATGTAATGTGAACCGTACAATGCACATGCTTTTACTGATTTAGGAACACAGAATATCTATTTTAAAACACCTTTACCATGTATAAACCAGCCACAGAAACATGTGATAACAGTTATGGATAAAGGAAAAACATTCAGAGAGAAGTTACATGCCAAACGTGGTAAATGCATTGAAAACGCTAGTCAGGAGCTGAAAAGCACTTTAAAGCAATAAAAAACTGAAAGTCTCAAAAAAAGAGTCTAATCAGTAAATCTTGTCAGTAGTATCTGGATTAGTTAATATACAGTTGATTTGAGTCAGTGTGGACTGTTTTAGGCTGAAATCTAAGCACTGTCATGTAATGACAACCAGTACAATGCACATGCTTTTACTGACTAGGAACACAGAATATCTATTCCAAAACACCTTTACCATGTATAAACCAGCCACAGAAACATGCAATAAAAGTTATGGATAAAGGAAAACCATTCAGAGAGAAGTTACATGCCAAACGTGGTAAATGCATTGTAAACGCTAGACAGGAGCTGAAAAGCACTTTTAAGCAATGAAAAACTGAAAGTCTCAAAAAAAGAATCTAATGAGTAAATCTTGTCAGTAGTATCTGGATTAGTTAATATACCGTTGATTTGAGTCCGTGTGGCCTGTTTTAGGCTGAAATCTAAGCACTGTCATGTAATGTGAACCGTACAATGCACATGCTTTTACTGATTTAGGAACACAGAATATCTATTTTAAAACACCTTTACCATGTATAAACCAGCCACAGAAACATGTGATAACAGTTATGGATAAAGGAAAAACATTCAGAGAGAAGTTACATGCCAAACTTGGTAAATGCATTGAAAACGCTAGACAGGAGCTGAAAAGCACTTTTAAGCAATAAAAAACTGAAAGTCTCAAAAAAAGAGTCTAATCAGTAAATCTTGTCAGTAGTATCTGGATTAGTTAATATACAGTTGATTTGAGTCAGTGTGGACTGTTTTAGGCTGAAATCTAAGCACTGTCATGTAATGACAACCAGTACAATGCACATGCTTTTACTGACTAGGAACACAGAATATCTATTCCAAAACACCTTTACCATGTATAAACCAGCCACAGAAACATGTGATAACAGTTATGGACAAAGGAAAACCATTCAGAGAGAAGTTTCATGCCAAACGTGGTAAATGCATTGTAAACGCTAGACAGGAGCTGAAAAGCACTTTAAAGCAATAAAAAACTGAAAGTCTGAAAAAAAGAGTCTAATCAGTAAATCTTGTCAGTAGTATCTGGATTAGTTAATATACAGTTGATTTGAGTCAGTGTGGCCTGTTTTAGGCTGAAATCTAAGCACTGTCATGTAATGAGAACCAGTACAATGCACATGCTTTTACTGACTAGGAACACAAAATATCTATTCCAAAACACCTTTACCATGTATAAACCAGCCACAGAAACATGCAATAAAAGTTATGGATAAAGGAAAACCATTCAGAGAGAGGTTACATGCCAAACGTGGTAAATGCATTGTAAACGCTAGACAGGAGCTGAAAAGCACTTTTAAGCAATAAAAAACTGAAAGTCTCAAAAAAAGAGTCTAATCAGTAAATCTTGTCAGTAGTATCTGGTTTAGTTAATATACCGTTGATTTGAGTCAGTGTGGCCTGTTTTAGGCTGAAATCTAAGCACTGTTATGTAATGTGAACCAGTAAAATGCACATGCTTTTACTGACTAGGAACACAAAATATCTATTCCAAAACACATTTTACCATCTATGAACCAGCCACAGAAACATGTGATAACAGTTATGGAGAAAGGAAAACCATTCAGAGAGAAGTTACATGCCAAACGTGGTAAATGCATTGTAAACGCTAGACAGGAGCTGAAAAGCACTTTTAAGCAATGAAAAAACTGAAAGTCTCAAAAAAAGAATCTAATGAGTAAATCTTGTCAGTAGTATCTGGACTAGTTAATATACCGTTGATTTGAGTCAGTGTGGACTGTTTTAGGCTGAAATCTAAGCACTGTCATGTAATGACAACCAGTACAATGCACATGCTTTTACTGACTAGGAACACAGAATATCTATTCCAAAACACCTTTACCATGTATAAACCAGCCACAGAAACATGTGATAACAGTTATGGACAAAGGAAAACCATTCAGAGAGAAGTTTCATGCCAAACGTGGTAAATGCATTGTAAACGCTAGACAGGAGCTGAAAAGCACTTTAAAGCAATACAAAACTGAAAGTCTCAAAAAAGAATCTAATGAGTAAATCTTGTCAGTAGTATCAGGGGGGTATTCCAGGTAGCGGGTTTAACAAACTCTGAGATTAACCCTGAACTCTGAGTTGAGTTACTCTGAAATGGGAAACTCTGAGAATTCGGTTCCAGAAAAGCTGATATGAATTAGTTAACTCAACTCGGAGTACGTCAACTCAGAGTTAAGCGCGGGCATGAGAACTATTGAAAGCCAACATCAATGGAGCTCCGATACTAGGATCCACCATGCCACCCGGCGACAAAAAACGTTGTCCTACGTCACCAAACTTCAGATTCAAGTTTCATTTCGTGTTTATGGTCGAGTACATTTTCCGGAAAAAAGCAACACGGCTGTAGCAGCGTATGCAAGTGGCGTGGGAGACAATTGCTGCCGAGCATACATTTGAATATAATAGCCAGTCCATACATTGAACATTTAACCCAACTGTCCGTTAATGTTACAGGAGAAAAAGTGGTGGCCTTAATAAAATAGCAGGTTCAATGTTTTATTAAATATAAAAACATACTACGCAGGTAATGCATAGTTTGCTTAGGCTATACGCTTTGATTGTAGCCTCGACGTCACCTTGGTTTTAATCATATTCGACATGATACTAATTCAATATCAATTGGTGCCTATTTCAAGCAGTTTCCCCCAACATAATGCTTTTCATCAAAAGATGATGATGACGAAAAGACATTGACTGCTGCCGTAGAAATGGATGCAGAGAATTATGTGGTAGCTGTGTTCTCTCCCCATGTAGCCTACTATTATTTACATCGTATTAAAACGATTTGCACATTCTAATCCTGTTGAACAGAGCATGGATGCTACAGTGAGATGTTCATTTAATGGCAGGTGTATTTTGCATGTGGAACTGTGAAATGTAGCTAATGTAATCTCATGTATTCCTAGATAGTTACAAATAAATGAGTTGTACAAACTGTACCTCATGAAGAAAGTGCCAAACAACTGACCAAGAGATGGTGTAGGCCTACTTAGGGTAGACGAATAAAGACTAATCTCGAAAAAGATTTACTGGAACTCCAGTTTTGGGAGGATGCATGGTCACAGGTGATAATAAAATAATTGTAGGAACAATAACCTATATGAATATTAATTGTTGAATTTGCTGAATTTCTATTTTGACCAAGAGATGGTGTACTTAGGGCAGAAGAATAAAGGCTGACCTTGTAAGGCTATCAACCTGCCCCCACCTCTCATATGGTAAACTATGGAGTTACTGGATGGATTCTCAACTTGATGGCTCTCACATCTCATTGTGTAACTTACTGTACCATAGTCATGTTGATAAGAAAGGGTCAAGATTGTGGTGTGATTGTAGTTGTTCTTGGGTATTAAAAGGAATTGTGAAGCATTTTTCTGTGGATGATTGATCTCCTGAGACCTTCTCCTCAGCTCTGGCTTTGTATCTCTGGTTTACAATAGGCCTAGTCATGGTAGAGTAGGCCTAGTTAACTTTCATTGATTTCATTCATTTGCAATATGATTACATGATTATATTATTTCACCTTAATTTGACCATTCTTGCTTTGATTTAACCCAAAGATTCAAATAACTGCAATTGGTAGGCTATTGGCATTATTTGGTTAATGTTAATAGGCCTACTGTTCAGTTTCCCATCTTCCTTCAAACGAAGGCTACTCATTGTTAGATTTCTATTTGTAGGCAATGAAGAAGACCAAATCCTACAATTTAAATGATTTTTCTTTATTTCAGTGCCAAAAAGCTTTTGGTCAATTCTGTGTGCACGTCCACGGCGTATAACACTAGCGATGAAGACCCAAGGGCTGAGAATGTTGCTCAAATAAATTACAGATCGTGACGGGAAACGGTAACGTTAACTTAGGTATTCATCAGGGAATTAAAGCACATCAAATCGCAGTCTTAAAATCGTCTCCTGGCGTATAACTAAGCGAATTTAATTTTGTTCGAGATCGCTCGGCTGAACCAGGAAACGATATCCCATGTCTTCCAACGCTATCAAACTCAGAAAGTGGGAGGGGATAGGTAAAACTCAGAGTTTGGCATGGAACTAACCTGCTCGCGACCAGGGGGGTATTCCAGGTAGCCGGTTTTGTGAAAACTCTGAGTTGTTTAACCCTGAAAACAGGCAAACTCCGAGGTTTCCGTTCCAGAAAGAGAGGTAACGAAACCTTTTGGTAAGTTGCCATGGTAACTTACGCTGTGAAACTAACCTGGTCGCTAGCAGGTTAGTTCCATGCCAAACTCTGAGTTTTACCTATCCCCTCCCACTTTCTGAGTTTATTAGCGTTGGAAGACATGGGATATCGTTTCCTGGGTTCAGCCGAGCGATCTCGAACAAAATTAAATTCGCTTAGTTATACGCCAGGAGACGATTTTAAGACTGCGATTTGATGTGCTTTAATTCCCTGATGAATGCCTAAGTTAACGTTACCGTTTCCCGTCACAATCTGTAATTTATTTGAGCAAGATTCTCAGCCCTTGGGTCTTCATCGCTAGTGTTATACGCCGTGGACGTGCACACAGAATTGACCAAAAGCTTTTTGGCACTGAAATAAAGACAAATCATTGAAATTGTAGGATTTGGTCTTCTTCGTTGCCTACAAATACAATGTAACAATGAGTAGCTAGGCCTAGCCTTGGTTTGAAGGAAGATGGGAAACTGAACAGTGTATTAACATTAACCAAATAATGCCAATAGCCTACCAATTGCAGTTATTTGACTCTTTGGGTTAAATCAAAGCAAGAATGGTCAAATTAAGGTGAAATAATATAATCATATAATCATGTAATCATATGGCAAATGAATGAAATCAATGAAGGTTAACTAGGCCTACTCTACCATGACTATTGTAAACCAGAGATACAAAGCCAGAGCTGAGGAGAAGGTCTCAGGAGATCAATCATCCACAGAAAAATACTTCACAATTCCTTTTAATACCCAAGAACAACTACAATCACACCACAATCTTGACCCTTTCTTATCAACATGACAATGCTACAGTAAGTTACACAATGAGATGTGAGAGCCATCAAGTTGAGACTCCATCCAGTAACTCCATAGTTTACCATATGAGAGGTGGGGGCAGGTTGATACCTTAAAAGGTCAGACTTTATTCTTCTGCCCTAAGTACACCATATCTTGGTCAAAATAGAAATTCAGCAAATTCAACAATTAATATAGGTTATTGTTCCTACAAATAACATCACCTGTGACCATGCATCCTCCCGTAACTGGAGTTCCAGTAAATCTGGAAAATTTCGAGATGAGTCTTTATTCGTCTACCCTAAGTAGGCCTACACCATCTTTTGGTCAGTTTTTGGCACTTTCTTCATGAGGTACAGTTTGTACAACTCATTTATTTGTAACTATATACGAATACATGAGATTACATTAGCTACATTACACAGTTCCACATGCAAAATACACCTGCCATTAAATGAACATCTCACTGTAGCATCCATTGTCTGTTCAACAGGATTAGAATGTGCACATCGTTTTTATACGATGTAAATAATAGTAGGCTACATGGGGAGAGAACTACCAGCTACCACATAATTTTCTGCATCCATTTCTGCGGCAGCAGTCAATGTCTTTTCGTCATCATCATCTTTTGATGGAAAGCATTATGTTGGGGGAAATAGGCACCAATTGATATTTAATTAGTATCATGTCGAATATGATTAAAACCAAGGTGACATCGAGGCTACAATCACAAGCGTATAGCCTAAGCAAACTATGCATTACCTGTTCGTAGTATGTTTTTATATTTAATAAAACATTGAACATGCTATTTTATTAAGGCCACCGCTTTTTCTCCTGTAGCCTAATATTAACGGACAGTGGGGTTAAATGTTCAATGTATGGACTGGCTATTACATTCAAATGTATGCTCGGCAGCAATTGTCTCCCACGCCACTTGCATACACTGCTACAGCCGTGTTGCTTTTTTCCGGAATATGTACTCGACCATTAACACAAAATAAAACTTGAATCTGAAGTTTGGTGAAGTAGGACAACGTTTTTTGTCGCCGGGTGCCATGGTGGATCCTAGTATCGGAGCTCCATTGATGTTGGCTTTCAATAGTTCTCATGCCCGCGCTTAACTCTGAGTTGACGTACTCCGAGTTGAGTTAACTAATTCATATCAGCCTATCTGGAACCAAATTCTCAGAGTTTCCCATGTTAGAGTAACTCAACTCAGAGTTCAGGGTTAATCTCAGAGTTTGTTAAACCCGCTACCTGGAATACCCCCCTGGAGAACTCAGATTCCTGCTGCTCACCAGAGGGGATTTTCTCTTCCACAAAGTCTCTGACAGTTGGTTCCTCATCTTTTCCTCTTTTGCATCCTGGAATCTGTGACAGAAATAGTTTGTTTTTGCGGAACGTGACGTGTTGATTCATAAACAGACATCTTAGCTTCATGACAACAACCCACTTGTATTAATAAGTTCCAACAGTTCCAACCAGGGACAAATCTAGGTTCCCACTTTTGGGGGGGCTAAGCCCCTAGATAAAACCTATTATTTTTCCTGTGACCCAGCAAAATTAGGGGGGTCTGGGGGCATTTTCCCCCAGAAGAAATTTAGGAAAATATCATTTTAAATAGTGTCCGCTAGTGGGTTTTAGGAAGAGAAATTAACAAATTTAGAAGTTTTTTATTTTTTTTATTTGGGGGGGGGCTAATGAAACTTTTTGGGGGGCTCAGCCCCCCCAAAATAGGGCTAGATACGCCCATGGTTCCAACACTTGTTTAAACCAGGGGTGTAGGTTTCATTACACTCCACTGGTACATGTGCCGCCCACTTTTTGAAAATGACAAATCTCCCCCTTGTCTCTCCTCCCACTCCTAGAATGACTGCAACACAGGTTTCTGCAAATCGTTATTCTCAGCAGTGAAGTTTATGTAGCTGGTAAAATCCTTAACTCAAAAGTATTGAAAGGTTTAAACATTATTAGCGTTTTTTTTTATAGTATTGCATCATTGGGAGTACTTGATGAAGACTCTACTAAACTCTACTGTACTCTATTGTAGGCTACTGTGATCTGTTTACTCTACTCTGTTTAGGCTTCTATGTTCTCCTCTTCCCTCTCCTGTCGAAAACAAGTTTCGAAAGGTTGAAAGAAAATAATAAAAAAATAGTTTAAAAAAAAGTTTTGAAAGGTTTGGAAAAAAGATTTTTTAAATACAATAACATTCACATAACGGTGATACGTATTTCCCAGGAAATTACCATAGCAACAGTAGATAATCTCTCTTCAGGGACGGTCCTCTGCAGCTGTTTTAAACGGCCCATGTCGCCTCCTAGTGGTCTTAATACAGAATACAATAATACGCTACAAGCTTGTATAAAAGGCAACAGTTCGGCTTACAGTTTTTCCCAATTGTTAAAAAACAAACGAAAATTGACATTTGAAACACAATCACCGAAACCTGAAACTAATTTGCCTTTTAATGCCTGCAGTGCAGTGAAAAAAAATATGAATGCGTTAATTCAATACCGATATAAATTCTAACAAAGCTTTTAGGAAGACATTACATCTAAGACTTATACTATGAAAAAGGAGCAATGTCTGTCTGAGAAGTGCACCATACCTGAGGAGAGATGTGAGTGTTGTGACGCAATAGTTGATGATGTTTATGACTTGATACTATAATCCTAATCAAATTGGGTAGAGTACTCAGGAAAAACAACCTGGAGTGTAGTCTGATGGTGGCCTTCTACCACACCACTATCGAAAGTATACTGACCACCATCTCGGCGTGGTACTCCAGTTGCACTGCAGCAGACAAGAGAGCCCTCCAAAGGGTCATCACAGCCCAAACAATCACTGGCTGCTTACTGCCCTCCCTGGAATCCATTGCCCACTCCCGCTACCTTAGCAGGGTGATAACATGTTGACAGACTCCTCTCACCCAGACCTGTTTACTCTCCTGCCCTCAGGGCTGATAACATGTTGACAGACTCCTCTCACCCAGACCTGTTTACTCTCCTGCCCTCAGGGTGATAACATGTTGACAGACTCCTCTCACCCAGACCTGTTTACTCTCCTGCCCTCAGGGTGATAACATGTTGACAGACTCCTCTCACCCAGACCTGTTTACTCTCCTGCCCTCAGGGTGATAACATGTTGACAGACTCCTCTCACCCAGACCTGTTTACTCTCCTGCCCTCAGGGTGATAACATGTTGACAGACTCCTCTCACCCAGACCTGTTTACTCTCCTGCCCTCAGGGTGATAACATGTTGACAGACTCCTCTCTCTGTGTGTGTGTGTGTGTGTGTGTGTGTCAACCGATCACTTATTCCCGTGTCGCACCGAACACGTTTGACCACCGTTTAAATTTGCTCACGCTCTCTCGCGTAACGCATGCAAGCACCGTACCCGTTATTGGAGAGAGAGAGTGACTCTGAACAGATGAACACTTCTATACCCTGTTTCGTGTAAACACCAGCTGGACGGATCACCCTCTACCGGGGTGTCACGTCAAAGTGACTGGTCGCGATGCCCGGGGACTCACCTGAATTTGCAGGCGGGGGTGGTGCCTTCGGATTCACACGGGGGGCTCACACGGGGGGTGAAGAACCAGCAAACGTAGAGTTTAATGTCTTTCAATGTCTTTATTTTTCAAATATAGTTATGCAAATGGGTATAGAGCAAAAAAACAAATATAAAAAAGGTCTTCAGAAAACAGTTCAATGAAACAGAGTTTCCCAAGTGAAACAAAGTCCAACAGGTGTCAAGAGAAAAACTCGAAATCAAAGAAATCAACACAAAAAGGGATGTCAATCAATTAATAACTCGCGGCTCAGCAACTGTCGTCTAACAACCAGCAAAAGGCAAGAGTCAAGAGAGAAGGGGGTTCAAATTTCCGTACATGTTATTTTTATATGAAACGGGCTGGTGACCAACTTTTTACTTTGACTGCACTATGACACATCTTAGGTAAAAAGTTCAAATGTAGCATGTGGTTCTCTCACCACATCCTATTACTGCAAAACTCTCTTAACAATTTTAAACAGACACTTTCTGACATCCAACAAAGTATTTTAAATCTCAAATTAATAAGAAAAACATTTCACCACATAAAACAAAATCAAACATTTTGCAAGCTTATTTCAGATAAATGCAGGCCATTTATTAAAACCACATTTGCCAATGCACACTTCTCTTGTAACTCAAAATGCATATGTAAGAGAATCAAAATACGCATGTAAGAAATGGATACAATGTAACCTCAAAATGCAACTTATTATGCATGTAAAGAAATGAATTGATTACAATGTAATTTAAAAATGCATGCAAGGATTAAAATGCAAACTTCAATATTATGCAAGCAAACTTCTAAAACGTTTTAATGCAAAACGTTAATATTATGCAAGCAAACTTCTAAAACTTTTAAATGCAAAACTTTAATAATGTATGCAAAAAAGTCAACACATTTAAGCCAATGCACAGTTTTATAATAAGCATCACTCTCTTTTTTGTCTGGTTTCCTTGTACACACATTATTTCTCCAAAGTCCACAAAACGAAGGCTCCTCATAGGGGCATTCGACACATGTTACCCCACCACCTGATTAATAAGAACAAATAAACTGTATGAAGTGATAAGGACGTCATCTGCTAGTTACAGAAATGTAATTGACATCATCGATACTGTCAGAGATACAAGAGACAGTTAACAACATTTAGTAGCTGTGACTTGTTAATGACATGTGTCTCCTCTTCCTCCCTCCTCCTCCTCCTCCTCCTTCTTGTGGAAAACCTTCCCATCCTTCTGCTTCTTCCATCTCAGCGTGCTGTGCTCTGGGATCCTCCCAGCTGCCTTCATCTGGGGGCACAGTTACACTGTCATGGTTACACAACATTATGGGGTGTATTGTAGAACACTGAACTAGTCTTGAATCAGTATGTGTGTTCCACCAACCTGTCACTGTCGGCTACATCTGTAAAGGGTATTCTTACTGCAATAACAGTCCTTACATCGTTCTAGGGTGTAACTGCTGGTTGTCTGTAATGACTGAGACTTTGACTACACATCATGTACAGTCAGAGGACTGCCTTCCCTCACACAGAGAGACACTCACTTGCTGCAAGATGGAGTCCAACACAGCAGGATCCTCTAAGTCCAAATGTGAATTAGGAACCAGTACCACTCTCCCCACCAGCTTCACCTTAGGAGTCTTAGTGGTGCTCCCTAAGTGAGGGAAGGTAAGAATGAGGAGGCAGACTTTATGTTATCTAAATATAACACTTCCTGTTGTTGTACCAAGAGTGACCGTGGTTGTAGCACTACCTGTTGTTGTACCAAGGGTAGTAGTGTTTGCGATGTTCCCTGGGGTGAGAATGAGGAAGTAGCCGTTATAACACAGTTGTATTATTATTGGTACATCATGCAGGATTATAAAGTTAAATACACTGACATCTAACGCACTGTTGACAAGATTCCCTTTACAGTAGTGACACAGCTCCTTATAATGCTTTTATGCTCAAAAAAAATGTTTTCTTTTTTTTATGGGTAATTCACCACCAAATAATCTAGTTTGTAGTTTAGTTATAATTGAGTCTTATTCCATCCATCTGGTGAGCAGGTTTATTAACTACATGTGATCTCCTACAAACACCCTGCAAGCTTTCATGCTGTAGTGAAACCCCCATTTCAGTGGTGTGGTCTAGTATGAAGTAGAGGGCATACTGTCACTCTGCCAAGTCCCACCACCATGTATCACTGCTCTTTAATAGAGGACATACAGGAAACCCTTGTGTAAGTCTCACTCACCATTGTGACAAATAAAATAGGTGGAATAAGAACAAGGGTTAGAAAACAACAGCCATGAATAATATGGATGTACATAGGCACAGTCATAGTCAGGGCGTTCATTTGGATGGTCACTATGCCAGGATCTGAAGGAGGAGGTAGACCCGTCTGACCACTTCCAGTCGTCTTTGAACAGACCGATCCAGACGATGGCAGATGAATTCTCTCCTAGAACAAGTTGCTGTATCTCGATGTTTTCAGTCTGGTTCCTGATGCTGGCCAGGTCTATGTAATTCTGTCTGCAGTAGAGCTGAGCGTCTCTCCAAGTTCTTGGTTGTAGAAACAGGATGTACTTTGGCCTGCCAGGATCATTACCTAAGAGTATCCATCATCAATATTATTCAGTCATGTATTAGAAAATGTTACCAACATATTTTCTGATGAAAAAATATCAACCCTCCGCCTTTGACGCATAGTGTCACACTGGTGTGACGGCTTCTGGCTGGGCCCATAGATATCTATGGCTGGGCCCCACAGCATACAGAACGTCCAGTTTTGCTTATTACGTAACAATAAAGAGTTCAGTATTAGCAGAAAATGTCTTATATGGGGAGAACCATAGATATATATAAAGGCCTTTATATATATCTTTAGGGAGGACTGCCAATCTCGGGTAAACTTCCGGGTTCTGAACTGGTTGCAGTTCCAATCTAGTTCCATATGAGGGCGCTAATGGTCTACTGTATGGAGGTCTATGGAGCTTTACCCCTCAAAATCCACTTTTCTCACAATATATTCTTTGTCTAGTAATTTGAATGTTGAATTTGAAAGGGAAGGCAAAAATACACATTGCTGGGTTTGACATTTTCTAAAAGTCGCCTTTTGTTCTTCAAAGCCATTTAAAATGTCAATGACGTCATACACATTGACATTGTACGGCCAGAGATACTGCTTTACGGCAAGCTCTGGTCACTTCCTTTTTTCTCTTGAGGCATGACAACACAGCTGACAGGTTAGGCTCTCCCTGTCAATACACATGCTAGAAAGAGTTTTGGCTTTCTAATGTTGTTTGCTAATGTTGCTAATGCTCTGACATTCTGGTTCCGCTTCGGATGCCATCAAGCGGGATCTCTGGTCGTAGTCAGTCCTTCACTAACCTATCAGCATTCATTAGCAGAATGCTAGCGTATTATGGGCAACAACTAGCCTGGGTGCCAGCCAAACTTTTCCCGGCCACAAAAAATTGCTCTGGAAGTTGGGTCTGGGGTCGCTTGTTTGGGGTAAAACAATGTCCGAACAAGAGCTGTTCGTACCAATCAAATTGTCAGGGCGGGCTTTATACGATGATGGACAGATGATCAACAATAACGTAATCAATCACGTCACCAAAGAGCGCTTGGGTTGAATTCGTTTTCAACCAACATGGCTGGAGAGCTGAGATGTGTAGATTCTGCTATCGAGTCTGTTTTAGAATACATCGACACCGCATTCATTTTGAAAGATGAACAGAGAAATGCGATCAAGGCATTTGGATAATATGTTTTTGCCGTCCTTACTACGGGATTCTGTAAACGTTAACATACTGCGTTGCTCTGATTGGTTGTAGGTCTATCCAATTTTTCTGGGTTCGGTTGAAACACGCCCCATACTCACAGCCCAACGGAGCGGTATCAGAATCATATTGTGTCTAGAATTATGAGCATGACAACATCAGGCTAGGCAACAACGACTACCCTGTAAGAAATCAAAGGGTCATAAGTACTCGTTCATTCAACTTTCAACCTAATCCATGTTGAACATGCAAAAACTACAATCAAAAAAGAGAAAAATGCCGTTTAGCTCCATAGACTCCCATTCATTTTGTATCAAAATAAACTGCTCCTGATGTATAAGCGCAATACCCTTGTAAGTCGCGTAAATGACATGTACATTTATATGTAATAATTTATTTCTGTCGGATTCTACCATGAGACCGTCTGATCTGCCTCTGTATGTTTCACTCGTCTATATCTATGGGGGGACAGTCAAGAAATTTAGAACGTACGTTTGAAAGGGTTAAAACAAGTGTTTTTCTGCATCAGGTCTTTCCTCTAGAAGGCCATGGCAGGCAAACATGCATCTAATAACTGAAAGATGTGGTTAGGAATAGGAAATACTAACTCACCACTGTTAGAACAGACAAAAGAGTAAGCATTGTTACATGCATAGTCTCTCCATACTCCTGTTTCATTGCTGACCAGTGCAGCGCAGGGCTGGCCTGTGATTGGCTCTGGCTGGGCCCAGTTCCTGTACTCCGTCTCTCCTTCTCTGTAGAACTGACTGCCTGAAAGAGACCACTTCCAGCTGCTGACACTCCTGTCTCTAGTCAGTCCTATCCAAAACACCCATCCAGTGTACTCGGTCTGGTTTATCAGGCCCTGCAGGTCCTCCATGCTGTCTACGGTCGCCAGGTCAACAAAGTTCTTTCTACAGTAGCTCTGGGCATCAGGCCAATACATACGAGAATTGACCTGATGATACTGATGGAGCGCACTGGCAGAGAGCACCCAGAACTCTGCAAACACATAATCATCTCATTACTGAGTTTGTCCTGAGCTGGAGAGGCTGGAAGGTTGTAGGAAGTGTGTTGACTAGACTGATGACTTGAAAGACTCTTACCAAGGAGCAGGGGCAACAGATGAGACTCTGCACTGCATGGCTCTGATCCACACACACACACATTCACAGAGGTACACATACATACACACAGAGAAAAACGGACATGCATGTATACACAAACAGATATACACACACAACAGAAACACACACTCATCCACAAAGAGATACACATTCACAGAGGTACGCATACATACACACAGAGATAAAAAAGACACATAGATACACATACACACAACAACAACATCAATATTTAGTAGTTTTGTGAGGAGCCCCAGTGTCTCACCACATAAGTGTGAGCATCACGTAGGCTAAGGTCTAACTCAGCTGCCTGGGTTTGAATCCAGCCCTGTGCTACATGTCACCCCCCTCTCTCTCTCACTACATTTCCTGTCTCTCTATCCTGTCACTATGACAATATTATAATCAATATAATAATCAAATCTAATTCACATTTATTTGATTGTTTGTCCAATACTGTATCATTCAACTGACACAAATGTAGGATTAATTGAATAACTATTTTAAGTGTGAATGTATTTATAAATATCTGGTCCCACAAAATAAATCTTCCCTTTACTGTAAATTCTCCATCTAGGTGTTCTACTATGATAAAGGAGCAGATATGTGAGGAATGCACAGGTGATGATAGGGGATGGTAAATGCACCTTACCTGAGGAGAGAGAGGGACGTGAGCGTTGTGGTGTTCACAGCAGACTGAGACTGTTGACTTTCACTCATGCTGTTTTTATTTCGCTCAATCTATTTCCTGAAGAACCATGTAAAACATGTTGTCATGTCCAGAGTATCTGGGACAGTACTTGTCATTCATGCAGGGGAACACCCTCAACACACCTGGAGACAACAACCTTTTTTATGAAAAGGTCATTCATCTAAAAATGTTCAAGGAAATAGTTGTTCTGACAGGGCCAGTCTCTCTTCTCTCTTCTCTCCCTCCATCCACACACACCCCGTCCCCTGCCAGTGCCCTGAACAAGGACTCCCCTGAGTGGTGATCCAGAGATCACAGGTTCAAATCCACCCTGTGTACGTCTCTATGGATAAAAGTGTCTGCTAAAGGAACAAAGTGTTTCTCTAAATGAGCAGGTTTATTGACCCCCACATGCTCCCCCTCTGAGGTCAGGCCTAACTCTGACTCTAGAGGAGCAGCACAGGACACAGGCTCTGCTGGATCAGTCCTTCACCTGCCAGGGTCACGCCCTCAGACACCCTGGGCAGCACTCCAGCTGGGGGCTGGGGAGACACATTCAGTTGGGATCCATGGATCTCAGTCTTCATAGAACCAGGTCATATCTCCTGACCTCCATCACCACCCTGGTCACCTGTACCTCTGACCCTACACCTGGTCATGTCCCTGACGTCATGCCTCAGGGCTCAGACTGTTGTTTACCCACTGGGCTGAGGTGGTATGCAAATCACTGACCTCCCTGGTTAGGAACATTTCACGTGAGACCAAAGATTATTTCCTCATTATGTGGTTATAACAGATCCCTTCAGTCACACAGGGCCCCTCAGCACAGGAGCGTGCTAAACAACCTCTACCTCATTTGCAACGTCACTTGCATGGCCGACGTAAGCAAACGATGCAAAGCAGACATACAGGAAAGGTATGCAGGTGTTTGTTTTTCCTTCTCTCCCTCCCCCTCTCCCCCCCCCTCTCTCTCTCTCTCCCACCATCCACTTCCCCCTCTCATCGAACTACCATGCATCCACATAGCAACACTTTACATGATGTTACATTAACTACCATGTAGCTACAGGTATAGTAACAACATTGTTGGTATGTAGAAAATGCTGTGTAACTAAATGGTGAGGGGGGGTGAGAGGGTGGGGGTGGGGCGGGGGGGGCGAGAGGGGTGAGGGGTGGGCGGGGGGTGAGAGGGTGAGGGGGGTGAGAGGGTGCGAGAGGGTGAGCGGGGTGGGGGGGTGAGAGGGTGAGGGGGGTGAGAGGGTGTGAGAGGGATGGGGCGGGGGGGGCGAGAGGGTGAGCGGGTGGGGGGTGAGAGGGGTGAGAGGGGTGAGGGGGTGAGGGGGGAGTTGGAAAGGAGCAGTAGAAAGTTGTATTACTGAAACAACACTCAACAATCAATTTGCTTCGTTAAGACATTTGTCTCCCTCAAACACCCTCATGGATGACACAGCAGCAGCAGTAGGCTCCACTAGATGTTCTCCTCCAACACGGTGTTCTCATGTTCAGGGTCCGCTCCCTCAGGATCACCTGAGTTCACCATCATCTGCTTGTAATTACTCTTAAAGAACCCTGCCTGGGGGAGAGGGGGAGAGGAGAGAGAGAGGAAGAGAGAGAGAGAGAGGAAGAGAGGGGGAGGAAGTGGGGGGGGAGAGAGGAAGAGAGAGAGAGAGATGGGGAGAGGGAGAGGATGAGAGGGGGGAGGAAGAGAGAGAGAGAGAGATGGGGAGAGAGAAGGTGAGGGAGAGAGAGAGAGGGAGAGGAGAGAGAGGGAGAGAGTGACAGAGAAGGTGACGGAGGAGAGAGAGAGGGAAAGGAAGAGAGAGAGAGGGAGAGGAGAGAGGGGGAAGAAGAGAGAGAGAGGGGGAGGAAGAGAGAGAGGGAGAGAGAATGTGAGGGAGAGAGGGAGAGGAGAGAGGGGGAGGAAGTGGGGGAAAGAGAGACAGTGACACAAACATATATTGTATACATGTTAATCGATGCAATCTTTAATAATGAATCCCTTTAAATCCTTTTATTTATTTATTGTAATTTTTTACAGATACAGCAGTGTTCGTTGTGTTTGTCCTTCAGTATAGTAACGTGAACATATAGGTGGCCGACACCTGATAAAAACTGCTGTCTCTCCAATATTTGGACATTAATTGAAACATTAGGTGTGGAGGTGAGAGTCTATAGTTCTATAAACCCCCCGTTGCAGCGGCTGCAAGCACACGTCACAATTTGTACCCTCTAGTTGAATTGTTATTTGTGATATTTGTCTCTACTTCGTGATGTTGTTTAGGCTACATAGAAATACATTCTTAATGAGATGCTAATACATAGAAAATGGCAGAAAATACATCTGGAAAATCCCATTTTATGTTGCCTTGTTTTGGTAGGCCTACTATTTACAGTACATGATCCATGAACACTTTGAAATGTCAAAATAACAGGCTGGGCCTCTAAGGGAGGAGGGGAGGCTGGGCCTCTAACTGAGGAGGGAGGCTGGGCCTCTAACTGGGGAGGGGAGGCTGGGCCTCTAACTGGGGAGGGGAGGCTGGGCCTCTAACTGGGGAGGGGAGGCTGGTCATCTGCTGCAACAGGCTGGGGCTGGTCCTCCTCTGCTGGGTCACTGCAGCAACAAGAGAACAGGAGGAGGAGGAGACGTCACCAACACACCAGGAAACACTGAACACTGGCAGCATGTCTGGGATGTAGGGGACAAAACACTGGCAGCATGTCTGGGATGTAGGGGACAAAACACTGGCAGCATGTCTGGGATGTAGGGGACAAAACACTGGCAGCATGTCTGGGATGTAGGGGGACAAAACACTGGCAGCATGTCTGGGATGTAGGGGACAAAACACTGGCAGCATGTCTGGGATGTAGGGGACAAAACACTGGAAGCATGTCTGGGATGTAGGGGGACAAAACACTGGCAGCATGTCTTGGATGTAGGGGGACAAAACACTGGCAGCTGTCTGGGATGTAGGGGGACAAAACACTGGCAGCATGTCTGGGATGTAGGGGGACAAAACACTGGCAGCATGTCTGGGATGTAGGGGGACAAAACACTGGCAGCATGTCTGGGATGTAGGGGGACAAAACACTGGCAGCATGTCTGGGATGTAGGGGGACAAAACACTGGCAGCATGTCTGGGATGTAGGGGGACAAAACACTGGCAGCATGTCTGGGATGTAGGGGGACAAAACACTGGCAGCATGTCTTGGATGTAGGGGGACAAAACACTGGCAGCATGTCTTGGATGTAGGGGGACAAAACACCGGCAGCATGTCGTGTATGTAGGGGGACAAAACACTGACAGCATGTCTTGGATGTAGGGGACAAAACACTGGCAGCATGTCTTGGATGTAGGGGGACAAAACACTGGCAGCATGTCTTGGATATAGGGGGACAAAACACTGGCAGCATGTCTTGGATATAGGGGACAAAACACTGGCAGCAAGTCTTGATGTACGGGGACAAAACACTGGCAGCATGTCTTGGATGTAGGGGGACAAAACACTGGCAGCATGTCTTGGATATAGGGGACAAAACACTGGCAGCATGTCTGGGATGTAGGGGGACAAAACACTGGCAGCATGTCTTGATGTAAGGGGACAAAACACTGGCAGCATGTCTTGGATGTAGGGGGACAAAACACTGGCAGCATGTCTGGGATGTAGGGGGACAAAACACTGGCAGCATGTCTGGGATGTAGGGGACAAAACACTGGCAGCATGTCTGGGATGTAGGGGACAAAACACTGGAAGCATGTCTGGGATGTAGGGGGACAAAACACTGGCAGCATGTCTTGGATGTAGGGGGACAAAACACTGGCAGCATGTCTGGGATGTAGGGGGACAAAACACTGGCAGCATGTCTGGGATGTAGGGGGACAAAACACTGGCAGCATGTCTGGGATGTAGGGGGACAAAACACTGGCAGCATGTCTGGGATGTAGGGGGACAAAACACTGGCAGCATGTCTGGGATGTAGGGGGACAAAACACTGGCAGCATGTCTGGGATGTAGGGGGACAAAACACTGGCAGCATGTCTGGGATGTAGGGGGACAAAACACTGGCAGCATGTCTTGGATGTAGGGGGACAAAACACTGGCAGCATGTCTTGGATGTAGGGGGACAAAACACCGGCAGCATGTCTTGTATGTAGGGGGACAAAACACTGACAGCATGTCTTGGATGTAGGGGACAAAACACTGGCAGCATGTCTTGGATGTAGGGGACAAAACACTGGCAGCATGTCTTGGATATAGGGGGACAAAACACTGGCAGCATGTCTTGGATATAGGGGGACAAAACACTGGCAGCAAGTCTTGATGTACGGGGACAAAACACTGGCAGCATGTCTTGGATGTAGGGGGACAAAACACTGGCAGCATGTCTTGGATATAGGGGACAAAACACTGGCAGCATGTCTGGGATGTAGGGGGACAAAACACTGGCAGCATGTCTTGATGTAAGGGGACAAAACACTGGCAGCATGTCTTGGATGTAGGGGGACAAAACACTGGCAGCATGTCTGGGATGTAGGGGGACAAAACACTGGCAGCATGTCTTGGATGTAGGGGGACAAAACACTGGCAGCATGTCTGGGATGTAGGGGGACAAAACACTGGCAGCATGTCTTGATGTAGGGGACAAAACACTGGCAGCATGTCTTGTATGTAGGGGGACAAAACACTGGCAGCATGTCTTGATGTAGGGGGACAAAACACTGGCAGCATGTCTTGTATGTAGGGGGACAAAACACTGGCAGCATGTCTTGATGTAGGGGGACAAAACACTGGCAGCATGTCTTGGATGTAGGGGGACAAAACACTGGCAGCATGTCTGGGATGTAGGGGGACAAAACACTGGCAGCATGTCTTGATGTAGGGGACAAAACACTGGCAGCATGTCTGGGATGTAGGGGGACAAAACACTGGCAGCATGTCTGGGATATAGGGGACAAAACACTGGCAGCATGTCTGGGATGTAGGGGGACAAAACACTGGCAGCATGTCTGGGATGTAGGGGGACAAAACACTGGCAGCATGTCTTGATGTAGGGGACAAAACACTGGCAGCATGTCTGGGATGTAGGGGGACAAAACACTGGCAGCATGTCTTGATGTAGGGGGACAAAACACTGGCAGCATGTCTTGGATGTAGGGGGACGAAACACTGGCAGCATGTCTTGATGTAGGGGAACAAAACACTGGCAGCATGTCTTGTATGTAGGGGGACAAAACACTGGCAGCATGTCTTGTATGTAGGGGGACAAAACACTGGCAGCATGTCTTGATGTAAGGGGCCAAACACTGGCAGCATGTCTGGGATGTAGGGGGACAAAACACTGGCAGCATGTCTTGATGTAAGGGGACAAAACACTGGCAGCATGTCTTGATGTAGGGGACAAAACACTGACAGCATGTCTGGGATGTAGGGGGACAAAACACTGGCAGCATGTCTGGGATGTAGGGGACAAAACACTGGCAGCATGTTTTGTATGTAGGGGGACAAAACACTGGCAGCATGTCTTGATGTAAGGGGACAAAACACTGGCAGCATGTCTTGATGTAGGGGACAAAACACTGACAGCATGTCTGGGATGTAGGGGGACAAAACACTGGCAGCATGTCTGGGATGTAGGGGACAAAACACTGGCAGCATGTCTTGGATGTAGGGGGACAAAACACTGGCAGCATGTCTTGGATGTAGGGGACAAAACACTGGCAGCATGTCTTGGATGTAGGGGACAAAACACTGGCAGCATGTCTTGATGTAAGGGGACAAAACATGCTTCATTCAGCTGAAAAGAGGTGAAATTATGGAGACCAAGTCATGCATGTGAGGTGAAGTTTTTTCGCTACAATTATAATAGTCAAACATGCTGAATGTTGCTGTTTACCGCCCAAATAACCTTCACCCATGATTGGTCGGCGAAATAAAGGTCGACATCCAATCATGAGGCGGAAATGGAGAAGGTTAGATCTTGTGAGAGCCACAGCCAATGAATGTGAGGCAGATCATGACAGAAGCTGTGACAGAGCAGGAAGTCAGAGCTGGACAGGAAGTAAACAATGCTTTGGCTGAAGGAATCATTCCACTTACGAAGGGTCCTGTTCACTCAAAAGCGGGCAAACTCTGAAATACTGAAATAAAAAGACAGTCGTTGGATATGACCATCCTTACTCTTCCCAAAGTGTATTTCATTCATGTTAAACACAACTGTATATCTATAACCACTGCACACACATAACACAAGTACAATTTCTTCAATTGACACTACAGAAGTTAAAACTATACAATACATTCGAGCCATATGGATTATTTGACACATACAGAAGAGTGAACTGAATTGTAGTTGTCAAATAAACAGATTTTTGTTGGCTCAATACATTTCCCAGAAGTCAGTTTGGTTTGCCCTCCTTAAATCAGAGTTAAGGTTGAACTGTCCATCATACGACAGCTTGTTCTCAATCACATCAAACAAGAAATGACCGAAACAGAAAAGAGAGGGGAGAAATGTGGACGAGCAAGCACACACAGAGATACGAAAAGTACCCCTAACACCACAAACAAACAAAACAAAATACGCAAGTACGTCCCACAAACACATTTATGGACGAAACAACATTGAAATGGACCAGCGGTGTGCAGGACGCAGAAGGGGGCGTGGCTTACGTGCGCTGCGGAGGTACCTGTAGCAGGTGGAGGCGGAGCTCTGGGGGTCAATGGCACAGGTGGGTGTGCAGGTGGGTCAGGGCAGGAAGGAGGAGGATGCAGTACCTCAGATACAGGACCACCTCCCCCACACACACATACTCATGCAGGGGAACACCCTCAACACACCTGGAGACAACAACCTTTTTTATAAAAAGGTCATTCATCTAATAATGTTCAAGGAAAAAGTGGTTCTGACAGGGCCAGTCTCTCTTCTCTCTTTTCTCCCTCCATCCACACACTTCCCGTCCCCCGCCGGTGCCTATATCCTGACCTCCATCACCACCCTGGTCCCCTGTACCTCTGTACCTCTGACCCTACACCAGGTCATGTCCCTGACGTCATGCCTCAGGGTTTAAACCTTCGTTTACCAGCTGGGCTGAGGTGGTAGGCAAATCACTGACCTCCCTGGTTAGGAACATTTCACGTGAGACCAAAGATGATTTCCTCGTTATCTGTGGTTATAACAGATCCCTTCAGTCACTCAGGGCCCCTCATCACAGGAGCGTGCTAAACAACCTCTACCTCATTTGCAACATCACTTGCATGGCCGACGTAAGCAAACAATGCAAAGCAGACATACAGGAAGGTGGCTGTGCAGGTGGTTCAGGGCAGGAAGAAGGAGGATGCAGTACGACTGGTACAAGACCACCCCCCCCACACACACACACACACACACTCATGCAGGGGAACACCCTCAACACACCTGGAGACAACAACCTTTTTTATAAAAAGGTAATTTATCAAAAAATAATCTACGAAATAGTTGTTCTGACAGGGCCAGTCTCTCTTCTCTCTTCTCTCCCTCCATCCACACACACCCCGTCCCCTGCCAGTGCCCTGAACAGGGAGTCCCCTGAGTGGTGATCCAGAGATCACAGGTTCAAATCCACCCTGTGTACGTCTCTAAGGATAAAAGTGTCTGCTAAAGGAACAAAGTGTTTCTCTAAATGAGCAGGTTTATTGACCCCCACATGTTCCCCCTCAGACTGCTGAGGTGGTAGGCAAATCACTGACCTTCCTGGTTAGGAACATTTCACGTGAGACCAAAGATTATTTCCTCATTATGTGGTTATAACAGATCCCTTCAGTCACTCAGGACCCCTCATCAAAGGAGGGTGCTAAACAGTCTCTACCTCATTTGCAACATCACACATGGCCGACGTAAGCAAACGATGCAAAGCAGACATACAGGAAAGGCATGCAGGTGTTTGTTTTTTTCCTTCTCTTCCTCTCCCCCTCTCTCCCACCATCCACTTCCCCCTCTCATCTAACTACCATGCATCTACATAGCAACACTTTACATGAAGGTTTACATTAACCACCATGTAGCAACAGGTAACAACATTGTTGGTATGTAGAAACAGCTGTGTAACTAAGTGGTGAGGTGGTGAGAGGGGTGAGGGGGTGAGAGGGTGAGGGGGTGAGAGTTCTCCATCATCTACTTGTACTGACTCTTAAAAACTATTTATATATATTAATATTAAAAAATCCGGCCTGGGGGAGAGAGAGATGAGAGAGAAGGGGAGGAGAGAAGGTGAGGAAGAGAGGGAGGAGAAGAGAGAGAGAGAGAGAGAGGGGAAGAGAGAGGACGAGAGAGAGAGGGGAAGAGAGAGGAAGAGAGAGAGAGAGGGGGAAGAGAGAGGACGAGAGAGAGAGGGGAAGAGAGAGGAAGAGAGAGAGGGGGGGAGAGAGAGACAGTGACACAAACGTATATTGTATACATTGTAAATCGATGCAATCTTTAATAATGAATCACTTTAAATCCTTTTATTTATTCATTTATTGTTATTTTTTACAGATACAGTAGTCAGTTGTGTTTGTCCTGTAGTATAGTAACGTGAAAATATAGGTGGCCGACACTCGATAAAAACAGGTGTCTCTCCAAATATTTGAACATTATGGACATAAATTGAAACATTAGGTGTGGAGGTGAGTCTATAGTTCTATAAACCCCCCGTTGCAGCGGCTGCAAGCACACGTCACAATTTGTACCCTCTAGTTTAATCGTTATTTGTGATATTTGTCTCTACTTCGTGATTTTGTTTAGGCTTCATAAAAATAATTTCTTAATGAGATGCTAGTACATAGAAAATGGCAGAAAATACATCTGGAAAATCCCGTTTTATGTTGCCTTGTTTTGGTAGGCCTACTCTCAGTACATGATCCATGAACACTTTCAAATGTCAAAATAACACAAATATTTACCTCACAAATGAAATGCTATTAATTTATCACTGTACAACCCATTGTCATCTTAGTTACTCAACATTCTCTAACTGGGGAGGGGAGGCTGGGCCTCTAACTGGGGAGAGGAGGCTGGGCCTCTAACTGGGGAGAGGAGGCTGGGCCTCTAACTGAGAAGGGGAGGCTGGGCCTCTAACTGGGGAGAGGAGGCTGGGCCTCTAACAGGGGAGGGGAGGCTGGGCCTCTAACTGGGGAAGGGAGGCTGGTCATCTGCTGCAACAGGCTGGGGCTGGTCCTCCTCTGCTGGGTCACTGCAGCAACAAGAGAACAGGAGGAGGAGACGTCACCAACACACCAGGAAACACTGAACACTGGCAGCATGTCTGGGATGTGGGGGGACAAAACACTGACAGCATGTCTTGATGTGGGGGGACAAAACACTGACAGCATGTCTTGGATGTAGGGGGACAAAACACTGACAGCATGTCTTGATGTGGGGGGACAAAACACTGACAGCATGTCTTGGATGTAGGGGGACAAAACACTGGCAGCATGTCTTGTATGTAGGGGGACAAAACACTGGCAGCATGTCTTGGATGTAGGGGGACAAAACACTGGCAGCATGTCTTGGAGGTAGGGGGACAAAACACTGGCAGCATGTCTTGATGTAAGGGGACAAAACACTGGCAGCATGTTTTGGATGTAGGGGGACAAAACACTGGCAGCATGTCTTGGATGTAGCGGGACAAAACACTGGCAGTATGTCTTGATGTAGGGGGACAAAACACTGGCAGCATGTCTGGGATGTAGGGGGACAAAACACTGGCAGTATGTCTTGGATGTAGGGGACAAAACACTGGCAGCATGTCTTGGATGTAGGGGGACAAAACACTGGCAGCATGTCTGGGATGTAGGGGGACAAAACACTGGCAGCATGTCTTGGATGTAGGGGACAAAACACTGACAGCATGTCTTGTAGGTAGGGGACAAAACACTGGCAGCATGTCTTGATGTAGGGGGACAAAACATGCTTCATTCAGCTGAAAAAGAGGTGAAATTATGGAGACCAAGTCATGCATGTGAGGTGAAGTTATTTCGCTACAGTTATAATAATCAAACATGCTGAATGTTGCTGTTTACCGCCCAAATAACCTTCACCCGTGATTGGTCGGCGAAATAAAGGTCGACATCTAATCATGAGGCGGAAATGGAGAAGGTTAGATCTTGTGAGAGCCACAGCCAATGAATGTGAGGCAGATCATGACAGAAGCTGTGACAGAGCAGGAAGTCAGAGCTGGACAGGAAGTAAACAATGCTTCAGCTGAAGGAATCATTCCACTTACGAAGGGTCCTGTTCACTCAAAAGCGGGCAAACTCTGAAATACTGAAATAAAAAGACAGTCGTTGGATATGAACATCCTTACTCTTCCCAAAGTGTATTTCATTCATGTTAAACACAACTGTATATCTATAACCACTGCACACACATAACACAAGTACAATTTCTTCACTTAACACTACAGAAGTGAAAACTATACAATACATTCAAGCCATATGGATTATTTGACACATACAGAAGAGTGAACTGAATTGTAGTTGTCAAATAAACAGATTGTTGTTGGTTCAATACATTTCCCAGAAGTCAGTTTGGTTTGCCCTCCTTAAATCAGAGTTAAGGTTGAACTGTCCATCATACGACAGCTTGTTCTCAATCACATCAAACAAGAAATGACCGAAACAGAAAAGAGAGGGGAGAAATTTGGACGAGCAAGCACACACAGAGATACGAAACGAACCCCACACACCACAAACAAACAAAACAAAATACGCAAGTACGTCCCACAAACACATTTACGGACGAAACAACATTGAAATGGACCAGCGGTGTGCAGGACGCAGAAGGGGGCGTGGCTTACGTGCGCTGAGAAGGTACCTGTAGCAGGTGGAGGCGGAGCTCTGGAGGTCAATGGCACAGGTGGGTGTGCAGGTGGGTCAGGGCAGGAAGGAGGAGGACGCAGTACGATTGGTCTGTACCTCAGGTAGAGGACCACCCCCCCCCACACACACACACACACACACACACACACACTCATGCAGGGGAACACCCTCAACACACCTGGACACAACAACCTTTTTTATAAAAAGGTCATTCATCTAAAAATGTTCAAGGAAATAGTTACCTCTGACCCTACACCAGGTCATGTCTCCTGACCTCCATCACCACCCTGGTCACCTGTACCTCTCACCCTACACCAGGTCAGGTCCCTGACGTCATGTCTCAGTGCTCAGACTGTTGTTTACCAACTGGGCTGAGGTGGTAGGCAAATCACTGACCTTCCTGGTTAGGAACATTTCACGTGAGACCAAAGAGGATTTCCTCGTTATCTGTGGTTATAACAGATCCCTTCTGTCACTCAGGGCCCCTCAGCACAGGAGCGTGCTAAACAACCTCTACCTCATTTGCAACATCACTTGCATGGCCGACAGTAACGGTAAAGCAAACAAGGCAAAGCAGAACTACGGAAGGGGTTGTGCAGGTGTTCAGGGCAGAGAGGAAAGAAGGGGGATGCAGTACGACTTGGTACAAAGACACCCCCCCCCCAACACACACACACACACACACACACAGAAGTCTGCCTTTTTCCCTATGTTTCAATTATACCTGCTGTTTAATTGGTTTCCCAAACATCAAGCTACTATAAAAGTGCTGTTTTACAGTACCTCTCGTATTTAAAGGTATCAAATTCCTAAGATGCAAAAGCACTCGTACTGTTCCATTTGTACATTCTAAGAATATACATGAACAAGATTTCTCAAATTAAGAACTATTTATTCAGGTTTTTAGAGTAAAAAGTCACATACATTGAGGTCATTTTCAACATCACACTGTTTGGTGTCCCCAAAGCATGCATATCAATCATTTGTACAATAGATCTTTTTACAACAACCAAAATGCAATGTTCCAAAAACCAAACGCACATGGATAAACAAAATAGAAATATAATGCTTGTTATTGATGGCCACAGATAACTGGTGTGCTATGTAGCAGAGGTGGCACTCATACCTGAACCTTTAGTCTGGCCACAGATGGCCACAGATAACTGGTGTGCTATGTAGGCAGAGGTGGCACTCATACCTGAACCTTTAGTCTGGCCACAGATAACTGGTGTGCTATGTAGGCAGAGGTGGCACTCATACCTGAACCTTTAGTCTGGCCACAGATGGCCACAGATAACTGGTGTGCTATGTAGGCAGAGGTGTGCAAGACGCAGAAGGGGGCGTGGCTTACGTGAACCTTTAGTCTAGTGGAGGAAGATGAAACACTGGCAGCTTGCAGTCCTTCGACTTTGTCTCTAAATGTACCAGAACAAAGACGGACAGGGAGTTGGCAAAGCTCGGGGGAGACATGACACACACACACACAGAGAGAGAGAGAGAGGGGGGAGGGTGGGGGAGACATGGGTTAGGTCACACACAGAGAGAGAGAGAGGGGAGGGTGGGGGAGACATGGGTTAGGTCACACACACACACAGAGAGAGAGAGAGGGGGGGGGGAGACATGGGTTAGGTCACACACACACACACACACAGGAGAGAGAGGGGGGAGGGTGGGGGAGACATGGGTTAGGTCACACACACACACACACAGAGAGAGAGAGGGGGGAGGGTGGGGGGACACATGGGTTAGGTCACACACACACACAGAGAGAGAGAGAGAGACATGGGTTAGGTCACACACACACACACACACACAGAGAGAGAGGGGGGAGGGTGGGGGAGGACATGGGTTAGGGTCACACACAGAGAGAGAGAGAGGGGGGGGGAGGGGGGGGAGACATGGGTTAGGTCACACACACACACACACACACACACAGAGAGAGAGAGAGGGGGCATGGGTTAGGTCACACAAAGAGAGAAAAGAGAGAGGAGAGGGGAGTCTGGGGGAGTCAGAAAAAGAGCAGAGACAACATGTAGCAAGGACAACATTTGGGTTGGTGATCGAGGCACACAGAGAGCTATATACACGTGTACTCCTCTCTCCCGGCAAGCTGTCATTATCGCGTCAAAAGCTCTCAAAGGAGATGTCCAGGTGAAGGGGGACAGTGCAGAATATCTCACGGGGACAGGACAGCGGAGAGAGCGTGTGGTTATTGACAGGCACTGACGTACAGACAAACAGACTTTATTTGACACGTGGACAGACTGTCAGAGATCACAGCTGCAGTCGCAGAGTTCGATTACAGAGGACAGAAGCACAAGAAGGCTGAATGAAGATTCAACCACAAACCAACCCCTCTCCCTTTCAGGTCGCAATATGATCAGTTTAAATATTGCAAACCGAGATGCACGTGATACAAATCAATGACAATGCCAGTTTGTCTACAATCCAATTGTATTATTGCTATACAATTTAGCCATCTAGGCTTCACTAAATATCAGACCTCAGCAACGAAACATGCCGCTATAGCATTGCGTGGTTAATTGATTATCGTATATATAACTTGCAGACAATACTGGTTTTTAAAAGGGTGTGAATGGGAGAGTTTGTTAGCACACACAGTGGTTGTTTAGCACCTTTGGAACGTGGGTGTGAAGGGGGTGGGGAGAGATCGTTCATGCATGGAAGCTAACCTAGCCTAGCCTAGCGCTGCATCTCGTCGAGGGGTAGGGTAGGGTTGTCTTCATTCAGCCTTGATATCGTATTCAGACAACAACAACACATCCTCAAAAGGACCCCTAGCACCTCTATGACGAGGAGAAGGGGTGTCTTTAACATTGCCCGTCGGTAACGATAATATGTTACAACAGCTTCTGAATCCATTCGTAACAGATAGCATAATATGTTTACAGTGAGTCAAAGAAAAACACAAGATCGAGTCCTTTAGTGCTATTTAGTCACTGATGATATATAGATAATTTGTGTATGGCACATGTATGTACAGTAAACATTCTGGTCATGTATTCATTGTCTGAATCCTACCAATACTTTTAACAACATTCAATGACACTGGAGTTATTTCACCACACGTGACACATAGCGTCTTGCTGAAGAGAATAACGGACATTCTCGGAACAACTGTCAAGTTTTTAGCATTCTGTGAAAAACCCCAGCAGCTAAAATGCCCTTGGTTTATCACGACAATGTTTACAATATTACAGCCCTCTTTGGATAATCAATTTAACCGACACTCCGATATATATATATAAAAAATCCTTTCATAGTTTGCACCTCAACTGACGACTGTTTAAAACCCTTTTATTAGTTATGGGAGACTAACCCATTCATAAAACAAGAGTGCACATGAGTACATGCATGAAAGACAAGCAAACAACAAGTTCCTCAGATAAGTCCATTCCATTGATTTCACAAAGGAGTGGGCCAAAGAGTTCTCCTTTTGCCTTAGCTGTTAGCAAGGGTCGGTTAGCTTAGCATGGTAGGAGGGGGGGGAGGGGGGAGGGGAGGGAAAACAAGCCCCCTTGTGGTGTGGAGGGACTTGAGGTGGGGCCGTATTGCAGTGAGCAGAAGGAATAGTGAAAGGTGAGGGTTGAGGAGTGGCTTGAGGAGTTGAAGGGGGATGAGCGGGCGTCTGTCCTAGTGCAATGGGGAGTGCGTCTGTGCACTGGGAGCAGAAGCTGAGTCTGTGTGTCTGTCTGTCTTCTCACACTGTCGAAATCATTGTGCCTCTGATGAACTGTGGAACAAAGAGAGGGAGAAGCTGGCAGGTGAGAGAAGCACGTGGTCACATGACCAGAAGAGGGTCACGGTCCTTACCACCCCTTTCCTAGTCTACCAAGGATGCAAACATTGCTTTTCACATGACACGTCAACGAACATGCTCTACCTGGGCTGAGCTAGCATCGTCTAGGAGTGGAGTGAGTGGGTGAACATAACTTTACGAAAAAGTGGTTAGAGTGAGGCTAAAGTGGAAATACTTGGTGTGTCCTGGATTTGAAAGACACCGCTGTGTGTGGCCCACTAGGGGGAGAGACATGCAAGGGTCTTTCCTCGAGATCAGGTGAATGAACAAAAGGAGAAAATCAAGACAGGAACCTCCAGATGTGACACAGATAAGCAGCGATATGGACAGCGTGAGGAAAACGATACGTCAGAGAAGGAGGGAGAAGAAACAGAGAGGGAGAAACAGAGAGGGAGAAACAGAGAGGGAGAAACAGAGAGGGAGGTGTTTACGAAGGGGGAGATGAGGAAGGGGACATGGTCTGAAGAGGGGCTGGACAGGGTCAACAATCTTACCCTGCACTGTGGGACGGATGAACTGGACCATCGTTACGTCTTATCAACTTAGAATTTGACATCATAAAATCAATAAAAATACAAACAATACAACATAAATCAAAAACACAATGGAAACATGACAAAGACGAAATAACTGTCATACAAACGGACAGGAATGTTTCCTTGTGATGAGCGAGATAAAAGTGGACACTTGTTTTCTCGTATGGGCTCTCCTGGGCCTCACAGGGGCGGGGCTGTCTATCTGGTCTACCCTTCTCACAGAGCTGTCAAGCACCACCTGCATGTGTTGTGAGAATGAAATCTGGAGTCTTACCTTGTGGGGAAGTGGCCCTCATACTCTTCAAGTCTTTGCTGTGAAAATATAAAACAATTTCCAACTCTTCAGTCAATTACATTTAACCAACTGTCACCAACTGTCATTTGGATACAGGTACAGCTGTATAGCTTAGTATGTGCTGTGAAATAACAGTAGCAGTACCACTACTGTCCAGAAGGGGGCAGTAGCCGTACATAGCTCAGAGAGATGCAGCGTCTTTAGATCAAAAGAGTTCACTTTTCTAAAGAGAACTTGAGGGGTAGGTGCAAGCCTGAGAGCACTCAGATAGAAGATGTTTGTGGAAGCACTGCTGTACACATTCCCTTGTCACAGACTAAGAAGTTTGACATTCTGCTTTGGACGTCATCCCATAAACGAGATTCTCTTAAGGGAGAAGTTTAGCATTGCAAGTTTTTTGTGTTCCAAGTGGTTTCATAATGTCTGCAGAGTATTACAGCCTGGGACTCAGCCTGTCCACCTCCAGAGCACTGA
>CAEFZP010000003.1:0-129665 GCA_903064625.1 Mallotus villosus
TGATGTGTGATGGGGATGTGTGATGGGGATGTGTGATGGGGATGTGTGATGGGGAGGTGTGATGGGGATGTGTGAGGGGGAGGTGTGATGGGATGTGGGATGGGATGTGTGATGAGTGTGATGGGGATGATGTGATGGTGAGGGATGTTGATGGGGATGTGTGATGTGAGTGTGTGTGTGATGGGGATGTGTGTGGATGGGGGTGTGTGATGGGGATGTGTGATGGGGATGTGTGATGGGGATGTGTGCTGGGGGTGTGTGGGATGGGGATGTGTGATGTGTGATGGGGATGTGTGATGGGGATGTGTGATGGGGATGTGTGATGTGTGATGGGGGATGTGTGATGTGGGATGTGTGTGATGTGTGATGGGGATGTTGATGGGGATGTGTGAGTGGGGATGTGTGATGGTGTATGTGTGATGGGGATGTGTGTGATGGGATGTGTGATGTGTGATGGGGATGTGTGATGGGGATGTGTGATGGGGAGTGTGTGATGGGGATGTGTGTGATGGGGATGTGGATGTGTGATGGGGATGTGTGATGGGGATGTGTGATGGGGATGTGTGATGTTGGGTGATGGGGATGTGGATGGGGATGTGTGCTGGGGATGTGTGAGGTGTGATGGGGATGTGTGTGATGGGATGTGTGATGGGATGTGTGATGGGGATGTGTGATGGGAGATGTGTGCTGGATGGTGATGGGGATGGTGTGATGATGTGTGATGGGATGGGGATGTGTGATGGGGATGTGTGATGTGTGATGGGGAGTGTGATGGTGATGTGTGATGGGGGATGTGTGATGGGGATGTTGTGATGGGGATGTGTGATGTGTGATGAATGGAGATGCTCTGGTCTCACTACTGGCAGGCCAGGGTTTAAACTAGGGTTAGGTAGAGGGTTATGGCTACACTAGGGGGAGGTATAGAGGTTATGGATACACTAGGGTGAGGGTGAGGCAGAGGGTTATGGATACACTAGGGTGAGGTAGAGGTTAGTTATGGATACACTAGGGTGAGGGTGAGGCAGAGGGTTATGGATACACTAGGGTGAGGCAGAGGGTTATGGATACACTAGGTGAGGCAGGGGTTATGGATTATAGTGTAGTCTTTGTCTGTGGTTAGGGTCAGGGTTTTGGAATGTCTTGTTCCTGTGCGGCTGGTCACACACTGTACTGGGCTCGGATGGCTGCACGAGCCCTCAGCTTCACAGAAGGAACTCAGGCTAAAAGCCACACTTATGGTTTAATGACTCTACTTACAGCCAGTAATTATGGCTAAGAGTCAAGCCTTTCTATGCAGTTAGAGACCAAATGGGATTACTTCCCAAAGGGTGAGGAAGAGATCCTGACACCTGGAGCAGTGCTCAGCGTGACCTGACCATTGTTATGTTGTGTTGCTTCAAGGATACTGGAAGTCCATATCATATAGACCTACAAAGTCCCCCCTTGAATAATCATAATTATAATCCAGAAGGATAATAGTCCTACAGATAGGGACACACCCCATTCAATACCGATGCAGTCTGCTCACTAAACAGTTGCTTTACTTTAGAGCTATTATTTTAAAGCTGTGTTCCCTTCTAACGACTGTAGTTTGTAGAGGTCATGGGAACTTCATGGGGTCATGGGGTAGTTATTTAGCATGATGATGTTGGAAACAACATCATTCGTTTGTGAATGCTCACCACTGCATTCCAGGTCCCATCGATGGTCTGAATGTCCTCATCTCCACATCTTCTGGAGGGAACTCCACACAACTACTTCTAACCCAACCTAACCCTAACCCTAACCCTAACCCTAACCCTACCCTCAGCTTGACATGACCTCCTGACCTTGACCCCCTCAGGTAAACCCCTCCCAGTCACCTCCCTTCACTACATGAACCCCTACCAGATGAACGCCTAACGCCATGGCCTGAGGCTGTGGGCGAGAGATCACCAGGACTACGACAGTGATAAGATGTTTTCCTGCCCTGGGCTTCGGGGCCAAGCTGCCCCCTGACGGAGGGTGTCCATGAGTTCCCTCGTAAGTAAATAGCTAGTGTTGTATCTGTTGCATTATCATGAGGGACATCACCTTTTATCAGACTGAACTACAAACATGTTTTTCCAGAATGGCACATGGAGAACCACTACTGTTAACGGCATCGAGGAATCTGGAGGCCTACCACCAGAGTCTGAAGACCGTACAACTCTACGGTCCAACCCACTTAGCCCCTGTTGTGAACCATGTGCCAGGTATGTTGTGAACATGTTTGCCAGTATGTTGTGAACCATGTGTGCCAGGTGTATGTTGGAACATGTTTGCCAGGTATGTTGTGAACCATGTGCCAGGTATGTTGTGAACCATGTTGCCAGGTAAGAACAGAGGGTGCCTGCAGAGGTCATAAACACAACCTGCCCCTGCTTCCGGCATACAGTAACGTATCAGTAACGTACAGTAACGTATCAGTAACGTATAGTACAGCATAACGCTAGAACATTACTGCTTCCGGCATACAGTAACGTATCAGTAACGTACAGTAACGTATCAGTAACTTATAGTACAGCATAACGCTAAGAACATTACTGCTTCAGGCATACAGTAACGTATAGTACAGCATAAGTTAGTAGTACAGCATTTAGTTAACATATGTGAGTAATGACCAATAAACATGACACATGATCTATTCAATAAGTGTAGACACTTTTGAAAACACTTGCATACACTTTTGTACTCGCATCAATGAACAAAGTAATGCTGTGAATCAGTCACCCTGGACCAATACCGAGGAGGAGCGGATCCTCTCTCACTGTGACAGAGGGCTTCAGCTCGATCCTCTCTTACTGTGACAGAGGGCTTCAGCTCGATCCTTTCTACTGTGACAGAGGGCTTCAGCTCGATTCCTCTCTCTCTGTGACAGAGGGCTTCAGCTCGATCCTCTTACTGTGACAAAGGGCTTCAGCTCGATCCTCTTACTGTGACAGAGGGCTTCACTCGATCCTCTCTTACTGTGACAGAGGGCTTCAGTCGATCCTCTCTTACTGTGACAGAGGGCTTCAGCTCCATCCTCTCTCTCTGTGACAGAGGGCTTCAGCTCGATCCTCTCTCTCTGTGACAGAGGGCGTCAGCTCGATCCTCTCTCTCTGTGACAGAGGGCTTCAGCTCGATCCTCTCTCACTGTGACAGGGGCTTCAGCTCCATCATGACTCATCAGCAGCTAACACATCATAAGAGATGAAGAGTAGTAACCAGTTACTTAAGTAGATTTTTCTCGGTATCAGTACTTTACTCACTATGTAATTTTCGGCACAACTAATTGGGCACCCACATTAGAATGAAAGGGTCTGAGGCCAGAGGACGCCCGAGACTCGACGAGAGAGAGAAGCATAAAACGATGAGTAAGCAGAGCAGAGTACAAGAGAATACATAGAGTACAGTGTTAGGTAGTACTATAGAATACAATAGAGTACAATAGAGTACAATAGAGTACAGTAGAGTACAATAGAGTACAATAGAGTACAGTAGATACAGTAGAGTTAGTATGTGTAGATCGCATCAAGTACTCATCAACAAGACAATATTTCACAAAAATAGTTTTTGAAATAAACGTTTTGAAAGATTAACTATATTTTACTGTAAGTCGCTCTGGATAAGAGCGTCTGCTAAATAACTAAATGTAAATGTAAAAAAAACTGTTGTAAGGTTAAAAATTTTTGAATTTTGTTGTTTTTGTTTTGAAAGGTAGGAAAAATGAAATAAAAAGGTACATTATGGATGAACAGAGGGAGTTAGCAATGTTGACATAACTGACAATAGAGACATTCCTGATTCCCATGGCCATAAATTACAGAGGATGTTCAAAATTGTCACCATCAAAAAGGATTCTTGGCAAATGTGAAAATTGTATTTTTGTAATAAATATGATGTGAGGTCTAATTACCTGGCCCAAACTTCTTACTTAACTTGAGTGAAAACGTGGTGTCAGTACATCAACTTTTACCTGTCTTTTTAAACATGAGTATCTGTACTTCTACTTGAGTGAATGATATGTGTACTTTTGGCATCTCTGGATATCATAATATGACTCACACAGCTTTCTAGCTGTTAGCTATCGCTGTGTCTTAGCCCCTCAGTCTTCCAGCCCTCCAGCTCCCGGCGTTCTGGATCACTGGCCATTGACCGTCTGCCTCTTACTGGGTGCAGAATAACAGGATACAACATGTATTCACTGAAATCAGATTAGAGAGAAAAGAGTATCTCTGTACGTGCTCTGAGGATAGGGGCGAGAGTAAGAAAGTGAGAGAGCGAGAGAAAGGAGAGGAGAGAGAGAGAGAGAGAGAGGAGAGAGAGATAGCGGACGGAGAGGAGAGAGAGAGAGAGAGGAGAGAGAGAACGAGAAAGAGAGAGAGAGAGAGAGAGAGAGAGAAGAGAGAGAGAGCAGAGAAGAGGAGAGAGAGAGAGAGAGACGCAGGAGAGAAGAGAGCAGGAGAAGAGGAGAGAGAGAGAGAGAGAGAGAGAGAGAGAGAGAGGAGGAGAGAGAGAGAGAGAGAGAGAGAGAGAGAGAAAGGAAAGAGAGAAGAGAGAGAGAGAGAGAGAGAGAGCGAAAGACGAAGGGAAAGAGAGAGAGGAGAGAAGCAGCAGAGAGAGAGAGAGAAGATAGAGAGCGAGAGAGAAAGAGAGAAAAGTAGAAAGAAAGAGAAAGAGAAAGAGAAACGACGAGAGAGATAGAGGAGAGAGGAGCAAAGAGAAAAGAAGAGAGAGAGAGAGGAAGAGACGAGAGAGAGAAGAGAGAGAGAGAGCAGAGAGAGAGAGAGCGAGAGAGAGGAAGTAGAGAGAGAGAAAGAGAGAGAGCGAGAGAGAGAGAGAGAGGAGAGAGAGAGCGAGAGAGAGTGAGCGTCGATGAGCGCATACTACAGATCACATCGTCACGCGCTATCTCTCTGATTACTCTCTATCTCTCTATCCTCTATGCTCTCTCTCTCTCTCTCTCTCTCACTCTCTTTTTTCTCGTCTTTGTCCTTTGATTCTATAGCGATATGAGTCCCTTCTCAGCGGTGTGGTTAAGAATGTCATCCTGATAAAGCTGAATTAGACTTTCTATGTTGCAGCAGAGTTAGGGGTAGGGTTACCCTGGGTTACCGTAACCCAGCAGGGACGAAGGCCTCCCATACATTCTAAAAGACAGAGGTGAAGTGCAGGCGGAAGGTGGGGGAGAGGGTTGATTGGAGTGGAATGAACTAGAAGGTAGATAGTAATATATACAATTCCCATGTTTCTAAATTCCCCTAAAAAGAGAGACGAGGTGACTGGCAAGATAATTATAAATACACGAGCCGACAGTTATGGCATCGCATCACTTAGCATCTGAATAGGTCTGAAAAGATGTTAGCTGGAGCGAGGGCATGGACAGAGAGAAGCTAGCGTCATAATCACATTATTTGAGTCCTAGGTCATAGCGTTCTTTGTGACAGGACAATGAGAAAATATTCATTTAATGGTGATTAAGGATCTGAGAAATATAGATTGAAAGACCACATCTTGAGCTGTGTCGGTTGTGTTGTGTTTGTGTGTGTGTGTGTGTGTGTGTTTGTGTGTGTGTGAGAGCATGTGTTTGTGTGTTTTCCCACAGATATGCAGCGGCAGTTCAGGATGGTTCCCAGTACTTTGTGCTTCTTATCATCACAGATGGCGTCATCTCAGACATGGCCCAAACCAAGGAGGCCATCGTTAACGTGAGTATCAGACACCAGCAGCACCAGCAGCACTGCATCAGATACCAGCAGCACTGCATCAGACACCAGCAGCACTGCATCAGACACCAGCAGCACTGCATCAGATACCAGCAGCACTGCATCAGATACCAGCAGCACTGCATCAGATACCAGCAGCACTGCATCAGATACCAGCAGCACTGCATCAGATACCAGCAGCACTGCATCAGACACCAGCAGCACTGCATCAGACACCAGCAGCACTGCATCAGACACACCAGCAGCACTGCATCAGATACCAGCAGCACTGCATCAGATACCAGCAGCACTGCATCAGATACCAGCAGCACTGCATCAGACACCAGCAGCACTGCATCAGACACCAGCAGCACTGCATCAGACACCAGCAGCACTGCATCAGATACCAGCAGCACTGCATCAGATACCAGCAGCACTGCATCAGACACCAGCAGCACTGCATCAGACACCAGCAGCACTGCTGAAACTCAGAGCTTAGAGGAAAGTTACAAATCAGTGCCATAATGTTTAGAATTTTAAAAGGCATTGAGGCTCGATTGGTCTACCTGTCCTTGATATCCGGATGTTAAAAATCAGATTTTTTAAACTAGAATTTTTCAGGTTGAATTGATAGGCTCGATTTTTTTAGGGTCGAATTTTATAGGCTTGAAATTTTTCGCCTCGAATTTGATAGGGCCAAATTTTTTAGAATTGACTTTTAAAAGATCAAATTTTTTCGGGTCAAATTTGATAGGATAGATTTTTTTAGGGGGCGAATTTTATAGGCTCAGAATGTTTTGGCTCAATTTTTTCAGTCGAAAAATTTTCGCCTTGAATTTGATAGGTTCAAAATTTTTATGGTTGAATTTTAAAGATCAAATTTTTTTGCTCGAATTTGAGCAATTGCATTGAGGCTCGAATGCCCTACCTGTCCTTGATATCCCGGATGTTTGTTTTTTTAAAGCTCAAATTTTTGGGGTCAAATTGATAGGCCGATTTTTTTGGGGTCAAATTTGATAGGCTCTGAATTTTTGGGCTCGTTCTTTTCAGCTGGAAAATTTTCGGGTCGAATTTTTTATGGTTGCATTTTTAAAGATCGAATTTGAGCAACCTGAATTTTATTTTACATTGAAATATATTCAGATGAGAATTCAGTGTTGATTCAATATTAAGTATTCGATTCCTTTTAAAATTCTAAACATTATGGCACTGATTTGCTTCCATAGAAAACACAGATGTCAGGCTAAACACTGGTTTCAAAGTGATGTTTGAAAAACGGTCAAAAAACGAAAAGAAAGGCTAGAGAAGGTAGGACAGGATAAAGAGGGAGTGAGAAGGAAGAAGATGGAAGAGGAGAAGATTGAAAAGGGAGGGAGAGAAGAGGACAAATAAAGAAAGAGCACCGGGGGGTGTAATGAAAGACAAAGACAGCTAAATGGAGTGAGGGAGGACACATGAGGAGGAATGAAATACAAAGCGACCGAGTCAACCAAGAGGGGACATTGAAAAAGGGGAAAAAAGAGGGCTGAAATAAAGTGACAGAATGACTTATCGATTTATACTCTCAACTGCCAACTCTTCACATATTGGTCTGACCTTCTAAGTTGACATAACCATTCTGTCTCTGAGCTGTGGAACAACTGTGCTGGATAGCAGACTGTGCTGGATAGCAGACTGTGCTGGATAGCAGACTGTCATCATGTTTCCTGCCCTCTGGGCCTCATGCCAGCCACGCCCTCCTGAGATGCCAGTGGTGCCCCCCCGAGGCACCAGACCACCCAGCAAACTGGATTTAAAGGGAATTTGCGACTGTTAGTCAAACCGTTAGAACAGCCACACCTTCCTTTTAAGATCTTGCCTGCTGCTCTATCTTACCTGGCCTTGGCTCCGCCCTCCTCCCTGGCTCTACCTGAGCACCCTCTCCACGCTGCACCTGGCTTAACCTCGCCTTACCTTATACCTGCTGCATCTGGCTGTGTTACTGACTACTGTGCTACACTGCTTCTGGATATTGGACTTCTCATACTTCATGTAATGGTGGAGGTTGTGTAATGTGCTGGTAGTGAAAGAGCTGGACTGTCAGCACAGTCAAACTGTTTGTTTTGGAGTGTGTGGACATTCACATGTATGATTGAATTTGTATTTGTATAAGCATGTGTTTGTATGTTTGTGGATATGTTGGTGTGTGTGAGCTTCTGTAGTGTGTGTGTGTGTGTGTTTGTGAGTGTGTCCTTCCCCTGGCCCATCCTGTCCCCAGAGGAGGACAGGAACACTGACACACTTGCTCTCCGTTCTCCTGCTGCGTGAGGGTGATGCATCATTAGAGGAAGAGACGATCCCTCTAGTAGCTGTTCTGAGACGATTCTCTCACTTTCTCCTTTTGTCTGTCTCTTCACTTTCTTTGTTCTCCCTCTCTCTCTCTCTCTTTCTCTCCTTCTCTCATTCTGTCCTCTCTACAATGTCTCATTTTTCTTTTCTCTATTCTTTCCTTTCAATTCATTTTCTTTTCTCTCACCATACACCAGGGGATCACATAGAAGACCGCTGTATTCTCTGACCAGGACAAGCTCCTAAAACATTAGAGAACCCTAACCCTAACATTAGGGAAACAACTTCTATATGCTTATAATTCGTTTACTGTGTGCACCTGACCACCACAGTACATTCCTTGTTTGTGTACACTTACTTAGCCATTAAACTCAATTCTGATTCTGATGATATGACGTTTTCATACTATTTAATAGTGAATACACACCCATGTTCTATTACTAAGACACTACTGGCACTAAACTAGGATTTTACACTAACAGAGAACAGAGGCTTTCTCCAATCCTATTCTTGTTTAATATCTGGGAACCAGTTTAACTGGTATTATAAAGCCTTCTCTATACTGACAGTCGGCCCTGATAGTATTATAAAGCCTTCTCTATACTGACAGTCGGCCCTGACGCCCCACATACACCATCTGCCTGCTGGAGATAATGAAGCCAGAGAAGGTGTAAATACCAAATGAGCACGGAAGCCCAAGTGGCCACAGGGTGATCTTTTATTCTACGTGTCCAGAATATTATGGGATGGTATTTTCCCCCTTCTTCTTGGACAGGAGCGGTGTATATCTGGTGTGAGTGCAGTGCAATTACCGTGGCGGTGGTAAACTGGTGTTGATTGACGCATTGTTTTGTTTCTTATTACCGTTCTTCACAGCTGCCAATCCCAGTCTGAGAGGGAGAGGAGAGGGTGGCATAAGGGGGGCAACGATGCGAGGGTTATTTAGGTGCTGTTTGATGTGTGTGTGTGTGTTGTGGCTTGTGTGTTTGTATGTATGTACCGCAGTGTGTTTTACGCATTGTGTGAGTGGTGTGTATGTGTGTGCAAGTTTATAGTATGCACGTTGGCTCGGTGTGTGTGTGTGTGTGTGAGAGTGGTGTGTGGTGTGTGTGTGTGTGTGTGTGGGTGTGTGTGCTGTGTGGTGTGTGTGGTGGTGTGTGTGGTGTGTGTGTGGGTGTGTGTGTTGTGTGTGTGGGGAGGACAGACAGGAGCTGCTCGTCACTCTGTTCCAGCGCAGGCTGCGATGACAGAAGCAGCTCCCACCCCCGTAGCAAATGAGGTCGGCTGACATGCTATGTTAAGTCTTGTCCTGGAGATAAAAATGTACTTGTTCAACAAAAATTGTCTTCCTGAGAATACGTAGCAACAGGAATCGCTTTAGACAGGACTGACTCATTCACTGAAAATGAAGCCAAAAGCAGGTTTGGATTTGATGAGGCATTATATGCTTTTCCCTAACAGACGAACATGCTCATACACACTCAGTCACATGACACACACACACCTCGACACAAACACATTGACTGGCATCGCCCTTCACCTCCTATCACATATTACATACCCTCCACCAATGTACTGCATCAAGGTTAAGAGCACGCCAACAAGGAGAATCGGGCCAGCACACCAGTCAGTAAACACAACATTGTTATCAATTGTGTTTGCAGAGTAAAAATGCAAACAATTATTGAATGTTTCTGAGTAATGTGTCCTTTCTTTCTAGGGTGTATATTTGTTTATATTATAAATTGTGCCAATATTTTTTTACAGTGAAAGTACAGTAGAATGTCCTTGCCTTGCATGGATGGTACCAGGGTGGGGAGGGTCCGCAGCCGGCGGGAGGAAGTGCGTCCGAAGGGGAGGCGTTATAATTTCCTCTAGGGATTGACAACCAAAGGGGAGCTACTGGAGAGGGTTTTTGGCACTACGTTGTATGGGTGTTACGAGGGTTGGGTAGGAAAGGAGGCTGTTTATGTGGTGGTTGTTTGGGCGGGCCGGGGACGGACCTGTGGAATTTGGATTATGGTTGGCTTCGTGGAGCTGGATTTTGGTGGATGGGATAGGATAGAGGAGATGGTGACTGGCTGGTCGGATGGGGGGCGGTTGGTTTCCTATTGTTTATTGTCGGGTTTTTTGCCGGACCGGCTAGGAGCGGGGGGGGGTTGGGTATGCTGGTCCACCCCCCCCCCCGGGGTGCGGTTCGTGGTGTCTCCTGTCTCTGAGGTACATCCCCATACAGGGGATATTCCCACTTTATTGCGCTTACCCTCAGTTTTGCTCTGTTGTTTACCTCTCCCACTATGCAACTCTCATAACTTTGGTTCTTTTATGCTGCTGCTTTCCATTGCACGAGTAGGAGTCCATTAGTGGACGCAATAAATGGAGTGGCGGGGGCTTATTTGGGGATGGGGTTTGGTTGGTTGATGGTGGTTTTGGGTTGGGGGAGGACAGGGGGGTCTGATGGGGGGTTATGGTGTGTGTTGGGAGTGGGGGGAGGGTTCTTGTTAAGATGGGTGCCCAAGCTGTGTAGTCTGCCCCACCTTCCTCTCTCTCCACTCCCGGCCCACAAAGTCTCCAGTAGCAACATCACACTTTATCAACACGTCTCCTTCCCCTCTGGTGACAGAAGTGTTGCTGCTGTTTCCTCAGTACTGTTCAGCAGACACGTGTCTGTGAGAGTTCAGTTACAAAGATCAGTGCTGGATCAGACCTGGTGCTGGTCTGACCTGGTGGCTAAAGGCTCTCCGTAAAGAGTCACGATTTACTGAGCAAACAGAGGTTTTCAAACATATAAGATGAGCGGGCCGATTGAAAAAGTACAAAATTGGATTTGCTGTTCAGAATACGCCTGGGATCACCTGATCAAGATTGGGACCTGTTCATCACCTGACCCTTTCAGACAGATACGATGTCAACAGATGCCTGTTAGGGATTCACCAAAACATACAACCTTTCCATCAGCCAATTCTGCAAATTCCCCAAACTATTCTTCCAAAGCAGAGGGATCATTGCTGATAAAGTGCTTGCAGATAAATCACCAGAATCCTTCACCATCGCCACTGGATTAAGACAAACTAACAATCAGCAGTGTCACGTGTCACCACTTCAACACCCATGTCTGGTACACTGTTAAGATCCTTTTTCATCAAATCAAAGTATAGGAATGAATGTATGTGTTAAAGTAGTCGTGTCTTCCACAGGGTGCCAAGCTGCCCATGTCCATCATCATCGTGGGAGTGGGGCAGGCTGAGTTCGATGGTAAAGGACTTTCTTCTATCAGTTACCCATAACCTTAGCCTTAAGTACATATAAACAAGAAATATGATATATTAACTACAGACAACTGTCTACATCCTCATCTACTATATTTAGTTTGTTCCAAACAAATAAGAGACTGTTTAGCTACCCAATGTATCCACCCATGTTGATACTCATAATGAGGAGGTAAGTTAGGTGCTAACCTTGGACCCCCTAACAGAAAGCTTTCACCTTTTCAATGACTGAGATTTGATAGTTGGAGTGCAGAATACCATACAGTGGGCTGGCTACACACATTCTCATCCTCAACATGAACTCAGACAAATTAAATGACTGATACAGGGCCAATGTATTCATACACTCACTCAACTTGGAACAGTTTACAGCCAGGTAGTGCAACCACTCTACTTTACAGCAATTAGTCAGAAGTTAATGTCATGGAGGAAATGACTATGTGGTTCAACAGAGGGGAGCTGAGTAAGAGCAGTTTGTTTATGATGGTTTGAGCTAATGCAGGGGCGTGTTCAGGGAGTGGCCTGGGTGGACACGCCCCTGGGCTAATGCAGGGGCGTGTTCAGGGAGTGGCCTAGGGTAGACACGCCCTGGGCTAATGCAGGGGCGTGTTCAGGGAGTGGCCTAGGGTGGACACGCCCCTGGGCTAATGCTGGTTCACCCTGGACAGATTAGTAACTGGATTATCTTTAGTCATCTGATTGCAAATGTTAAGAGGGAGGATTTTTGACATACAGTATTCTCATAGGATGATTAATATTGATCGAACTGCATAACCTGAGGAAGGAGTCATGTGGTTCCCATTTGGAGATGAAGTTATCTAGAGAAGTCCTGTGTCTGTGCTAATACTGTGCTGAACACTAACACGTCCATGTGGCTTCCTGTGTGTCTGTCTGCCCCACCGTCTGCAGCCATGGTGGAGCTAGACGGAGATGACATCAGGATCTCCTCCAGAGGGAAACTGGCTGAGCGAGACATAGTTCAGGTGACCTACATCATCATCATCATCATCATCATCACCTACTACCCCTTCTGGGGCTCAGGCCTTCTGGGTCATGTGACCCACATCATTACCTGCAAACTCTATTGATTTATAGTGTACAGACTACAAAACAACTCTCTCATTTAAATTCACAGCATATGGAGTTTGGCTGATAAATGGTTCAACGTTAAAAAGGTTAACCTGTCTAGTCATAGACCCGTTTTTTTGTGGTGAGAATTCCTAATCTTTGCACTCTTTCTCTGCCTCTTTCTATATTTCCCTCCCTCTCCTGCACGCTGGCCTCCTCCCTCCCTCTCCTGCACGCTGGCCTCCTCCCTCCCTCTCCTGCATGCTGGCCTCCTCCCTCTCCTGCACGCTGGCCTCCCCCCTCCCTCTCCTGCACGCTGGCCTCCTCCCTCCCTCTCCTGCACGCTGGCCTCCTCCCTCTCCTGCACCCTGGCCTCCTCCCTCCCTCTCCTGCCCGCTGGCCTCCTCCCTCCCTCTCCTGCACGCTGGCCTCCTCCCTCCCTCTCCTGCACGCTGGCCTCCTCCCTCCCTCTCCTGCACGCTGGCCTCCTCCCTCCCTCTCCTGCACGCTGGCCTCTCCTGCACGCTGGCCTCCTCCCTCCCTCTCCTGCACGCTGGCCTCCTCCCTCCCTCTCTGCACGCTGGCCTCCTCCCTCCCTCTCCTGCACGCTGGCCTCCTCCCTCCCTCTCCTGCACGCTGGCCTCCTCCCTCCCTCTCCTGCACGCTGGCCTCTCCTGCACGCTGGCCTCCTCCCTCCCTCTCCTGCACGCTGGCCTCCTCCCTCCCTCTCCTGCACGCTGGCCTCCTCCCTCCCTCTCCTGCACGCTGGCCTCCCCCCTCCCTCTCCTGCACGCTGGCCTCCTCCCTCCCTCTCCTGCACGCTGGCCTCCTCCCTCCCTCTCCTGCACGCTGGCCTCCTCCCTCTCCTGCACGCTGGCCTCCTCCCTCTCCTGAACGCTGGCCTCCTTCCTCCCTCTCCTGCACGCTGGCCTCCTCCCTCTCCTGCACGCTGGCCTCTCCTGCACGCTGGCCTCCTCCCTCTCCTGCACGCTGGCCTCCTTCCTCCCTCTCCTGCACGCTGGCCTCCCCCCTCCCTCTCCTGCACGCTGGCCTCCTCCCTCTCCTGCACGCTGGCCTCTCCTGCACGCTGGCCTCCTCCCTCTCCTGCACGCTGGCCTCCTCCCTCCCTCTCCTGCACGCTGGTCTCCTCCCTCCCTCTCCTGCACGCTGGTCTCCTCCCTCCCTCTCCTGCACCCTGGCCTCCTCCCTCCCTCTCCTGCACCCTGGCCTCCCCCCTCCCTCTCCTGCCCGCTGGCCTCCCCCCTCCCTCTCCTGCACGCTGGCCTCCCCCCTCCCTCTCCTGCACCCTGGCCTCCTCCCTCCCTCTCCTGCACCCTGGCCTCCCCCCTCCCTCTCCTGCACGCTGGCCTCCCCCCTCCCTCTCCTGCACGCTGGTCTCCTCCCTCCCTCTCCTGCACGCTGGTCTCCTCCCTCCCTCTCCTGCACCCTGGCCTCCTCCCTCCCTCTCCTGCACCCTGGCCTCCTCCCTCCCTCTCCTGCACGCTGGCCTCCTCCCTCTCCTGCACGCTGGCCTCCTTCCTCCCTCTCCTGCACGCTGGCCTCTCCTGCACGCTGGCCTCCTTCCTCCCTTGTAGTTTGTCCCCTTCCGAGACTACATGGACCGGACAGGCAACCATGTGTTGAGCATGGCTCGTCTGGCCAAAGACGTGCTAGCAGAGATCCCAGACCAGCTAATCTCCTACATGAAGAGCAGAGGGATCAAGCCCAACCCTGCCCCGCCCCCCTACACGCCCCCAGGACACACCCACCACACACAGATCTGAGACCCACTTCAACCCAGCAACTTTGGCAGTCCACTGGGAAACTTCCCATGAATAGATAACACAGAGAAGTGACGTACAAGTGGGAGGAAATGTTTGTGTTAGTACCTTCCAGTGACTCCTCAAGAGGTGGTTTCTCTTTGTCATTGTTTTATCTGTTTTGTTTATTTTCGAAGAAGGAGTGACAGACTGTGAGGGAGAGAGGAAAATTCTGTATCAGGTCTTGAATGAACAGTGAACTAGTGAACTTAACGTCTTTTGATCAAATTAAGACTGTGACTGTTTCATGTCTGGTGTGAGAGCAGGTCGCCTTGAGGTCATGTGGTTGAAACTTGTGCCTGTTTATTGTTATTGTTAAATGTATGACAAGTGTGCCCTCATCCAAACTTTGACCTTGGCTGACCTTGGCTGACCTTGGTGTGGCTTCTCACAGCCTGTTTAGGGGGCATGTTTAGACACCTCTCAATAAATATATTTGTTTTAGGTTTGAGGTTCAAATAATTTTAGTCAGATTCTGTTTTAAGTTTTGCAGTGGGTTAGGATGTCGTGTGGTGTTGACAGGGATCCACCTCTCGACGTGTGGGTTTATAGAAGCATGTTGGTCAGTCAGATGAAGTTAAGGCATCGTATTTATCCTTTAACAATATCAAAAGTTGCATGTTTATATAATAGATATGTACAAAACATGTTTCTATATGAACCTCCCTGATAGATTTATACTACAGAGCTCAGTCATATTTCAACAATTTTGCACTTTTCACAAGATGTGTCTAAAAGCACAAGTAATAGATAATTTTACATCAAAATATTAGTTTGGTTTAATATTTACACTGACTTGTTCCTTCCAATGTCTCTGATTGTCCCTCGGTCTAACTATGGTTCCCCGTCCCAACTGTTTAAAAAGTGTTTTTAACAATTAATTCTGTGACAAATGTGTTCTTGCTATCACCATACCAATAACGTATCGTATGAATACCAGGAGAACCAACATGTTTTTATTTGAATCTCAACTGAGTGATGTTTATTGATCAAGCCAACACGATGCATGGAGCAACATGGGAACTGCATTGGACACACATGTTGGTCAATACTCTGATTGCTGTTAATGTTACGAATTGGATACTAAATTAAAAGCAATTTACACTTCTAAACCATAAATAAGGGTTATGTGATTGACTATGTGGTTCTCCCCTCCAGTCTCCTTCCTATGCAGTTGTGTGTTGACACTCAATAAGACTGTTTAGAACACTAAACACAACTACTTCATTTTCAGTATATCTGAAAGGTTCATTTTAATTGTCTTTTATCCACCAGTTGCTTTACTGCTTTACTACCTTAGAAGACATTAATAGTTCTTAAGTTAAACAAAATCATATTAAGATAAGATGTCCACAACGTAGCAAAAAGACGGATCTCTTCCATGACAGTGGTTAGGATTTGACCCTGCTCTCTGATACTTAACTCTGGTTCATCCAGTACAATGGAAAATAGTTCTCTGCGCATGTCAACAAATCACGAATAAGACATGTTCAATGAGCAAGTGAGATTTGGGGTGAAATTGATGTTAACTGATCGTTATTTTGGTGCGATTTTGTGTATATGGAAGTTAATAAGAGATTATCTGTACAGTGAAACCTACTGCTAGATTTTCTCAGTAAGAGTTGTAGACCTAGAGATCCAGAGTGTGTTTATGAGTGATTTACATATTTCTCACAGACAACTTTAAGGGAAGCACTTTATCCCTTTCCGTTAAGACATGCTTCAATTGTAAATGTTTTATTATTATTGTTGGAGATGATCGTATTACTATATATATATATTCTACAATATCTTATTTTTTTCTGGAATGTGTAATGATAAGCCATTTATCCTGTCGATGATGCCACATCACATCACCTGCCCACGTCCCAAACTGTCTCTGACATGGTGACATGGTGACATGGTGACATGGTGACATGGTGACATGGTGACATGGTGACATGGTGACGTGGGGATGTAGGGTTGTGTTCCTGAAAAATCATGAAGAATAAAGAGTGTTTGTACTTTGTGCCAACACCTGGAACATAGAGCCCATTCCATCTGGATAATGTGTGTGTGTGTGTGTGTGTGTGTGTGTGTGTTAGTGTGTGTGTTAGTGTGTGTGTGTGCATGTTAGTGTGTGTGTGTGCATGTTAGTGTGTGCGTGTGTGTGTGTGGTGTGTTAGTGGTGTGTGTGTGTGTGTGTGTGTTAGTGTGTGTGTGTGTGGTGTGGTGTGTGTGTGCATGTTAGTGTGTGTGTGTGTGTGTGTGTGTGCATGTTTGTGTGTGTGTGTGTGGTGTGTGTGTTAGTGTGTGGTGTGTGTGTTAGTGTGTGTGTGTGTTAGTGTGTGTGTGTTAGTGTGTGTGTGTGTGTGTGGTGTGTGTGTTAGTGTGTGTGTGTGCATGTTAGTGTGTGTGTGTGTGTGTGTGTGTGTGTGTGCATGTTACTGTGTGTGTGAATGTTAGCGTGTGTGTGTGTGTATTATTATATTATTATATATTATATTATGATTAATGCTGTCACGAACCCGGCTCGGGGGTTGAGACAGAACAAAGAGGAACACATGTGTGAGGACTATCGGCTGTGGTCGTTAAAAAATACTACTGTAACATAATAAAGGTGAAGTATGTATCAGTGGTGTGAGTGTGTGTGTGTGTGCATGTTAGTGTGTGTGTGTTAGTGTGTGTGTGTGTGTGTGTGTTCGTGTGTGAGTGTCTCATGATAGTGAGATAGGTGTTGGAAGGTGTATTAACAAAAGATCAAAAGGCCACAACTCAAAACACAAGTGTGCTGCAAACAGACGTCCTCTTAAAGGGGAGGAAACCACCGGGGCCCAGGTGAGGAGGAGGAGGAGGAGGAGGTGTAGCCACTAAAGGCTGAGGAGGAGGAGGTGTAGCCACTAGAGGCTGAGGAGGAGGAGGTGTAGCCACTAAAGGCTGAGGAGGAGGAGGTGTAGCCACTAGAGGCTGAGGAGGAGGAGGTGTAGCCACTAGAGGCTGAGGAGGAGGAGGTGTGTAGCCACTAAAGGCTGAGGAGGAGGAGGTGTAGCCACTAGAGGCTGAGGAGGAGGAGGTGTAGCCACTAGAGGCTGAGGAGGAGGAGGTGTAGCCACTAGAGGCTGAGGAGGAGGTGTAGCCACTAAGGCTGAGGAGGAGGAGGTGTAGCCACTAGAGGCTGAGGAGGAGGTGTAGCCACTAGAGGTGAGGAGGAGGTGTAGCCACTAGAGGCTGAGGAGGAGGAGGTGTAGCCACTAGAGGCTGAGGAGGAGGAGGTGTAGCCACTAGAGGCTGAGGAGGAGGAGGTGTAGCCACTAGAGGCTGAGGAGGAGGAGGTGTAGCCACTAGAGGCTGAGGAGGAGGAGGTGTAGCCACTAGAGGCTGAGGAGGAGGAGGGTGTACTAAAGGTGAGGAGGAGGTGTAGCCACTAGAGGCTGAGGAGGAGGAGGTGTAGCCACTAGAGGCTGAGGAGGAGGAGGTGTAGCCACTAGAGGCTGAGGAGGAGGAGGTGTAGCCACTAGAGGCTGAGGAGGAGGAGGTGTAGCCACTAAAGGCTGAGGAGGAGGAGGTGTAGCCACTAGAGGCTGAGGAGGAGGAGGTGTAGCCACTAGAGGCTGAGGAGGAGGAGGTGTAGCCACTAGAGGCTGAGGAGGAGGTGTAGCCACTAAAGGCTGAGGAGGAGGAGGTGTAGCCACTAGAGGCTGAGGAGGAGGAGGTGTAGCCACTAGAGGTTGAGGAGGAGGTGTAGCCACTAGAGGCTGAGGAGGAGGAGGTGTAGCCACTAGAGGCTGAGGAGGAGGAGGTGTAGCCACTAGAGGCTGAGGAGGAGGAGGTGTAGCCACTAGAGGCTGAGGAGGAGGAGGTGTAGCCACTAGAGGCTGAGGAGGAGGAGGTGTAGCCACTAGAGGCTGAGGAGGAGGAGGTGTACTAAAGGTTGAGGAGGAGGTGTAGCCACTAGAGGCTGAGGAGGAGGAGGTGTAGCCACTAGAGGCTGAGGAGGAGGAGGTGTAGCCACTAGAGGCTGAGGAGGAGGAGGTGTAGCCACTAGAGGCTGAGGAGGAGGAGGTGTAGCCACTAAAGGCTGAGGAGGAGGAGGTGTAGCCACTAGAGGCTGAGGAGGAGGAGGTGTAGCCACTAGAGGCTGAGGAGGAGGAGGTGTAGCCACTAGAGGCTGAGGAGGAGGAGGTGTAGCCACTAGAGGCTGAGGAGGAGGAGGTGTAGCCACTAGAGGCTGAGGAGGAGGAGGTGTAGCCACTAGAGGCTGAGGAGGAGGAGGTGTAGCCACTAAAGGCTGAGGAGGAGGAGGTGTAGCCACTAAAGGCTGAGGAGGAGGAGGTGTAGCCACTAAAGGCTGAGGAGGAGGTGTAGCCACTAAAGGCTGAGGAGGAGAAGGTGTAGCCACTAAAGGCTGAGGAGGAGGAGGTGTACTAAAGGTTGAGGAGGAGGTGTAGCCACTAAAGGCTGAGGAGGAGGTGTAGCCACTAGAGGTTGAGGAGGAGGAGGAGGCCGTCACATAGTTCATGAAGAAAGGGACATCCTTAGTTTTTTCATACAGTCAATATTTTGCATAATATACATAAATGTATTAATTATTATCCAGTGAAATTACGGATTTAGCAAGGGGGTTTAGCACTTTTGCAAAAGCACTGTATGGATATTTCTGTATATTTTAAATAAGTATGCATACTTATTATTTATAAAGATGGCAGATTAAAAAGCAGACATTTGTTGCTGCTCATTTACACTTCAAATACTAAGGGTGAAGTGTAGAATGAAACAGGGTCTTTATTGAAGTGAATGCATTCTCACTTACAAACCCATCATCAGGATATCACAGTGTAATCTCCCTCTCAACTCTTCTCATGTTATACTGCGATGTTATGGATGTTTGTCACAAGCAAAGTAACCCATCCTGTCAGTTTCACATTGACTCATTTAGTGGCTAAATATCTTGTTTTGAAGAGGGACACATGCAAAGTCATGTAGACAACTAAATAATATGTAATGTATGACTTCAGTGTGATTGTCATGTATGGGTGTGGTTGCTCTGAGGGAAATGTGGGAAAATGTCTCATTTGAAATCAAACAGTACCACCTTCTGGTCACATCATGGGTTTACAGTAAGGTTGCACAATGAATCACATTCTTATAAAAATCTCGATTTTTAAACCGCAATTCCACAATTATTGCAGTTGTCACGCAATTGAGAGAAGCTTCACACAAGCCAAATAGTTTCAGGGTTTCTTCCAAGCTAGCTAGCAAGAGAAAGCTATGACTGTTCATTGTACAGTTTTAGCACACAGAAACATGTAATTTTATCTAAATATCTGCCTATTTAGTTTACTTAGAATGTGTTGCTTAAGGCATTATAGTAAGAAGTTGGAGTAGGCCCTACATGGTTCAACGTATGTTGCTAGCTGCATCAGGAAAGGTATGTTGCTAGCTGCATCAGGACAGGTATGTATGTTGCTAGCTGCATCAGGACAGTTATGTTGCTAGCTGCATCAGGACAGGTATGTTGCTAGCTGCATCAGGGCAGGTATGTGTATGTTGCTAGCTGCATCAGGACAGGTATGTTGCTAGCTGCATCAGGACAGGTATGTTGCTAGCTGCATCAGGACAGGTATGTTGCTAGCTGCATCAGGACAGGTATGTTGCTAGCTGAATCAGGACAGGTATGTTGCTAGCTGCATCAGGACAGGTATGTGTATGTTGCTAGCTGCATCAGGACAGGTATGTTGCTAGCTGCATCAGGACAGGTATGTTGCTAGCTGCATCAGGGCAGGTATGTGTATGTTGCTAGCTGCATCAGGGACAGGTATGTCTAAGTTGCTAGCTGCATCAGGACAGGTATGTTGCTAGCTGCATCAGGACAGGTATGTGTATGTTGCTAGCTGCATCAGGACAGGTATGTCTAAGTTGCTAGCTGCATCAGGACAGTTATGTTGCTAGCTGCATCAGGACAGGTATGTTGCTAGCTGCATCAGGACAGGTATGTGTATGTTGCTAGCTGCATCAGGACAGGTATGTTGCTAGCTGCATCAGGACAGGTATGTGTATGTTGCTAGCTGCATCAGGACAGGTATGTTGCTAGCTGTATCAGGACAGGTATGTTGCTAGCTGCATCAGGACAGGTATGTATGTTGCTAGCTGCATCAGGACAGTTATGTTGCTAGCTGCATCAGGACAGGTATGTGTATGTTGCTAGCTGCATCAGGACAGGTATGTCTAAGTTGCTAGCTGAATCAGGACAGGTATGTGGGGACATGTAATGATGACTCCCATCCTTTGCACCAGGGTCCTCAAGTTTTATCAAAAGCTTGGAGTGAGTCATATCCAGAGCACTCTGCTTTAATAAATGTAGTCTTAATGTAACTAGAAAGACTATTAATACAGTTTATTATATGGCAACGACAGTACGAGCCTTCTGATTGGCTAATGGGTAGTCATGCCAAACCCGTATTGACCAGCGGTCCAATAAGTATTGTTATTGCCCTCCTCTGACGTCATCTTCGAAATTAGCGATATCGAAGTCAACTGAGTTTTACTATCCAGACGATACTGAAGACATCAACAGCGACGAAGCAATTGTTAACTTTCTAAAATAATCGTTATTTGTGTTGGAATTAAAGCCATTTTAGCAGAACCGTACTGTCCGCTTTCTATCAAAAGTAATTGGTTGCTAGACAACACCTGAACAGTGGCGTGTTCAGGGAGTGGCCTAGGGTGGCACGGGCCACCCCTGAAATCTGATTGGCCATTCCAAGTGCCACCCCAATATCTTAAAATATGATTGGCTATATGCCCAGTCAGAGGCGGGCCACCCCTGGTGCCACCCCTATCAAAAAGGTCTGGACACGCCCCTGCATGAATGGTCACCTATATACACTCAATTTCATTGCTTATTGATCTACACAATTTACTTTCTCTTGGTTGACTTGAACCCACATGAGGTCTAAATCGGATATACACACTCTGCTTAACAAGCAGTTCCCCTGGCTGCCTACATCTTTATCTGTGGGCCACACCAGAGCCCGTCTACTTATACTAGACATTCTCTGGTACATCTAATACAGAACTGTACATTACTGGTGAAGTGACTTGTTCAAATCTCCCTTTTGTCGCTTCGGACAAAATGATAAACGCGTGAATGAATGAGAAGGTAATTGTTTAAGAATTGGTTGGAGTTGGTCATAACCTCCAAGCTCATCCCTCCATTTCAGGAGGGGAGACGAGAACAGAGAAGCCTAAAACAAAATAGATGAAAGTAGAGTACAATAGAGTACAGTAGAGTCCTCATGAAGTTTCCTCATGAACTTTATTAATACATTTTTCTTTTTACTTTATAAAAAATACAATTTCGACCTTTCAAAAAATAAAATAACACACAGTGAAAGGAGAGGACTTTTTTCAGAAACTTTTTGTCTAATTTGCACATATTAGAAAATATTAACATCTAGTAAAAGTGTGTTTACTAAATAAATTCAAAAACCTTTGAAAAAAACAAGAGAAAAACACAATATTACTCCTATCACAGATACTAAGTTATTCAAATGATTAATGAAGCAACCATGCTGAAACAAACATGTACTATAGAAAAGTTACAATTTCCAGCTAGTTACCGTTAGTTACCGTTATTCCGGCTAATATAACAACAAGAAAAGATAAAACAGTGATTAAAACTCGATTATGTTGCCGATATTAAAGTAATCCTGGTGGAACTGGTCCAAAGACCCAGATCCAGGATCAGACCAGCTTCTCCCAGTGCTGTCAGTCACCATTGGCAGGGACTCCATGACTGACCTCAGATCAGCGTCTAGACAGCACTCTCCTCCTGCTCCATCCTCTGGGCTGCTCTCTCCTCTCCTGGCCCAGCTTCAGCACTGGAATGCAGGGAGACCAGCTCCATGCTCCCCCTCTCTGCAGGCTTCCTGGGGGTCTGGAGAGACACAACACAAGAGACTCAGGAAAAGGGGAAAACACAGAGAAGTGTGACATGAACAAACGACAGTACCTTAAAGTACAGATAGAGGGCAGTGTGGACGTCAGGAGAGTCAGCAGCACCACAACCACTCTGATGATGAAAGCTGGCAGGGGATTGGCTGGAACTGAAACACAGCGGATGAAGAGAGTGATCATCATCAGATCAGGCTGTCAACTACCAAGGTAAAGACACAACCTGTAACTTCCATTTCCAGTCTAAAGTGCTGCTACTTGTTTTTAGAGTGTGGAGATGAGCAGTGATCTAGGTGACTGCTACTGACACATTCTGGAGGTGTCTTCCTGCAGATCACTACAGGACTCAAATGACTGGCAGTTAGGTTTACTCAAGACCAGCCCCTACTAAGTTTCCAGAAATGTTTAAAGGCAGCCCTTTTGATGGACTTAAAAGTGTCAGGTTGTGATTTTAAACACCATTCTCACTAACCTGCAACAGTGAGAGAGACGAGCTCACTCTCAGAGGTGAAGTGAAGTTGTGAGAGAAAACGTAGACTTCATAAACACAGCTGTAGTTTCCTTGGTGGGCGTGGTCTGCAGCAGGAAAGAGGAAGTTGGCAGAGTGATTGACAGCTGTGAGGGGTGTCTCAGGGTTGTGTTGGAGCCAGTGAAGGTGAGGTGGAAGGAGCCTCCTGGGTACTGTGGCTGGATGGAGCAGGTGATGGTGAAGCTGTGGTCCCTGAACACCTGCAGCCCCTGCTGATGGTCCTGGGAGACCCCTAGCATGGAGGAAGACAGGGAGATTCTGGGCTGGAACAGGTGATCTGCAAAACAAATGAGAAAAGAGACAAAGGAGTAAAGAGAGAACATTTCAAAATCAGGACAAACACTTCTCTCTTCCGGCTGTCATAATGCCATCAGCATGAAACTGTAAACAACAACGTCACGATACCAGAGACTGTTCCTGATAACACCTGTAGGGGGCAGTAGTCTGCTGTAAATCTTTAATGACAGCTACTGTGACAGGTTGAGACTCACCCCCAATAACAATCTCCACCCTCACAGACTCACAGATTTAGAGGCACATTCTCGCTAACTCTGTAAGGGCTTAGGGCTGCTCTACTGTCAAATCGTCAAGTGGGTGAGGGCACTTTGGCAGACATTTGGAGTCCTTGATGCACACTTTCCATAAGTCTGCATTTTGGCAGACTTGGCTAAGGGAATTTCCCAGCAAACCCGCCTCATAAGACAAGAAAGAAGAAGAACTGTAAAGTAACAAGCATGGAAGGAGCAACTAACCTTCAAGTTCACATGGTCAGAAAGAAAAAGTTTACATGTCAGTTTAAACACAAAGCTCACTGGTGGCGGAGAAATCACAACATGTAAAATGATAAGTCCCAAACCCACAATAATAGTGTGTAACATGTTTCAGCGTTGACAAGGTCAAGTGATAATGCCGCAAAGTGCTGTCCCATTCCTATTCAGAGCATTTTGAGCTCTTGCAGCCTCAATCACTTATCATGTGATGTCAGTAAGTATGTGAGGGTTTAGGGAGGAGATGTAGATTGGGGATCAGTAATGTGTGACTGCCAACATCATCAGCTGAATATAACAACATTATGTGTGTATTACCTGAGCAGTTCACCTCCAGGGTAAAGGAAGCGGGAGACTCTCCATCCACTGTTCCACACTCCCTCAGTGCAGACTCAGACCCAACACAGCGAGATATGAAATATCCATACAGGACGTTTATCATCAGTGTATCTTGTTGAAACAGCAGAGCCACAGTCCAGCTGTCTGCACACTACAGCTGCAGCTCTCAGGTCCCAGGTAGGTTCCCAACTGTTCACTCTCCTCCACTCTCCCTGGTGTTTCATCTCCACTCCACCAGCACAGCGACCATCTCCTCCCTCCAACCTCACATCATCTGACTCTGGAGAAAGACAGGAGACAGTCAGGTCCTCTGACTCTCTGCATCCTGACACAATACTGCATTCATCTTGGAAAGACAAACTTCTTCTTCCAGTACCTGAGCAGGTGAGTCCAACAGCATTACCAGGTGAGCAGGTGTTTCTAGCTGAGTCTGAGGTGTCACAGTCCAGGAGACGGGACTCCGTGCGTCCACAGTGGAACTCTTTATCCCAGACTGGACCTTTCCCTTCTCCATAGAGCGCCCCCTGGAGGGCTGAAGGAGCCCCACAGCCAAGCTCCCGACAGACCACCTCTGCATCCAGCCTGTCAAAGTCAGCTTCACACACTGAGACCCACGACTGATCAGACCTCACCTCCACTCTGCCAGAGCACAGACCAGCTCCCTCCACAAGCCTCACAGACTCTGGAGGAAGAAATGCCATAAAAGATGTACATGGATGCAATCAGGGTTCTTGGCACGTGTCATGAAATTACAGGAGCTTATGAGGGCAATATTCTTTCTTCTAAGGTTACAAAAACAGATAGCAGCCTTGAAATCAGTAAAGTATAGAAAACCTTCATTAGCATTTAAAACAATGTAAATATGTATCTGGTGTAATCTGCTGACAGTTACTGTAACAGGATGAGACTCAGTAATGTGTGACTGCCAACATCATCAGCTGAATATAAGAACATTATGTGTGTATTACCTGAGCAGTTCACCTCCAGGGTAAAGGAAGCGGGAGACTCTCCATCCACTGTTCCACACTCCCTCAGTGCAGGCTCAGACCCAACACAGCGAGATATAAACATCCATACAGGATGTTCATCATCAGTGTCTCTTGTTGAAACAGCAGAGCCACAGTCCAGCTGTCTGCACACTACAGCTGCAGCTCTCAGGTCCCAGCTGACCAACTGGTCTCACTCTCCTCCACTCTCCCTGGTGTTTCATCTCCACTCCACCAGCACAGCGACCATCTCCTCCCTCCAACCTCACATCATCTGGCTCTGGAGAAAGACAGGAGACAGTCAGGTCCTCGACTCTCTGTATCCTGACAAAATACTGCATTCATCTTAGAAAGACAAACTGCTTCTTCCAGTACCTGAGCAGGTGAGTCCAACAGCATTACCAGGTGAGCAGGTGTTTCTAGCTGAGTTTGAGGTGTCACAGTCCAGGAGACGGGACTCCGTGCCTCCACAGTGGAACTCTTTATCCCAGACTGGACCTTTCCCTTCTCCATAGAGCGCCCCCTGGAGGGCTGAAGGAGCCCCACAGCCAAGCTCCCGACAGACCACCTCTGCATCCAGCCTGTCAAAGTCAGCTTCACACACTGAGACCCACGACTGATCAGACCTCACCTCCACTCTGCCAGAGCACAGACCAGCTCCCTCCACAAGCCTCACAGACTCTGGAGGAAGAAATGTCATAAAGATGTACATGGATGCAATCAGGGTTCTTGGCACGTGTCATGAAATTACAGGAGCTTATGAGGGCAATATTCTTTCTTCTAAGGTTACAAAAACAGATAGCAGCCTTGAAATCAGTAAATATAGAAAACCTTCATTAGCATTTAAAACAATGTAAATATGTATCTGGTGTAATTTGCTGACAGCTACTGTAACAGGATGAGACTCAGTAATGTGTGACTGCCAACATCATCAGCTGAATATAAGAACATTATGTGTGTATTACCTGAGCAGTTCACCTCCAGGGTAAAGGAAGCGGGAGACTCTCCATCCACTGTTCCACACTCCCTCAGTGCAGGCTCAGACCCAACACAGCGAGATATAAACATCCATACAGGATGTTCATCATCAGTGTATCTTGTTGAAACAGCAGAGCCACAGTCCAGCTGTCTGCACACTACAGATGCAGTTCTCAAGTCCCAGTCAGACTCACTGGGCTCCCATCTCTTCCACTCTCCCTGGTGTTTCATCTCCACTCCACCAGCACAGCGACCATCTCCTCCCTCCAACCTCACATCATCTAGATCTGGAGAAAGACAGGAGACAGTCAGGTCCTCTAAATCTCTGTATCCTGACAAAATACTGCATTCATCTTGGAAAGACAAACTGCTTCTTCCAGTACCTGAGCAGGTGAGTCCAACAGCATTACCAGGTGAGCAGGTGTTTCTAGCTGAGTCTGAGGTGTCACAGTCCAGGAGACGGGACTCCGTGCCTCCACAGTGGAACTCTTTATCCCAGACTGGACCTTTCCCTTCTCCATAGAGCGCCCCCTGGAGGGCTGAAGGAGCCCCACAGCCAAGCTCCCGACAGACCACCTCTGCATCCAGCCTGTCAAAGTCAGCTTCACACACTGAGACCCACGACTGATCAGACCTCACCTCCACTCTGCCAGAGCACAGACCAGCTCCCTCCACAAGCCTCACAGACTCTGGAGGAAGAAATGTCAAAAAGATGCACATGGATGCAATCAGGGTTCTTGGCACGTGTCATGAAATTACAGGAGCTTATGAGGGCAATATTCTTTCTTCTAAGGTTACAAAAACAGATAGCAGCCTTGAAATCAGTAAGTCTAGAAAACCTTCATTAGCATTTAAAACAATGTAAATATGTATCTGGTGTAATCTGCTGACAGCTACTGTAACAGGATGAGACTCAGTAATGTGTGACTGCCAACATCATCAGCTGAATATAACAACATTATGTGTGTATTACCTGAGCAGTTCACCTCCAGGGTAAAGGGAAGCGGGAGACTCTCCATCCACTGTTCCACACTCCCTCAGTGCAGGCTCAGACCCAACACAGCGAGATCTGAACTCCCATACAGGACGTTTATCATCAGTGTATCTTGTTGAACTTGAAACAGCAGAGCCACAGTCCAGCTGTCTGCACACTACAGATGCAGTTCTCAAGTCCCAGTCAGACTCACTGCTCACTCTCCTCCACTCTCCCTGGTGTTTCATCTCCACTCCACCAGCACAGCGACCATCTCCTCCCTCCAACCTCACATCATCTAGATCTGGAGAAAGACAGGAGACAGTCAGGTCCTCCAAATCTCTGTCCAGTCCTGTCCAGAAACAGCCCCTGACCTTTAACCCTGAACCCTAACGTAACATAGCATAAAAGGTTTTTCTAAACTGACACAGACACTAGACTAGGTCATGATCTTTCATAATTCAAAACAGTAGTGTCTTTAACAGCCTGTTAGTTGCCATGGTAGCATATTCTACCAACCTGGAGGTTCATCAGTGAGTTCATCCTGGAGACCTGAGGAGACAATGTAGAACAGAACCTCAACATGACTTTACAGTTACTGTACGCCTACACCAGTACAAGACAGCTCTATTAGCACAACGTCCATAGCTATGGTTTGGCCAGACGTGCAATCATTCATGAAGGAATAGATTCTTGCAGATCCTACTCAGATTTCCTCTATGATGCCCAGTATTTTGGTCACACACACACACAGCTCCTGGTTGTAGAGAACCTGTTAGCTGGTTAGCTGGTAGCTGGTCACACACACACAGCTCCTGGTTGTAGAGAACCTGTTAGCTGGTTAGCTGGTAGCTGGTCACACACACACAAAGCTCCTGGTTGTAGAGAACCTGTTAGCTGGTTAGCTGGTAGCTGGTCACACACACACAGCTCCTGGTTGTAGAGAACCTGTTAGCTCGTTAGCTGGTAGCTGGTCACACACACACAGCTCCTGGTTGTAGAGAACCTGTTAGCTGGTTAGCTGGTAGCTGGTCACACACACACAGCTCCTGGTTGTAGAGAACCTGTTAGCTGGTTAGCTGGTAGCTGGTCACACACACACAGCTCCTGGTTGTAGAGAACCTGTTAGCTGGTTAGCTGGTAGCTGGTCACACACACACAGCTCCTGGTTGTAGAGAACCTGTTAGCTGGTTAGCTGGTAGCTGGTCACACACACACAGCTCCTGGTTGTAGAGAACCTGTTAGCTGGTTAGCTGGTTAGCTGGTTAGCTGGTAGCCTGGAACAGCCCCTGTAGCTAATGCTGTCTTGTGTTCAGTCTGTATGAGTGCCTGTGGTAGTGTGTGTGGTATTGTGCGTGTTGGCGTGAGAGTGTGTGTGTGAGTTTGTACCTTTGTGTGTGTGCCTGTGTGTGAGAGTGAGTGCCCGTTGTAGTCTTCGAGTGTGTGTGTGTGTGTGAAAAGGTTAGTGTGTGTGCGTGTGTGTGTGTGTGGCTGTGCGTGTAAGAATGTCCGTGGTAGTGTTTGTGTATTGGTGTGTGTGTGTTTGTGTGAGAGAGAGGTTTTTTGTGTGTGTTTTATTTAGTTATTAACAACAGCTATGTTTCATATGCTTATTTCTTTTCTTTTCACAAACCGTAATCTTAGCACAAAACACATTCTTGTTTCTAAAATACATTTACGCGGATATATACCAGTATAGGACAGTACCATATACACTAATACAGGTCTATACCAGTATAGGACAGTACCATATACACTAATACAGGTCTATACCAGTATAGGACAGTACCATATACACTAATACAGGTCTATACCAGTATAGGACAGTATTAAATATAGTAATCCATGTCTGTACTATATCCTACACTGTACAGAGATACAAAAGAGCCCTACCTGTGCTCCAGAACATGACCACCAGCATCAGGACAGGAACCATCTCTCTCTCAGACTGGGTCTCCACTGGGCTGTAGAAGACTTCTGACTGGGGAGTGGGCTGAGGTCAGAAACAGCAGCTTCTATAATCTATATCTCTTCTATTTCCTGTGACGCCTTACCCCAACTCTTCCAGCTAATCGGCCGTCATTAATGTGTTTTTGATAGGCAAGCTGTCGCTGAGCTCCCCTATCTCTGGAACAATCTACCAACCCATGTTGGAGAGTCAGACAGTGTCACAGTAGTATTGAAGTCTAAAGATGTGTTTATGAAGTGTGTACCAGAGGCAGACAGACAGTTTAGGCCTGTTGTCTCCATGTGTGCGTCTTTGAAAGTGTGTTTGAGAAGTGACACACTGGGTAACAACGACCCGAGACAGCGCGAATGATAAAGAAAATGTTTCACAAAATGTTTTATTAGGTAAAGTTGTCACAACATGGCTGTGGGTCACAATGACCCGAAGACAGTACAAGGGTTACAAAACCAGTCAGTGCGGATGGTTACCGAAAACGTCACGTTTATTGGAAAGAAACAAGGTAACTATGTCAAAGTCCTCACCGTCTCTCCATCACAATCATGCAGAGTAGTAGGGGAGACCGGGGTTGGTTGGCTACCCCGGTCTCCCCTATACATTTTTAGCTACTTCATGATCTTAACTTTTTATTGGGTGTGCCACGTCATCGACGTGGCAATCCTTTGTTATCTCACATATATATTTATTATTATTATTTTTGCCCCCCTACTCCTCGGTCAATATTTGGACTACATAGAAAACGTCGACGTCCAAAGTTTCGTCTTGGTCTCCATTGAGTTGCTTGTATCAGAATTTACGTTCCGTTGCACAGTTTAGGACCATACAACGTTTTTGTGGCATAAAGTTGATTTTGTCGGCAAAGGGTAGACTACTCAGTTATAATAGCCTACGTCACAGCGTCGGCACATGTTAGCAACGACGCATTAGATACGACGTGCATAGAAGACTGTTGCAGCACAGAAAGGATCGTATCGTGCCCCCCACTAGCATCCGTCAATATTTTGATTACTTAGAAAACGTCATGTCAAAAGTTGGTAGCCATTGAGTTGCTTGTCTTTTTATTTACCTGGCTAACTTGCTAGCCACAGTCACTGACGCTACTAACGTCACGAAACACGCGTGACTACCTCTAGCCTAACATTAGTTTAGCAGCTTGTTAACTTCTGGGAGATAGCTATAGGCTAACTATAGCTTTAACGATACTGCAAGGCAGCTGCAGAAACGCCACAAGCAAAGAGGCCAGGGTGATAACTATTTACTAATGTTACTTTCTGATATGAAACACAATTGTTAAGTGTAATGTACAATATAAGCTAATATTATTGAGGAACTATCGACTTTCGGAAACGGTAGTCTACTATTTCACTGAAGCATTAGCATCATGACATTAGCCTATGTTGCCCGGGCAACACATACTACAGCGGTCTAGGCTGCATCTGTTTTCAATCGTTAAAATAAACATTACTCACAAATACATTTTCGTTGTACGATTTATTATGACATTAGATTACATGTAAACGATTTGTTGGTGAAATAATCATTACCTGTGATTTCAAACCAGTACTGCAACGCTGTAGCCTACGCGAGACACTGTGTAGCTAACAAAAACATCCACAGCTGTTTACAGTAGGGAGTCAAACGGCGACAGAAAATGTTCGGCACTCCCTTAAATCAAAAGTATTTCAATAGGTGAAACTGTCTGACTACTAACCCGAACTTCATTGACACAGCCGTCAATCTGTTCATGAAAGCAATATTTAATTTCAGCCTAAACCGTACAACGGAACGTTCAACCAACGATCGCAACCAAGACTCGAACACTGTAGTATACAATTTACCGGGGCAGCTTCTCCACAAAGGGCTATATCGCATTTTGCGTTATTACTGACAATGATCGCTATTGAGCTTTTTATGCATGAGCGATTTTCCACTAAATAAATGTCAAACTTACGTTTTTGGGGACATGTCATAAGTTAGCAGACATGGAGCTACTGTTTGAATCGCGATTCCATCTGAAATATTTCCAGTGATAACAGTAGCTTCTTTCCAAGGGTGTTCTTAATGAATTATTATGCAATATAGACTATGAGTAGGCTAACTGCTTGAAAATATGCAGGCACATCCTCACAATTTCCCCAGAAATTGTATGCTCTCTAGTTTTATTTTTATTTCACCTTTATTTAGCCAGGTAGGCTAGTTGAGAACAAGTTCTCATTTACAACTGCGACCTGGCCAAGATACAGCATAGCAATAAGACACATACAACAGAGTTTCACATAGAATACACAAACATAATAAGCACAGTAATTACAAATAAAACAGTTTAACACTGAGGATAAAAGTGCAGGTAGAAATACTGGAGTGCAACGGAGCAAGAATAAATAAATAAATCAGTACACTATTGGTGTGAGGTAGATAGGTGGGCTGTTTAGGTACAAGTGCAGTGATCTGTGATCTGTGAACTAGAAAGCTAGCTTACATGGCGTTATTAGCTAGCGAGAGTTAGAATCACATGACCTAGTAGAATCACATGACCCAAAGAGACAAATTCAACCAAGCATGTACTGTACAATCATGTACTCTAACTGTAGTTTTTACATGCCTTGTGTGTAAGTGTATACTATAAGTTACTCAAATGTAATGTGAATGTTTACAATGATCCATTGTCAATCAACAAAGAATACAAATAGGACACAGAAGTTGACTTGTTCATTAAAATATAGATAGGTCCTGAAGAAAGGCCCTCGATACTGTGGTGCCATCTGTGCAGAGACCAGATTGTTGTTGCGATGCGCTTCAAGCCAGTGGAAATCATTGTAGAGTACTATTACCACCAAGTGGTCCATGATGAACTATCCAGTTTAGGAAAACAGACTTTCCCATAGGTTTACGGTAGAGGGTGCTATGCCCTTTGACCCCTGAGGTGGTCCGGGCCATATCTCTGTACACCAGGGCCGGCTTGGCAGGAAGCTCCCAGGTCAGTCTGTCTGTTGTGATATGGATGGATTTTGGTCTCTTGCTAAATAAAGGGAAAAATGTAAGAAGAACAAGACAAATCAACTGATTTCATTTTATGGTCAACATTCCTAACATGTTCATGAATGCAGTGGCGTGTTCAGGGAGTGGCCTAGGGTGGCACGGGCCACCCCTGAAATCTGATTGGCCATTCCAAGTGCCACCCCAATATCTTAAAATATGATTGGCTATATGCCCAGTCAGAGGCGGGCCACCCCTATCAAAAAGGTCTGGACACGCCCCTGCACCTGAAACACACCGTCAGAAGACTTGAGAGCTAGCCTAGCTAGCTACAATTAGCCTACAATTTACAAAATGAAAAGAGCTAAAAATGCCATATAATAAACAACTTACTAACCTCGACCGTTCGGTCATGCCGGGAAATATCAAACCTCGACTTTGCCGTATCAACCTCGCTATCGCTCGGTCGATACGTTCAAGTCTCGTTTGATATTTCCCGGCATTACCTCACTCTCGGTTAGTAAGTAGTTAATAATTTGAAATAAAATTACCCATACCTTTAACATTTCCCTAAGTTTCAGATAACGTAGGCCTAAGCCAGACAAACTGATCCAAAGCTTCTGGATGCAAAGCAGTTGTAGTTTTTGACGGCTTCAATAATAATTTAGGGCTATATTACCAAATGTTCTAGCCTCTCTGGAGTAAATATAAAACATGTTAGACAAGCTTCCAACTTATCTTCTCCGTCACGTGGGTTCGCGGGTCTACTTTGCTCACCTAGTAACGAACGCACGGTGGCCAAGACTGTTTAATGTATACAACGTTAGCAGGATAACTTGGTTGGCGTTGCCTTCTCAGCGTGAGAAATACAAGTTGAGGCGTGAGAGCTTGTAAACTGCGTCTCACGGTCAATGCGTGAGGTTTGAGAACACTGCTTTGCAAAAATAATTTCAACTCGTTTTTTTATGTGTGTGTGTTTATCTTGCCTGAATGACATAAAACATTTAGACTTTTTGAAAACAGTTTAATAAAACATTCAGTAGGGTTGACAGGGCTGACAGTGTGCAACCCTGATGGTCATGTTCACCTCAGCCAGCACTACATACACTTCTTTCAAAACAACTGAAATGGAATGGTTTTTTTTTGTTTATCAGCTGAAATCTTGCCAGCATACTACAAATAATGTTGTTTTAGGATATAGATATTGCAGGGAGAATACTTACAAGCTTAACATGAAATATTCTGTGATTTATTTTTATGAAAAGGCTTTTTGAAAAGTGCCAGTTGGTACAGTGAGTTCCATATTCTGTCATTGTTATAAAACAACCTTCCAGTGACACAGGAGGGGCAAATAGGACTTGTGCACACACACACACACACACACCACACACACACCACACACACACACACACACACACACACACACACACACACACACACGCACACACACACACACCACACACGCACACACACACACACACACACACACACGCACACACACACACGCACACACACACACGCACACACACACACACGCACACACACACACGCACACTACACTCTGTAAACACCCTGGCAGGCATGTCTGGGTGCACTGATCTCAGGGCTCTGGTACTAAGTTAACCCAACACATTAACCGCATGTATTGTAAATGTCAAGACAAAGACTGTAAAACACGCTGGAAATGTTTAAGGAATGAATCCTGCCAATATTAGGCCTGAAGATAAATACACATTCAGTTCAGCTACACGAAACCCAGACCTGCAGCAGCCGAGTCTCCCATCACTTCAGCAGGTTCCTGTGAGATGCAGGATGGATACAGGTAGGTTCTTAGTACAGGATGTCTTCCAGTTCCTTCCAGTACCAGTATGTTGTAGTCAAAGGTCCAAAATAAATAATCAATAAATAGACACGTTTACAAACATTTAAAAAATCTGATTTGGTTGCTCATTTCTTCAAACCTGGAATCTAGAGACACCAACTGAAAATGATGCTCAAAGGTGGATGTCAAAAAGGTGAGTTGAACACCAGAAGAGAACACTTCTCACTTCACAGTCTGGAGAAAACACACGACCAGGCCCAAGTCCAGTCTGGGGAAAACACACGACCAGGCCCAAGTCCAGTCTGGGGAAAACACATGACCAGGCCCAAGTCCAGTCCTACACTCTAGGCAACACACTGGAGGACACTCAGGCCGTCCTCTGAACCCAAACTCAGATGGAGGAAGAGATTACAGGACGCCTTCACCACAGGACATGTAGGGGACGGGGTTAGAGGTCACGCTGCAGGTAGGGGCCCAGGTCACAGGGTGGGTGAGGGTCAGGAGGTCAGGCTGCAGGTAGGGACCCAGGTCACAGGGGGGGGTCAGGAGGTCAGGCTGCAGGTAGGGGCCCAGGTCACAGGGTGGGTGAGGGTCAGGCTGCAGGTAGGGACCCAGGTCACAGGGTGGGTGAGGGTCAGGCTGCAGGTAGGGGCCCAGGTCACAGGGTGGGTGAGGGTCAGGCTGCAGGTAGGGGCCCAGGTCACAGGGTGGGTCAGGAGGTCAGGAGGTCAGGCTGCAGGTAGGGGCCCAGGTCACAGGGTGGGTCAGGAGGTCAGGCTGCAGGTAGGGGCCCAGGTCACAGGGTGGGTCAGGAGGTCAGGAGGTCAGGCTGCAGGTAGGGGCCCAGGTCACAGGGGGGGTGAGGGTCAGGCTGCAGGTAGGGGCCCAGGTCACAGGGGGGGTGAGGGTCAGGCTGCAGGTAGGGGCCCAGGTCACAGGGTGGGTGGGGGTCAGGAGGTCAGGCTGCAGGTAGGGGCCCAGGTCACAGGGTGGGTCAGGAGGTCAGGAGGTCAGGCTGCAGGTAGGGGCCCAGGTCACAGGGTGGGTGAGGGTCAGGCTGCAGGTAGGGGCCCAGGTCACAGGGTGGGTGAGGGTCAGGCTGCAGGTAGGGGCCCAGGTCACAGGGTGGGTGAGGGTCAGGCTGCAGGTAGGGACCCAGGTCACAGGGGGGGTCAGGAGGTCAGGCTGCAGGTAGGGGCCCAGGTCACAGGGTGGGTCAGGAGGTCAGGCTGCAGGTAGGGGCCCAGGTCACAGGGTGGGTTAGAGGTCAGGCTGCAGGTAGGGGCCCAGGTCACAGGGTGGGTGAGGGTCAGGAGGTCAGGCTGCAGGTAGGGGCCCAGGTCACAGGGTGGGTCAGGAGGTCAGGCTGCAGGTAGGGGCCCAGGTCACAGGGTGGGTGAGGGTCAGGCTGCAGGTAGGGGCCCAGGTCACAGGGTGGGTGAGGGTCAGGCTGCAGGTAGGGGCCCAGGTCACAGGGGGGGTGAGGGTCAGGAGGTCAGGCTGCAGGTAGGGGCCCAGGTCACAGGGTGGGTGAGGGTCAGGCTGCAGGTAGGGGCCCAGGTCACAGGGGGGGTGAGGGTCAGGAGGTCAGGCTGCAGGTAGGGGCCCAGGTCACAGGGTGGGTGAGGGTCAGGCTGCAGGTAGGGGCCCAGGTCACAGGGTGGGTGGGGGTCAGGAGTCAGGCTGCAGGTAGGGGCCCAGGTCACAGGGTGGGTGGGGGTCAGGAGGTCAGGCTGCAGGTAGGGGCCCAGGTCACAGGGTGGGTGAGGGTCACGCTGCAGGTAGGGGCCCAGGTCACAGGGTGGGTGGGGGTCAGGAGGTCAGGCTGCAGGTAGGGACCCAGGTCACAGGGGGGGTCAGGAGGTCAGGCTGCAGGTAGGGACCCAGGTCACAGGGTGGGTGAGGGTCAGGCTGCAGGTAGGGGCCCAGGTCACAGGGTGGGTGAGGGTCAGGAGGTCAGGCTGCAGGTAGGGACCCAGGTCACAGGGTGGGTGAGGGTCAGGCTGCAGGTAGGGGCCCAGGTCACAGGGTGGGTGAGGGTCAGGGGATCCCGTCCTTCCTCTGGCAGCACTGTGAGGGGGGGACGCCCCAGTCGTACACGTAAGAGAGCCTGAGCTTGACCTCCTCCCTGCAGAGATGTCCGTCCCTCTGCAAGGTCTGATGCTTCTCCAGCATGTCCTCCAGACTCTGCTTGTGAGTCACCAGGTACTTGTTGTTGCAGCCGCGGGACTTGTACTCTGTGTCAAAGCGAGGGTCATGGGTGCGCCGCACGTCCACGGGCCCCAGCCATGCCCCCAGAGACACGTCCTCGCTCTGCCAGATCTTCAGGTAGGCGGCGTTGATGCGGACGTAGTGGACCAGGTCGGCCGACAGCAGGTAGCCTCCTCCCAGTGCGTACGGCAGGTAGAAGTCACACAGCTCCCAGGCACTCTCACGCCACTTTCCCGCCGTCTTGACGCGTCCGCGACCAGAGAAGAAGCCCCAGTACAGCCTGGTGGGCTCGCGGCCCTTCAGCTCCTCCTTCAGCAGGTCCAGACGGGCAAACGTGTCGTCGTCCGCCTTCAGGACGAACCTGAAGTCCACGTGGTTGTCCAGCCAGGAGTACATGTGCAGCAGCTTGAGGGTGAGGTTCTCGTACGAGTCCCTGAGCTCCGGCAGCAGCAGCAGGTCCTTGTGTCGGCCCTGCTCCGTGTTCAGGTTCTGCATCTCCTCGGCAGACAGGCCCTCAGTTCCCACCACAAACATGGCCAGAACCTCTGCGTCACGTCTGGACAGCCAGGTGCTGCGGATGATGCTCCTGCGCTCCGTGTACTTGGGCCCGGTGGTGATGAGAACCACGAGGAAGGCAGACAGGTCTTTGGGGCGCGAAGCGGGGTCGGGGTTGTCTGGGCGCGGCTGCAGGGCACTGTGGGCCTGGGGGGCCAGCCCGGGGGGGTCCGCCTGCCCCCGCTTTAGAGTCTCTGAGGTGCACTTTGCAAGGAAGAGGAGGACCACGGCAAACATGCACACACCTCCGATGGCGAGGGCCGTCTTGTGGCGACACACGAGGCGTAGCAGGTTCATGGTGCTGAGGCAGGGAGGTAGGGAGACGGTTAGTTACTCTCTAAACGCCTACACATTCATTCAGAAGTCATTATGATAGCCATGCCACAAAACGTCTGCACAGGCTGCATTGGAGCTGATGCTTTGCATTTCATATGATTAATAGCGTTAACTAGCCAGACAGCGTGCAGTAACACTGTGTTACGTTCAACTGTATATCCCAGAAAATATGTCTGTTGTGGTGATGTTAGGCGGCTAAAATAAACGCTTGTGTACAGTAAATGTATTAGCAAGGGCAAGGCAGAACATTAGCTAGCAGTTAGTAGCACGCATCTCAAAGCTTCTTCAGACAACATAAATCACAATACAGTACCTGACAATGTCACACAAAGCGAGTTGGATGTTCAAAGCATTAATAATGTTACCTGGTCATTGACTGCTATTTTCTGATAGCTAATCGCTAGTATACGACGTTGCTAGCGGGTTTGGTTAAAAGCTATCGAGGAACTACTATCCTGCTATGCTCTCTTAGCGAGCGGTCTACAACAAGCTGAACAAACTCAGACTCATTGATGGTGGGGTTTCCTCCAAGCTTCTTGGGGGCTCTGTATTAATACACACTTGCTTGTTTTTGCAAGTTCAGATAAATAGCTATCGGGGTCCATTTTTGTTCCCCACAAGCAGTAAACACTGACAGGAGGACGAGGCAGCAGGTGATGACGCAGGCAGTTATTGACTGGCCATTTTGCGCCACCTAGTGGATTATCTCTAGATTAGCTGCTTTGTCTATCGATGACGTATGGTGGAAAAAAGGCGATAGCGACCTGGTTTGATAATAGTAATAACAAATAAATTATGCTGTTTAAATATGTACTAACTGTGGCCTTTTCATGGTCTGTGAATATTAACTGACATGTACAAATCTAGAATCCAATAAAATTTTAATTTCCATGAAATACGGCAGTCCACTAGTCGGTTGCTAAGGACCATTGTTAGGTAGGCTACGTTGCATGATAGGAAGTCTGTCGCTAGCTGAATCTAGAGCCGGCCAAACCGCCGGTCACCGCCTGAACATGGACGACAGGACGGGAGCAAAGGGTCTCTCAGACTACTTGACAACTGACTTTAGAGACAACCTGCTGAAACATCTGTTGTGAGTACAAAGAATGAATACATCGACTTTTTCACAATAGGATGTCAGCAGTACAAGTTGTAATAGGAGAATAGGGTAATACCCAATTACCCAAATTAGAATAATGTGTGTTTGTGTGTGTGTGTTGTGTGTGTGTTTACACAGGACAGCTTATTCCTCCACAGACATTGTTCTAGCCCCCTCCATGCGCCTCCTTAAGAAGAGGAGAGAAGAGAAGGAAACACAGAACATCTTAGAGGCCTGTAGACAGGTGACAGCCACCACAGACCTTAGAGGCCTGTTAGACAGAACAGACACTCAGACCTTAGAGGCCTGTAGACAGAACAGACACTCAGATCTTAGAGGCCTGTAGACAGAACAGACACTCAGACCTTAGAGGCCTGTAGACAGAACAGACACTCAGACCTTAGAGGCCTGTAGACAGAACAGACACTCAGACCTTAGAGGCCTGTTAGACAGAACAGACACTCAGACCTTAGAGGCCTGTTAGACAGAACAGACACTCAGACCTTAGAGGCCTGTAGACAGAACAGACACTCAGACCTTAGAGGCCTGTAGACAGAACAGACACTCAGACCTTAGAGGCCTGTTAGACAGAACAGATCTTAGGCATTCCTCAGAGCTCCAACACCCCTGTCTGACCTCTGACCTGTGTGTGTGTGACAGATGTTTGACCTGAAGCTGTCGGCCCAGCGAGTGAGAAAGGAGGAGCTGGAGCAGATGGAGGCCCACATAAAGGAGGATCTGAGGAACTTTGACAGTTTTCTAAAGGTCAAGATTTCACTCTGGGCCAAATGTCAGTTTCAGGGCCTGATGTTTGTGTTTTCAACCAAGTCTAACTGTGAGATAAGACCTATTTTAGGCTCAGATAGATGGATTGGATGAGAGGGCATAAAACGTAGCTAATTATGATGCCTTTAAACTTCCAGTACCTCTTGAAGAGGTCACCAAACCAATCTTCTTGATATACCTGCTAAAATCACTTGAAAAATACAATATTTAGGGGAAGAAATCTTGGGTGCTTAAGACTTCTGCATGGTACTGTGTTTATTGAAAGATGAGTAACCTGCATCTGTAGCCGATGTGTATCGGTGAAACTCACTCCGCAGGTATGTAATGAGCCACCCACGTCACTGAATCGCTAGCTTTTCTTTGGCGTAGTTGGTAGCGTTCGCGCTTGGGAAGTCAGAGATGGCGAGTTCGACTCCCGGTGGGAGTGATCTCCCGGTGATGGGAGTGAACAGTGCCAGGTCCTCTGACGGAACTTGCAAGATCGCGTTCGTTGCATCCCTGTTACACATCTATATCCAGCCAGTAATCCAGCCATCTCTGCCTGATCCAGGAGAGCCAGCTGACTGGGAGCCGGGCGGCGAGGAGGGCTGTGAGGGAGCGGGCGGCGAGGAGGGCTGTGAGGGAGCGGGCGCGAGGAGGGCTGTGAGGGAGCGGGCGGCGAGGAGGGCTGTGAGGGAGCGGGCGGCGAGGAGGGCTGTGAGGGAGCGGGGCGGCGAGGAGGGCTGTGAGGGAGCGGGCGGCGAGGAGGGCTGTGAGGGAGCAGGCGGCGAGGAGGGCTGTGAGGGAGCGGGGCGGCGAGGAGGGCTGTGAGGGAGCGGGCGGCGAGGAGGGCTGTGAGGGAGCGGGCGGCGAGGAGGGCTGTCAGGGAGCGGGCGGCGAGGAGGGCTGTGAGGGAGCGGGCGGCGAGGAGGGCTGTGAGGGAGCGGACGCTGGAAGCTCAGGCTGCAGCACAGCTGGCCTCCCTGAGGGGAGAGCTGAAGGAACTCACACTGAAGAAGGAAAAACTGTCGACTTTGTTACAGAAGCACAAGATATTCCCCTGCTATCTAGATGAAGTGGTCAGAGCCAGTAAGCAGGTAAGGATCCCCTCTCCCAGGGGGCAGGTTTGGATGAGGAGTGTTCAGTGAGGGTTAATACTCAGAGATTTCACCTTGGACATTAGACTGGACTGACACCTGACACCATCTCTGCCTGTCCGCTGCAGTTCCAGGAGGCGTGGCAGGCGACGTCCCGGATCGACACGCTGCTGCAGACCAGGGAGGATCTTGTGAGCAGCAGCAGACGAGAGCTGCTCCCAGAGGATCCGCGCCGAGCTCCTGCACGTCCAGGACCAGACCGCCAGCACGCTGATGCTACTCAACACCAGCTGGACCAGGCCTGCAGGTGGAGCTGGACCAGGCCTGCAGGTGGAGCTGGACCAGGCCTGCAGGTGGAGCTGGACCAGGCCTGCAGGTGGAGCTGGACCAGGCCTGCAGGTGGAGCTGGACCAGGCCTGCAGGTGGAGCTGGACCAGGCCTGCAGGTGGAGCTGGACCAGGCCTGCAGGTGGAGCTGGACCAGGCCTGCAGGTGGAGCTGGACCAGGCCTGCAGGTGGAGCTGGACCAGGCCTGCAGGTGGAGCTGGACCAGGCCTGCAGGTGGAGCTGGACCAGGCCTGCAGGTGGAGCTGGACCAGGCCTGCAGGTGGAGCTGGACCAGGCCTGCAGGTGGAGCTGGACCAGGCCTGCAGGTGGAGCTGGACCAGGCCTGCAGGTGGAGCTGGACCAGGCCTGCAGGTGGAGCTGGACCAGGCCTGCAGGTAGAGCTGGACCAGGCCCGCCAGCACACGTGGTAAGTTCACGAGACACGAAGCTAACCACACACACATACACACGTCTGTTCTGAACAGCTTTATGCATTCGCTCTAGGAGAACCGGTGGGCTCACATCCAGAACACCGCAGCCAAGGACACCCTGTTGTTGGGAACCATCAAAGTGGCCATCTTAAACCTGTATCAAATCACCAGCAAGAAAACCAAAGATGGCAAAGAGACTGTGGCCCTCGAGGACACAGCCACACAGCTGGAGAAGGTGCATGTCGGGGGGGAGGGGCTTGTCAAATGCATTTATAGAACTAGAGCCCGACCGATAAATAATTTTTAAGGCCGATACCGATACAAACATTTGGTGATTTAAAATTCCGATATTCCAATATAATTAATCCAGAAACGCGTAACAAAACAAACTGATTTCCCCAACATTAGTTATTTGTAGTTCACATTTAGTCACTTTTAGCAGAAGTTCTTATCCAGAGCGACTAAGTACAGAGACATTTCCCAGAAGCAATTAGGGTTAAGTGCCTTGCCCAAGGACACAACGTAATTTGACACGGCCAGGAATCGAACCAGCAACCCTCTGATTATTAGCCCGATTCCCTAACTGCTCAGCCATCTGACTCCTGTTATTATTTCCTCACTAAAATAATATGATAATGCCGTTTCTGATAAATAAAATCTATAAAAATACAAACTTAAGATATTAAACAAAAATTCCTTTGAACAAAAACATAATTATATTTTTTTTTGAAAATAATAATAATATAAATGTATCGCTATTATAAATACCGATACCGGAAAATGCCTAATATCGGCCGATAATATCGGCCCGCCGATTATCGGTCGGGCTCTATATAGAACAATTAGGCACCTTGGCAAAAATGTCTCAACCTGGTAAATGGTAAACATGTCCGGTCTGACGGTGGTTTGTTGCAGGTCCAGACAGACGGTGGTTTGTTGCAGGTCCAGACGTACCTCAGGGATCTCTCGGATGTCTGGGAGGAGGTGAACCAGCGCTAACTTCTACATTAGGATCTTTTAACTCGGTATAAACCAGTCTGAAATAAGTAGTCTAACAGTCATGACATGGACTTCTGGTTCTTTTATTGGGAAACAATGATAGCAGGTTGGAAACAGGTCCTCCTGACTGATGTGTGCATATAGTGAGACAAGACGGAACAAGAATAGACCAACATTTTTTTAAGAACACACAAGTCTGAACCCCAAAAGTGATGGTGTTTCCACAGTCCCTGGCTTCTGGTGTCCCCCTTCCTGACAGCCAGAGCACACCACAACCAGGCTCCAGTCTGACCCTACAGAGCACACCACAACCAGGCTTCAGTCTCTACAGAGCACACCACAACCAGGCTCCAGTCTGACCCTACAGAGCACACCACAACCAGGCTCCAGTCTGACCCTACAGAGCACACCACAACCAGGCTTCAGTCTCTACAGAGCACACCACAACCAGGCTCCAGTCTGACCCTACAGAGCACACCACAACCAGGCTCCAGTCTGACCCTACAGAGCACACCACAACCAGGCTTCAGTCTGACCCTACAGAGCACACCACAACCAGGCTTCAGTCTCTACAGAGCACACCACAACCAGGCTTCAGTCTCTACAGAGCACACCACAACCAGGCTTCAGTCTGACCCTACAGAGCACACCACAACCAGGCTTCAGTCTCTACAGAGCACACCACAACCAGGCTCCAGTCTGACCCTACAGAGCACACCACAACCAGGCTCCAGTCTCTACAGAGCACACCACAACCAGGCTCCAGTCTCTACAGAGCACACCACAACCAGGCTTCAGTCTGACCCTACAGAGCACACCACAACCAGGCTCCAGTCTCTACAGAGCACACCACAACCAGGCTCCAGTCTGACCCTACAGAGCACACCACAACCAGGCTCCAGTCTGACCCTACAGAGCACACCACAACCAGGCTCCAGTCTCTACAGAGCACACCACAACCAGGCTCCAGTCTGACCCTACAGTCCATTTTTCAATACGCCCTGAAATTCTTTTTCAGTTTCTTAAATCTATCCCAGCCAGCGAGGTATGATAATGCACCTCCAACCTCCATAAATACATTCAGCAATCACAACACAAAGGAAACAAACATTAAAAGTTGTCAGTGTTGTTTGACGATGTTACGACATTGTCTACATTATTACCATGGTGACAAAACTAATACTTTTTTTTTGCTTCAAAAAGTAACAACAAAATCCATCCCAGTGTAAAACCATCCTCCTCTGCTTGTCTTTCACTTGCCTCTGACTTCACCCAACACTATTCCTCCACATCCCTGATCCTCCTTCGTGACGCCTCACAACAACTAAATACATAATTTAGTCACAATATTAGATCGACTATAAAGTGTGGTAAAACTAAAAACATGATATATATATATATATATATGAGAGATGGCGACATTAAAAAGGAGACAGGTGAGATGTCGCTGGATTAGTGTAGACCATTCTATATCATTTAAAGAAACAAAACACAGGATGCCTCAGGGCTTTCTTTATGTTAGCTATGCTAGCCACAGGCTAGCATGTCGCTAGCCCCCTGTGCTAGCCACAGGCTCTCATGTTAGCTAGCATGTCGCTAGCCCCTGTGCTAGCCACAGGCTCTCATGTTAGCTAGCATGTCGCTAGCCCCTGTGCTAGCCACAGGCTCTCATGTTAGCTAGCATGTCGCTAGCCCCTGTGCTAGCCACAGGCTCTCATGTTAGCTGGCATGTCGCTAGCCCCCTGTGCTAGCCACAGGCTCGCTGGAAGGGTTGTGGGGATCAAGGCTTCGTGACAGAGGAGTTCCTCTGACACACTGCCTCCTCACTTAAACAACACATGGTCAGACACATTTACCACAATGCTTCCTTCACAAGCCCAGAGATGGGGAATAAAAACAAGCAGACGAAGGTAAAAAAAAAGAAAAAGTACAATAACACATCATCCCCTGGATACCGTTGCTTTTTAAAAACATACTAAAAGTCTTGGACTGAAAGTCCAAAAAGACAGTAAAACATGTTGGAAGTGAAATCACTGTTGCAGCAGAACTCCCCTCTTCCCTCCCCCCCCCCTCCCCCCTCCCCCCTCCCCCCCCTCCCTCTTCCCCCTCCCCCCTCCCTCTTCCCTCCCCTCCCTCTTCCCTCCCCCCCCCCTCCCCCCTCCCTCTTCCCTCCCTAAGAATGTCAGTGAGCGTCCTGAGGGGAGTGATGTCATCAGTGTGTGTCCCCTCATCATAGGGGAGTGATGTCATCAGTGTGCGTCCCCTGATCATAGGGGAGTGATGTCATCAGTGTGCGTCCCCTGATCAGAGGTAGGGGTATTGTGGCAGGCGGCGGGGGCTGAGCTGGTAGGCGTACGCCTCGGCCCGCGGAGTGACGTAGGGCGAGCCGCTGAACGGGTGCTGGAAGGCGGCGAGCGCGGGGACCAGGCCCCCCCCGTCCTTCCTGCCCGGGTCCCGGCGAGGGGGGGGGTAGGGGGGCAGGGCCGGGCCCAGCAGCTGCTCCAGGGCCTGCGAGGCCGAGGCCAGCGCGGCCGAGGCCGGGTAGCTGTAGAGGCCGGGGGCTGAGCCCAGGGCCAGGGGGGGAACCTCCTGGAAGCTGTAGTGGGAAGCGGGGGGGCAGGTCTGCTGTCGACGCAGCGAGCGCTCCTGAGACGACGACACCACAGGCTGCACCTGAGAGACACACACGGTTACATGGCCATCAACTGACTAGTTTCAACCCTGCCTCTACAGTCTGTTTTAAAAGACTAACCACCATGACATGGTAATGCACTAGCTACCTTCCAAACGACACGATTGGCTGAGACGCTCACCTGGCTGAGATTGAGAGGGTGTGATTGGCTGGGAGCAAGACGGTCGACGCCCTCTCCTGAGCTGCACGGCTGCCGGTTGGACGTCCTCTTGGGCTTCATGTATCCTGCACACACGCATTAAGGAAGAGGAATGGCTATAATATCTGGTCATGTTTAGTCAAATTAAAGCAAACATAATAATTCAGACTAGAGCCCGACCGATAAAGTATTTGTTCACACCACAAGTGTGTGTGTGTGTGTGTGTGTGTGGTTCTCACCTGAGGCTGCCAGGTGTTCGGAGGGCTGGGTCTTGAGGGAGGGAGCGACCACAGCCAGCGACCGTGCAGGGCCGGAGGAGGGAGCTAGGTGTGAGGGCAGGAGGTGTGAGGGGGGCAGGAGGTGTGAGGGGGGCAGGAGGTGTGAGGGGGGCAGGCGAGGGCGGGGGGTGAGGGGGCTGGCCGTGGACGAGTCCGAGTCGTGGACCGTCACACAGCTGATCACGTTAGCACGCTGGGTTACACCATAGCTGTGGAAACACACCAGAACATTACTAAACACTGGATTATGTAGAAAACTATAAGATTACAAAACACTATCATACCTATAAAAACACAATAAAACTACATTGGTGTGCAGCAGGAAGTGCGGTCACCTGGCAGGGTGGAACTTCCTGTCATCCTCCGTGTCCGTGTCACTGTGGATGGTGATGATGCTGAGGGCGGGGCTTGGCGTGTCGGAGATAATGATTGGCTGGGAGAGTGCGGCACTGCAGCTGTGATTAGTCGCACCCGTGTTGCCAAGCAACAAAGCGGCAGACACATTTCTGATAAGAGGGGGAACAAAATAATATAATTTTCATATGCAGAATCTTATATCTGATAAACGCTTTGAGCAAACATGTCATGAGGAGAGGTACATCAGCAGGATGAACAGTGAAGGTGGAGGTGTGAAGGTGTGAAGGTGGAGGTGTGAAGGTGGAGGTGTGAAGGTGGAGGTGTGGAGGTGTGAAGGTGTGAAGGTGGAGGTATGAAGGTGGAGGTGTGAAGGTGGAGGTGTGGAGGTGGAGGTGTGAAGGTGGAGGTGTGAAGGTGGAGGTGTGAAGGTGTGAAGGTGGAGGTGTGAAGGTGTGAAGGTGGAGGTGTGAAGGTGGAGGTGTGAAGGTGTGAAGGTGGAGGTGTGAAGGTGTGAAGGTGGAGGTGTGAAGGTGGAGGGTGTGAAGGTGTGAAGGTGGAGGTGTGAAGGTGGAGGTGTGAAGGTGTGAGGTGTGAAGGTGGAGGTGTGAAGGTGGAGGTGTGAAGGTGGAGGTGTGAAGGTGTGAGGTGGAGGTGTGAAGGTGGAGGTGTGAAGGTGGAGGTGTGAAGGTGGAGGTGTGAAGGTGGAGGTGTGAGGTGTGAAGGTGGACGGTGTGCAGGTGGAGGTGTGGAGGTGTGAAGGTGGAGGTGTGGAGGTGTGAAGGTGGAGGTGTGGAGGTGTGCAGGTGGAGGTGTGGAGGTGTGCAGGTGGAGGTGTGCAGGTGGAGGTGTGAAGGTGGAGGTGTGACGGTGGCGGTGTGAGGTGGAGGTGTGACGGTGTGAAGGTGGAGGTGTGAAGGTGGAGGTGTGGAGGTGTGAAGGTGGAGGTGTGAAGGTGTGAAGGTGGAGGTGTGCAGGTGGAGGTGTGACGGTGGAGGTGTGAAGGTGGAGGTGTGAGGTGTGAAGGTGGAGGTGTGCAGGTGGAGGTGTGCAGGTGTGAGGTGGGTGAGGTGTGAAGGTGGAGGTGTGACGGTGGAGGTGTGAAGGTGGAGGTGTGAAGGTGGAGGTGTGCAGGTGGAGGTGTGACGGTGTGAAGGTGGAGGTGTGAAGGTGGAGGTGTGAAGGTGGAGGTGTGACGGTGGAGGGTGAAGGTGTGAGGTGGAGGTGTGAAGGTGGAGGTGTGAGGTGTGAAGGTGGAGGTGTGAAGGTGTGAAGGTGGAGGTGTGAAGGTGGAGGTGTGAAGGTGGAGGTGTGTGAAGGTGTGACGGTGGAGGTGTGACGGTGGAGGTGTGAAGGTGGAGGTGTGCAGGTGGAGGTGTGGAGGTGTGAGGTGGCGGTGTGAAGGTGGAGGTGTGACGGTGGAGGTGTGCCGGTGGAGGTGTGACGGTGTGACGGTGGAGGTGTGAAGGTGGAGGTGTGAAGGTGGCGGTGTGAGGTGTGAAGGTGGAGGTGTGGAGGTGTGAAGGTGGAGGTGTGAAGGTGGAGGTGTGAAGGTGGGGTCTCACCTGCTCCTGCTGTCTCCCCGCCCCGTCTTCACCCTCTTCCTGTCCTGCTGGGCTCTGCTCTGGACCACGCCCCTGCGGAGGGCAGAAGAGTTCAACTGGCTCTCATACAGGCCCCCTGATAAACAGGACAGGTGTGTGTGTGTGTGTGTGTGGTGTGTGTGTGGTGTGTGTGTGTGGTGTGTGTGGTGTGTGTGGGGTGTGGGGTGTGTGGTGTGTGGTGTGTGGTGTGTGTGTGTGTGTGTGTGTGTGTGTGTGGTGTGTGTGTGTGTGTGTGTGGTGTGTGTGTGTGTGTGTGTGTGTGTGTGTGTGTGTGTGTGTGTGGTGTGTGTGTGTGTGGTGTGTGTGTGTGTGTGGTGTGTGTGTGTGGTGTGTGGTGTGTGGTGTGTGGTGTGTGGTGTGTGGTGTGTGGTGTGTGTGGTGTGTGGTGTGTGGTGTGTGGTGTGTGGTGTGTGGTGTGTGGTGTGTGTGTGTGTGTGTGTGTGGTGTGTGTGTCTCACCTCCCAGCCGTGTGTGTGCTGTGTGGCAGCGTCAGCGAGCAGTGTCTCCATGTGTGACTCGGCGATGGCTGATTGGCCGGCTGCACCGTGGACTGCCACGCCCGGAACCTGTTGCCATGACGAGGGGATGAGGATCTGCTGGGTACTGGGCCAGGCCTGCTGAACAGAACAGCAATAAACAAGAAGCCCAAAGTCACAACAGCAGCTAACATCTAGACACCAGGCTGGGGGAGGAAGCCCACAGTCACAACAGCAGCTAACATCTAGACACCAGGCTGGGGGAGGAAGCCCACAGTCACAACAGCAGCTAACATCTAGACACCAGGCTGGGGGAGGAAGCCCACAGTCACAACAGCAGCTAACACCTAGACACCAGGCTGGGGGAGGAAGCCCACAGTCACAACAGCAGCTAACACCTAGACACCAGGCTGGGGGAGGAAGCCCACAGTCACAACAGCAGCTAACATCTAGACACCAGCCCACAGTCACAACAGCAGCTAACACCTAGACACCAGCCCACAGTCACAACAGCAGCTAACATCTAGACACCAGCCCACAGTCACAACAGCAGCTAACATCTAGACACCAGCCCACAGTCACAACAGCAGCTAACATCTAGACACCAGCCCACAGTCACAACAGCAGCTAACATCTAGACACCAGCCCACAGTCACAACAGCAGCTAACACCTAGACACCAGCCCACAGTCACAACAGCAGCTAACATCTAGACACCAGCCCACAGTCACAACAGCAGCTAACATCTAGACACCAGGCTGGGGGAGGGGAGCCATGCTGAGAGAGATCAGAGGACCAGACACGGCAGGAGGCTGACGGCAGGAGGCTGACGGCAGGAGGCTGACGGCAGGAGGCTGACGGCAGGCCCCCTCCTCCAGACACAAACACCCTGGGAGTGTTCAGGCCCCCTACTGGGAGCAGGACGCCGGTGCTCTTTACATGTTCAGTCAACACAGCAACAACAGCCAAGTGCTTGATACGGTCATGCATAGCATTCATGATGCACAGGACATGACCCAAACCATGTGAACTACACAGCCTGTTAAAAAGGAGAGAGAGATGAGTTAGTCATGGATGACAGTTGGGGATGAGAGGGATGAGGTAGTCATGGATGAGGTAGTCCTGGATGAGAGGGATGAGGTAGTCATGGAGAGGGATGAGGTAGTCATGGAGAGGGATGAGGTAGTCTGGTGGCTGAGCGGTTAGGGAATCGGGCTAGTAATCAGAAGGTTGCAGGTTTGATGCTGGCTCTGCCAAATTACGTTGTGTCCTTGGGCAAGGCACTTCACCCTGCTTGCTTCAGGGAAAACTCTCTGTATTTACTGTAAGTCGCTCTGGATAAGTGTGTCTGCTAAATGATTAATGTAAATGTAATGTAGTCATGGATGAGGTAGTCATGGAGAGGGATGAGGTAGTCATGGATGAGGGAGAAGGGTCAGGGGATGGAGCAGCCTAGCTCCATGACAACGGTCATGCCAAGAGCCATACACTATGGACCCCGTCCTCTTTACTGCAATGGAAGGAAGGAAGGAGGGAACACAAAGCAAGGCCACCATCAGGGGCGTACAGGAGCCCTGGGGGGGAGAAGTTTAGGGTCGGTGTATCTGCACTGACAGTCCGTGAGGGTTAGAGTCTGTGAGGGACGCAAATCTGCGGAGACGTGAGGGAGACCTGGACGAGACAAACCCCTCTGACATGGAGAGAAAACACTGCAGGTGAAACACACTGCAGGTGAAACACACTGCAGGTGAAACACTGACCAGCTCAGGGAACACACACAAAACACACAGCAGACACACAGCAGACACACACCAGACACACAGCAGACACACAGCAGACACACAGCAGACACACACCAGACACACAGCAGACACACAGCAGACACACAGCAGACACACAGCAGACACACAGCAGACACACAGCAGACACACAGCAGACACACAGCAGACACACAGCAGACACACAGCAGACACACAGCAGACACACAGCAGACACACAGCAGACACACAGCAGACACACAGCAGACACACATCAGACACACATCAGACACACAGCAGACACACAGCAGACACACAGCAGACACACAGCAGACACACAGCAGACACACAGCAGACACACAGCAGACACACAGCAGACACACATCAGACACACAGCAGACACACAGCAGACACACAGCAGACACACACCAGGCCTCCAGTTATACCTGAGCCAGAACACCAGGCTGGATCTGCAGCGAGGGGCCCGTCTGGTTCTGAGGGCCCACGGGTACGGAGCTGTCCATCCTCACGGGGAAACTGGAGCCCTTACTGGACGCCTGCAGCCCTGGGGACAGCACAACCACACCATGTTACCACACGCACAACCACACCATGTTACCACACGCAGAACCACACCATGTTACCACACGCAGAACCACACCATGTTACCACACCATGTTACCACACGCACAACCACACCATGTTACCACACGCACAACCACACCATGTTACCACACGCAGAACCACACCATGTTACCACACGCAGAACCACACCATGTTACCACACCACGTTACCACACGCAGAACCACACCACGTTACCACACGCAGAACCACACCACGTTACCACACACAGAACCACACCATGTTACCACACGCAGAACCCAACACTAAAGCCAGGACGAGACTGACAGAAGAAAGCAGTGCTGAGTGTGTAACCCTGACGGGAGGTGCAGTGCTGAGTGTAACCCTGACGGGAGGTGGTGCAGTGCTGAGTGTAACCCTGACGGGAGGTGCAGTGCTGAGTGTAACCCTGACGGGAGGTGCAGTGCTGAGTGTAACCCTGACGGGAGGTGGTGCAGTGCTGAGTGTAACCCTGACGGGAGGTGCAGTGCTGAGTGTAACCCTGACGGGAGGTGCAGTGCTGAGTGTAACCCTGACGGGAGGTGAAGCAGTGCTGAGTGTGTAACCCTGACGGGAGGTGAAGCAGTGCTGAGTGTGTAACCCTGACGGGAGGTGGAGTGCTGAGTGTAACCCTGACGGGAGGTGCAGTGCTGAGTGTAACCCTGACGGGAGGTGCAGTGCTGAGTGTGTAACCCTGACGGGAGGTGCAGTGCTGAGTGTAACCCTGACGGGAGGTGCAGTGCTGAGTGTAACCCTGACGGGAGGTGCAGTGCTGAGTGTGTAACCCTGACGGGAGGTGCAGTGCTGAGTGTAACCCTGACGGGAGGTGCAGTGCTGAGTGTAACCCTGACGGGAGGTGCTGAGTGTAACCCTGACGGGAGGTGGAGTGCTGAGTGTAACCCTGACGGGAGGTGCAGTGCTGAGTGTAACCCTGACGGGAGGTGCAGTGCTGAGTGTGTAACCCTGACGGGAGGTGCAGTGCTGAGTGTAACCCTGACGGGAGGTGCAGTGCTGAGTGTAACCCTGACGGGAGGTGCAGTGCTGAGTGTGTAACCCTGACGGGAGGTGCAGTGCTGAGTGTAACCCTGACGGGAGGTGCAGTGCTGAGTGTAACCCTGACGGGAGGTGCAGTGCTGAGTGTGTAACCCTGACGGGAGGTGCAGTGCTGAGTGTGTAACCCTGACGGGAGGTGCAGTGCTGAGTGTAACCCTGACGGGAGGTGGAGCACCTTGGAGGGTGGAGGGGGGACAGACGATGAGGGTCTGCTGGAAGGGCGGAGCCTGGCTGCAGAGGGCGGGGCGTCCCTGCAGGGGGCCGCTGGGCGGGGCCAGACCCGGGATGTTGATGGTGGCCTGCTGGTACAGGGCCGGCTGGTAGTTCAGCAACGGAACGGCTCCCCCCGCGGAAGGAACCTGATGGGTCGGTCCACACATGGTTAGTATAGAAATCAGCCCCGAGGGAGATAGCACTATCAGAGGTAGGGGGGTATACTAGCCTGGTTGTGCTGGTTGAGCTGGCTGCTGAAGGTGACTGTGAGGTTGCCGGCGGAGGAGCCTGGCACGGTGTTGGTGGAGAAGAGGGTGGAAGAGCTCCGACGCTTACACACCTCCATGTTCTGGAAGCAGGACTTCACACTGGAACACAAAGCAGCCAGGGGCATCAGCAGCTTCACAATCTGACACCAACACAATCATGTGGAACAGTTTGAAGGTTGTCAACGAAAATGGATATTATTGGCAGACCACCTTTTCTCTGTGAGAAAGACAGGAAAAAGAATCTGTTGAGATGTACATGTTCCAGGAATAGACATGTGGATGAAATGAACAGAGTGCCGACTTGACTCACTGGGAGCTGTGAGGGAAGTCCAGAAGGTGCGTCATGGAGACGAAGGCGTGGCCTAGAGTCTTAGTGGGCGTGATCCTTTTGTCGGCGTCCAATCGGAGCATGCGCTTCAGCAGGTCGATGAACTCTCGTCGGTCGGCCTTCTCCGCCAGCATGTCCGTCCCTTCCAGGTGAGACGACAGGTTGACCTGGGAGAGCAAGCAGGTGGTCACACACCCTACACGCTACACACCACACACCACACGCTACACACTACACACTACACGCTACACACCACACGCTACACACCACACGCTACACGCTACACACCACACACCACACGCTACACACTACACACTACACGCTACACACCACACGCTACACACCACACGCTACACGCTACACACTACACGCCACACACTACACACTACACGCTACACACTACACGCTACACACCACACACTACACACTACACACTACACGCTACACACTACACGCTACACACCACACACTACACACTACACACTACACGCCACACACTACACACCACACACCACACACTACACGCCACACACCACACACCACACGCTACACACCACACACTACACGCTACACACCACACACTACACGCTACACACCACATGCTACACACCACACCAGGTGGTCAGTCCCTAACCCTAACCCAACCAGGTGGTCAGGCTGCTGGATGTATGACCACACGCTACACTCTACACGCTACACACCACACGCTACATGTTACACGCTACACGCTACCCTCCCCCTCATCTTACCTGCATCATGTCATCCAGACAGTTGAAGATGTACTTCCTGGCTTCCTTGGACTTGATCCCCATCTCCACCTCATGCTCTGAGGTAGTCTACAACACAAACACACAGGTTAGTTTTTGTTATCCTTATGGGACCTGACCATTCACTTCCACTGAAAATGGTGTTCCCCAATGACTACCCCGATCCCTTATCTGAACCTTTAACGGTATTCTAACGCTGTTGCGACCCCTGTTATTGTGTTCTGTGTTCTGTTCGTTGTCTATTTTTGTTCCCTCCCCGCTGCCTCATCCTCGTCCAGGCGCGTCCTGATTGGCCAGTCCCGTATCCCGCTCCCGACCGACCAGCGTCCACGCAGCCAATCGGGAGACCGCATAAGATGCCGGGCAGTTCGACTGGAGAAGGAAGAGCTGACAGACCTTGTTTCAGTGTTCTGTGTGTTTATGACATTTTGCTATTCTGACTTTGGTTCATTTGTTCGTGTTTGTAACAAACGCTAAGGCCCAGTTTCACAGACATGGATTAAGCCTAGTCCTAAAGTAAGAGAAAATTCTAGAAAGAAGCCATGAGGTTTCTTGAAGAAAAAAAATCCTTATTTACAACTTTATCATGTCAGAGAATCACCAAGTTCATTTTTTTGGCAAAATTACTAGGTTTTTTCCCGCTAATTTGTGACTTTATAAACTTTGAGAATCTCCAACTAAGTTTTGGGAACCACCGTTTGAAGGTATTTATGACCTGTAGGGAAGTTCTAGAAAGGGTCAGTTGAAGACATACTGTAACCGGCTTTGAACTTTTGAAGAGATCTTTTCCTATTTCATTGTTTGTATTTAATTACACCCTTCGAGCGGCTGAGAGGAGATGGCGCAAGTCTAACGACAGTCTAGACCTTGATAAGTATCACTCCCTCCTCAAATCCTTCTCTACCCATTTAACTGATGCTAAAACTCACTACTTCTTGAACAAAATTAACTCTGCCTCAAACCCTCACAAACTTTTCTCTACCTTCTCCACCCTTCTTAACCCACCTCCCCCACCCCCTCCCTCCACTCTGACAGCAGACGACTTCTCTTCCTTCTTTGAGAAAAAAGTTGCTGACATTAGCAGTCGGTTCCCTGAACCAACCTTTCCTATTCACTCACCCTCTATGACTGACCCTACTAAATGTCTCAACTCTTTCTCGGCCCTATTTAAGGCAGAGATCTCTGACCTCATTCTCTCTCATCGCCCCACCTCCTGTCCCCTTGATCCAGTCCCCTCCCCTCTCTTTCAAACCATCTCTCCCTCCATCATAACATTCCTTCTCCATGTCCTCAACTCTTCTCTTACTTCTGGCACTTTCCCCTCTGCCTTCAAACAGGCCAGAGTTAGACCCCTAGACATCTCTGCCTGGATGACCAAGCACCACCTCCAGCTGAACCTCGCCAAAACCGAACTCCTCATCATCCCGGCCAAACTGTCCATCTCCCATGACCTCTCAATCACCCTGGTATCTGCGACGGTGACCCCTTCATCCTCTGCCAGGAACCTCGGGGTTACCATGGATGACGAGCTCTCCCTCACAGCCCACATCGCTGCTGTCTCCCGGTCGTGTAGATTCACCCTTTACAACATCCGGAAGATCAGGAGATACCTGTCTGAGCACTCCACCCAGCTGCTGGTCCAGGCACTTGTCCTCTCCAAGTTGGACTACTGCAACTCGCTGCTCGCCGGGCTCCCAGCATGCGCAACCCGCCCTCTCCAGAGGATTCAGAACGCAGCGGCCCGTCTGGTCTTCAACCTACCCAGACGCTCCCATGTTACCCCGCTCCTCGTCTCCCTTCACTGGCTGCCCGTCACGGCCCGTATCAGATTCAAGACCCTGGTACGGACCTTCCGAGCGGTGAATGGGACTGCACCCGACTACATCAAGTCTCTCCTCCAGCCCTACACCCCCTCCCGCCACCTTCGGTCCTCCTCTGACAACCGTCTGGTGGTCCCACCGCTCAAGACCGCCCGGTCCCAACACAAGCTCTTCCCCTGTCTGGCCCCCCAGTGGTGGAATCAACTCCCCACCTCCATCAGAGACACTGACTGTCTCCCCACCTTCAAGAATAGGCTCAAGACACACTTGTTCCGGGAATACAACGGTACCTAGGAAAGATCTGCTGGACATGATGTTAGTTTCTTCCAGGATCACAAGGACTCTGACTTAGAGAGCTGCTGCTCTTGTCGGTTAGCTGTAACTGATTAAAATTATTGTACTCGCTGTGAGGTAGTTTACTGTTGTTTGCTCTTCCACAGGTGCACTTTTAGATTCATGTTGTCCAATTGTAACTTGTTTAACTTCATGCTCTTATGATTTTTCCCTTTGGCACTTATTTTGGGGGTTTTTCACAATGTATGATTCATGTTTGACTACTTGCAATGTTGGGGATATCTCGTTGTTATGATCAGTGACCTATGCACTTTTGTAAAGCTCTCTCTTGGAAGTCGCTTTGGATAAAAGCGTCTGCTAAATGAATAAATGTAAATTAATGACTGTTTGAAAATGACCACACAAAGGCCTTTATTATCTCCTGTTCTGGGGAGAGATGTGACATCAAAAGGACCCTGGGTAACCAGGGTTACCTGTTGTTGTTGTAACTGTCACTGTATTGTGATTGTTCTAGGATGACCATATGTTATGAATTTATATAAGACTCTGAATTGTGAACAGGACCATCACCTCTTCCGGTACACACGGGTCACAGTCATCTGTTTCCTGCTGTAATATTCAAATAAATCATTTTTATCAGAGTTTCAATCCAGCAAATCGTATCAATGTAGAAAAACAGTGACTTCCTCTCCCAGGCTCACCTTGAGCCTCCACAGAGGATAGCTGGAGGCAGGGCCTCACCTTGAGCCTCCACAGAGGATAGCTGGAGGCAGGGCCTCACCTTGAGCCTCCACAGAGGATAGCTGGAGTCAGGGCCTCACCTTGAGCCTCCACAGAGGATAACTGGAGGCAGGGCCTCACCTTGAGCCTCCACAGAGGATAGCTGGAGGCAGGGCCTCACCTTGAGCCTCCACAGAGGATAACTGGAGTCAGGTGCTCACCTTGAGCCTCCACAGAGGATAGCTGGAGGCAGGGCCTCACCTTGAGCCTCCACAGAGGATAGCTGGAGTCAGGTGCTCACCTTGAGCCTCCACAGAGGATAACTGGAGTCAGGTGCTCACCTTGAGCCTCCACAGAGGATAGCTGGAGGCAGGGCCTCACCTTGAGCCTCCACAGAGGATAGCTGGAGGCAGGGCCTCACCTTGAGCCTCCACAGAGGATAGCTGGAGGCAGGGCCTCACCTTGAGCCTCCACAGAGGATAGCTGGAGTCAGGGCCTCACCTTGAGCCTCCACAGAGGATAACTGGAGGCAGGGCCTCACCTTGAGCCTCCACAGAGGATAGCTGGAGGCAGGGCCTCACCTTGAGCCTCCACAGAGGATAGCTGGAGTCAGGTGCTCACCTTGAGCCTCCACAGAGGATAACTGGAGTCAGGTGCTCACCTTGAGCCTCCACAGAGGATAGCTGGAGGCAGGGCCTCACCTTGAGCCTCCACAGAGGATAGCTGGAGGCAGGGCCTCACCTTGAGCCTCCACAGAGGATAGCTGGAGTCAGGGCCTCACCTTGAGCCTCCACAGAGGATAACTGGAGTCAGGGCCTCACCTTGAGCCTCCACAGAGGATAACTGGAGGCAGGGCCTCACCTTGAGCCTCCACAGAGGATAACTGGAGTCAGGGCCTCACCTTGAGCCTCCACAGAGGATAACTGGAGTCAGGGCCTCACCTTGAGCCTCCACAGAGGATAACTGGAGTCAGGGCCTCTGTTGAAGAAGCGTCTGGTCTTGGTGCCGGCGCTCAGCAGGTACTCAGCAGGCAGGCCCTGGGTCTGGGAGATGTAGCGGATCTGGGGGAGACACTCCGTTACACAACACCACCAACAAGCATCAGCAGGACACACAGCAATCACAACACCTCCAGAGGATTATCCAGGGAGGGAGAGGAGAGAGGGAGGGAAAGGGAGGAGGAGAGGGAGGGAGGAGAGAGGACAGAGTGAGGAGAGAGAGGGAGGAGAGAGAAGGATAAGGAGAGGGAGGGAGGGGGGGAGGAGAAGACATGGAGGAGAGGGAGGGAAGGAGGGAGAGGGAAGGGGATAGGTAGGAGAGAGAGGGAGGGAGGAGAGAGGGGTTACCTGGTCGTACTCGGACGCCCCGGGGTAGAGAGGCCAGCCCAGGAAGAGCTCAGCGATCACACAGCCCAGGGACCACATGTCGATGGCCTCACAGAACGGCAGCCCCAGGATGATCTCTGGAGCTCTGCAGACCAGGGAACATCACAACACATCAGTTACATCACAAACATGCAGCCACGCTGGGCAGCATCACAGAACCTCAGGGGTGTTTCAGGAAGTGACCTGTAGTATCGCGACTGCAGGTAGGTGGAACAGACAGCCTTGGACACGTGGCTGGCCGAGCCGAAGTCTATGACCTTGACCCTGTAGGGCTGTCTGAGGGGGTCCACCAGCATGATGTTCTCCGGCTTCAGGTCTGCGTGGATCAGGCCCAGGCTCTTCAGCTTCATCAGGGCTGTGGCCACCTGGGGAACACACAGGAACGTCACTGTCACTAGCATCTGGAACACGCTTCAACGTCACTGTTACTAGCATCTGGAACACGCTTCAACGTCACTGTTACTAGCATCTGGAACACGCTTCAACGTCACTGTCACTAGCACCTACCTGCTGTAGGATGGGTCTGATGTTCCTGAGAGGAAGAGGGCTGAACTTGCTGTGTTTCAGGAAGTCATACAGGTTCTGCTCCAGCATCTCAAACACCAGGCAGGTGTGGCCTTTGTGCTGGAAGCACTCGTAAGAACGCACAAAGTTAAACTCGTCAGCGTTCTCCGCGCTCAGCCGGTTCAGGATACCCACCTGAGGAGGGATAGCAAGTTAGTAACCACACACACACACACACACTTCCAACACCCCTCTGGGTGAGAGCCACCAGGGGATGAGAGGGTACACAGCAGGGGGTCCCTACCTCGATCTGCCCTTGCCGGGCATAGGAGGGGTGGTTCTTCAGGATCTTGATGGCCACAATCTCATTGGTTCCTCTCTTCCAGCACTTGGCCACCTGTCCGAAGGTCCCCCTCCCCAGGAACTCCAGCACCTCGTAGCTGCAGGCCGGAGACCCCAGCACCTCGTGCTGCACCAGCTGGTAGTCCCCCTCCCCGCTGGAGCTGCTGCTCTTGGTGGCCGAGTGGGGGACCGACTGCCCGGTGCCCCCGCCGCCCCCCCCACGGGTGGAGAACGGCGGGGCTGAAAGCTCCTCCAGGATCTGCACACTCCCGCTGCCCCTCCCCCCCTCTGGGGGCTCCTCGTTCCTCCTCTTCTGGCCCTGCCGGGGCCCGCGGGCCTCCGCGTGGGACGAGTGTGTGTTGTAGTGGTGGTCGCCGGCGGCAACACGTCTGCTGGCCCCCCTGGGGAGGCTCCCGGTGCTGTCGGCCGCCCGGACCGCCACCTGGCCCCGCGACCCGGGGGGAGCGGGGGGAAACACCAGGGCGGAAGGGGCGAAGGGGGCTCCACCAGGGGGGAAGGCGTACCCCGCCTGGACCCCCACGCTGCCGTAGGCCTCCGAGGACGACACGTCCCACACACAGTTCTCCACTTTCAGCTTCTTCACCCGGCAGAAAGCACTGGAGGAGACGGAGGGAGGAGGGAACAGCTGCAGCTGGGACGACATCACTGTGTGGGGGGAGGAGGGAGGGGGGGAGGGGGGAGGATCACAGAGAGAGGAGGGATGGAGGGAGGAGAGAGAGAGGAGGGATGGAGGATAAGAGAGAGAGGAGGGATGGAGGAGGAGAGAGAGGAGGGATGGAGGAGGAGAGAGAGAGGAGGGATGGAGGAGGAGAGAGAGAGGAGGGATGGAGGAGGAGAGAGAGAGGAGGGATGGAGGAGGAGAGAGAGAGGAGGGATGGAGGATCACAGAGAGAGGAGGGATGGAGGAGGAGAGAGAGAGGAGGGATGGAGGAGGAGAGAGAGGAGGGATGGAGGATAACAGAGAGGAGGGATGGAGGAGAGAGAGAGAGGAGGGATGGAGGAGGAGAGAGAGGAGGGATGGAGGAGGAGAGAGAGGAGGGATGGAGGAGGAGAGAGAGGAGGGATGGAGGAGGAGAGAGAGAGGAGGGATGGAGGATCACAGAGAGAGGAGGGATGGAGGAGGAGAGAGAGAGGAGGGATGGAGGAGGAGAGAGAGGAGGGATGGAGGATAACAGAGAGGAGGGATGGAGGAGGAGAGAGAGAGGAGGGATGGAGGAGGAGAGAGAGGAGGGATGGAGGAGGAGAGAGAGAGGAGGGATGGAGGAGATCACAGAGAGAGGAGGGATGGAGGAGGAGAGAGAGAGGAGGGATGGAGGAGGAGAGAGAGAGGAGGGATGGAGGAGGAGAGAGAGAGGAGGGATGGAGGAGGAGAGAGAGGAGGGATGGAGGAGGATGAGAGAGGAGGGATGGAGGAGGAGAGAGAGAGGAGGGATGGAGGAGGAGAGAGAGGAGGGATCATCATTAGTACGACAGACCATTCTTGCAAAGTGTATTAGGCTTTACTATCTAAAACTTTTTTTGAATAGCATCCATGGCAGGGATACATTGAGCTGTCATTACTATAATAAGCTCTCGCTTGGAGAGTTCGTCATAGCAATTTTCACGCATGCGAGACGATGAATCACGAACCAGATTCATGCCAGTTATCTGGGGAATAAAACGATTCAGGCTGATCTTGTCAACTAACAACTAACAAGTCAGCAAATATAACATTGTATACCACGGTAACTACTATAACGCCGTGTAATCACTCGGTAACAAACTCAAGAGTGCAATCCACACATTCCGGAGACAGTTTTGCTCGTCAAATGGGAAGTAGCTAGGCAAGCAGTCACATACCATCTGGATGTGTATTCAATACACTAATAAAAGTAAAAATGATAACATACCGTAAATTGTTTCAGTACAGCGTCGAAAATAGGCCCTGTCATCGATTTAACTCCCAATTAGCTGCAGGCTAGCAGACTGTTGCTAACGTTAGCAGTCTTTAGGCCTGCATTGTGTTTTCCATCGACAGAGCAGACAAGGACATCCACAAACCTAGCAAGTTGTTCGGCGTAAACAACAACGTGGATTTGTTCTTATAAAATTAGTCTAAGTAAAAAGTAGTCACAGAGTAAAAACGTATTTTCTTCTCATTTAAAAATGGTATGAGTTCTTAAAACGAACTATCCTTAATCCAGCAGGCAGCTTTTTACCGGAACAAACCACGTCCTTAGCATATCACCAGCTGCTTAACTGAGGTCAGAATTTCCGGTACCGTAAATACAGCTGAATTCACGCGCTCCAAGACACCGGTGAATTTGTTACGACGCAATATTGCGCATTACACCGTATTTACGGTGCACTGCGGTGAGTAGCAGACAGTAATTCTCAACCTTCACCACTTCGCGGCTTGCATACGACTAATGTTTTTGCGGACTCCCAACACAGTCGTTCACTTAATTTACGCTGATCACACGTGCTTAACACCAATCACACGTTTAACGCCATCACATGTTAAACACATAGGGCCGACCACTCTCGGGAAACTTCTGAACTGGTTGCAGTTCCACACTAGTTTCATATGAGGGCGCTAACGGTCGAGTGCAGAATGAATGGAGGTCTATGAGAGCTATACCCCTCAAAATCCACTTTTCTCAGGATCTCCCTTTTTGTTTAGTAATTTGAATGTTGAAATCGAAAGGGGAGGCAAAAAGAATACACACTGCAGGGTTTTAGATTTCTTTAAAGTCGCCTTTTGTTCTAAAAAGCCTTTTAAAATGTCAATGACGTCATACACATTGTACAGCGAGAGATACTGCACTAGGGCTAGCTCTGGTCACTTCCTTTTTTCTCTCGAGGCATCGACAATTCAGCTGACAGGTTAGGCTATCTCTGTCAATACACATGCTAGAAAGAGTTTTGGTTTGCTAATGTTGTTGCTAATGTTGCTAATGCTCTGACATTCTGGTTCCTTTTCGGATGCCATCAAGCAGGATCTCTGGTCGTCCTTCTCTAACCAACCAGCATTCATTAGCAGAATGGACTCAGCAGAACCGGTGTGAATCGGTAAAACTCACTCCTCAGGTAGCCTATGTAATGGGCCACCCGGGTCTATTAATAGCTAGCTTTTCTTTGGCGTAGTTGTTAGTGGTTGGGCTTGGAAGTCGAGAGGTGGCAGGTTCGACTCCCTGTGGGAGCGAACATTGGCCAGATACCTCTGATGGAGCTTGCAAGTCCACGTCCGTTACATACCAGTTACACTACTGGTGTTACTACTACTACTAGTGTGTTATGGGCAACAACGACTCACCCTGTAAGAAATCGAAAGGACATAAGTAAACAGCTTGTTCATTCAATTTTCGACCTATAATGTTCAAGTCCAAGTTCAACTTTATTTATACAGTACATTTACAAACAGCCACACGGCTGGCCAAAGTGCTTAATCTATGTTGAACATGCAAAAACTACAATCAAATCTGATATTTCTCAACGACAATCAGGTGAAAGAGACAAATGTAGCCGTTTAGCTCCATAGACTCCCATTCATTTTGCACTCGACCACGATCCCTCCCAGTGGAACTGCAACACCATTTGGTACAATGGGGCTTAATAGGGAGTGGACACGGGCTCTGCCATAGGGACAGAACACCGGCATGAGATAGCGAGCATAGCTAGTAGTAGTGATAGCTAGCTACTTTTACTGTGTGAGTTAGATAAACCTTACGTTCATGATTGGTGATGTAGCTCAATTTGAACCCCTTTTCCTTCTTGCTTGAAGGGCAGCAACAAATAATCCTCAACATCGTTAATTGTCATTTTGGGAAGATAACCTGAACTGGAAAAAACTGCATTTGGTGTACGGGAACTAAAGCAACTGCTAGGTACCGGAAGTTGTTGTCCTGGCTTGTGTGAGTCACAGAGATTTAAGAGAATAAAGTCGTACATTGGGGAGAACAAAGTCTGAGATAGTCAATAAAGTCGGAGAGTATGAGGACCAAAAAGCAGAAGAAGATTATAAATGTTTTATATACAATGGAAATACTACAGAGTACAACAGGGAAATACTAGTTACAAATGCGTTACTTTGTACAATTTAACTGGTAATTTGAACAAGAACAGATTAGTGGCCAATATGCCTCGATCAGTATTCACAGAACACTGCATTTTCACAGTTTGAATCTGGAGTTCTCATAAACATGCACTATTTAAACACACATTTAATAAATGTTAAAAAAACTAAATAAAGTATAAATAAACAATTGGCCTTAACTCTACTAAATACACCTGTATCCACTTGAGCCAGTAATGGGCGTTAATCCCAGTTCAGTTTCAGTAGGGAATGTTGTACTGTAAGTTTTGCATATAGGTTACATCATGTGTCATGCTGCTTCTAGTAAGGTTGGACTTTTTCATTCGTCAAGTCATCAGCCTTCCAGCAGCCTGCTCGACTGGATGTGTCCTCCAGCATGCTGTCACTTGCTGTTTTCCAATATGCAAATCAGCTCAGCTCAGCTCAGATAAGTCCAGCTGAGGGTCTATCAAGCATGATCAATGGTGTGGAATATCCTGCAGATTCTTTAGGAACCTACCCACCTTGGACCTCCACCCAGTCTTCCTGTAAGCAGAAGAGAAAGGAAGAGAAGAAACAAACCATTTAATTAGGAGTTCAAAACACTGTAATATATGGAGGACAATCAAAGAGAAACCTTATTTGAAAGTGGGTCATTGACAACAAACGATTGTTGCAAAGTAACTATTGCTTCCACAGAAGACAATACCTAATATCAAATATGGCAAATCCCACTGACCGTTTAGACAGAGTAGTCTGTGTTACTTCTTCATCTCCAGTCCATTCACACAGCTCCTCATCTTCCTCACTTCTCTGTGCCAGCTGGTCCCAGATGCTGGTGTTGACCCACAGCGACCCGGACAAGGTGAGACTGGCCGGTGCGCACGTGATCCAGCGACACAGCGGGCAGCAGACCGTCAGCACGCAGCCCTGCAGCCGTGTGAGGGCTTGGAGGCAGGGCACGCAGAAGGTGTGCTGGCAGTGAAGCATCCGCGGGATTCTCTCCGTCCGGGAGTAGGCTAGGAAGCACACGGGACATTCGTTGTCCTCGATCAGAACCATGGCTGGGCTGTGCGGGTTGGTGAACGTGATCCGTAGGTTCTCTTTGAATGGAGAAAACGTGACTTCCAGACACGAGTGTAGATCAGACTGCAAATTGCTGAGAACTTTAGTTGGGTCCAACGTACCTTAAAATATTCCAATCTCAAATCGAAATCCTCAGTGTGTTGCTATATATTTAAGTATAGGACCTAACCCAAATCAAGACGTTTGCTGTGTGGTATAGTCGGGCTACTAAGGAGTGCGGTTTGAATACCTGCCTGCGTCTAGCCTTTTTAAAGGCAGTTTGGGGGTGTTGCCAAAACTTGGCGTGCATGACTTCCTCAGAATCTAACATGTTGTTCATGAGACAGAATGAAGTTCATTGGAACCGAGGAATTAACCGCCTCCATGGAATAGCCTTATCAGTTGGCACGTGGCTCTGTAAATATTCCATAGCCTAAACGTTTAGGCTATTGTAGGTACAAACATTGTAATACATTAAATACAACAGTTAGTTCACCAAGTTATACGCCTAATTTGATTGGACAAGATGTTTTCCGTGATATTCCATACAGTAGCAGCCGGCTACTGGGATTAAGAAACAAACATGTATTCGCTCTTGGATGAATGTCGAATTTGCAGTATAGGCTATTGGACAGTGCAGCATGGGAACTAAAATAATTGTGTCCTTATCTACGATCGCTGTTAAAGCTACCTACTGTATCTAATGTGTTTAAAAGCACCTTTGGTCATATTTGCCTAAATAAACTTATTGATAGCATATCTAAAGGTTTGACGATAATATGAAATCAACCAAACATCTGTGGGCGTCGCAGGACTGTAATAAACACAATAGGCTATATAGCCTGGCTATTTTTAGTATTTTCTTTTTTGGTCAACATTATTTTTTTTCGCCCTTTCTTGTTTTTAACCTGTAGCACTTTGAGATTTTAGTTCATATAAAGTGCATTATGAATAATATGATTATTAATATATAGGCCTATATATCTCATATGGGTCGGGCCGGTCGGGCCACCGGGCATTTTCCCGGTATGCCAGATTACCAGTCCAGGCCTGACAGGCGGGACAGAAGGTCAACATTACAAATTATACATTTAAGGTTCCTATATGTTTATATGCACCTTCCTGCCAAAGCAAATTCCTTGTCTGTGCAAACTTTCATGGCGAATAAATCCCTTTCTGATTCTGATTCTGATATGAATATTTGCCATGATATTCCTATGAAGGAAATTGGTGGAAAATTACATACAGACACAAAACCGTGTTTGAACAAGCTTGGCTTGTTGAGCTTTGAACTTGGCCCGTTATAACTTATCTTTCACTTTGGGTTTATGACTCCTCTCTCGTGACGTCTAGATCATTTCCCGTAAATTTATGTAATTAATCATCCTCGAAAATGTACCAAGTTAGCCAACAAGAATATTACAAATAAGCAAAAACGTTTTTGGCAATGTTATCAAGTTCCAACAAAATCTTATTCCTTGCATGCATACACAACCCCTCCTTGTGATGTATGGATGTTGAGGAGATCAAACATGTTTCCAAAGATAGGAAGTAACAAAGTACACATTTCCAGGCACCGACCTTAACCAAGAATACGTGTTCTTTTCAAGCCATTTGTTATTGAACTTGCATTTCCCCATGTTTGTAAGTTGAGTGGCTATCAACCTGTATTACCTGTATTGCCGATGCTTTGCGTCATTCAAAGCTGCGCAGTCGGCTACGCTCTGACCTTAGACAACGCAGCGCATAGCGTACAGGAAATAAATATTCGACCTGGCAGAAAAGATTGGCTGCATTTTCGAAGTGACATGACACATACAAAAATTGAGACCCATCCAATCTGAATTCAAGACATGTTAGTACCTTTTAAGGCCTTATTTTCAGGAAAAGTTATTTAAGACTTTTTAAGGACCTGCAGCCACCATGTATGTAGATTGGCCACGAATGTATTAATATGATGCGAGGTCCAGTTACCTGCGTGACACCAGAGAAGGTTTAATCTAAGAAAACTCCCACTCTCGGGATACTTCCGGGTTCTGAACTGGTTGCAGTTCCACACTAGTTCCATGTGATGGCGCTAACGGTCGAGTGCAGAATGAATGGAGGTCTATGGAGCTATACCCCAAAAATCCACTTTTCTCATGATATAATTTTTATTTGGAATTCGAAAAAAAATACTAACTGCTGGGTGTTAGATTTTTTTAAAGTCGTTTTTTTGTTCTAAAAAGGATTTTACAATGTCCGTATTACGGCAAGCTCCGGTCACTTTCTTTTCTCTCTCGAGGCATCGACAACACAGCTGACAGGTTAGGCTCCCCCTGTCAATACACACGCTAGAAAGAGTTTTGGCTTGCTAATGTTGTTTCTAATGTTGCTAATGCTCTGACGTTGTGATTCCACTTCGGATGCCATCAAGCGGGATCTCTGGTCGTAGTCAGTCCATCACTAACCAATCAGCATTCATTAGCAGAATGCTAGCGTGTTATGGGCAACAACGACTCACCTTGTAAGAAATCGAAAGGACATAAATACTCGTTCATCCAATTTTCGACCTATAATCCATGTTGAACATGCAAAAACTACAATAAAATCTGAGATTTCTCAACGACAATCAGGTGAAAGAGACAAATTTAGCCGTTTAGCTCCATAGACTCCCATTCATTCTGCACTCGACCGCAATCACTCCCAGTGGAACTCTGGTGGAACTGCAACAAAATTCGGTAGAATGGGGCTTGATGACGAGTGGCAAGGCTCTCCTTAAACAGGCTCTGGTGACACTAAAACAGGTTAAGTAATGGAAACTTTTTACTTAGTCATATGTCAGAGCCCACACTTCTTTACTTTAACTTGAGTTAAAATGTGTATTTAGTACTTCAACTTTGACCAGTCTTTAAAAAAAAGGAATATCTGTACTTCTACTTGAGCGAAGGATGTGTGTTGTTTTGCCTCTCTGATGTTGTCTGGTGAAATGATATCACCAGGTAACCACCTGATGCAAGGAACAGACATACTACCTTGAGGCTCAAAATTCTAAATGGTTACATTTTGTGGAAGTAAATATTATTTGACACAGTTCTATTGCAGGACTGCAATTAAAATTAATTATTTGATATTGGATGAGCTGATGAGAAGACTATATAGTAGGAAATGGTGTTGGATCTCAGCTAAACCCCAATCCCAGCAGCACTTGGCATTACTGTCGTGTTCTACGAAACAAGCATGGCCAACACTTATGTTTGATAGTGTACAACTTAACTATGAACCTAGAGATTTCTAATATGAACAGCCTATATTTTATATATATATATATCTTTATTATTTATTATTTAATGTGTCAAAAAGCTTTGCGAAACAGCTATTAAATGGCACAACTGTTCAAATGTTAGTTGAGGACACTGATATTAAAGGACGATCTCCCCCCGGACCAGATGTGCTGGATGGAAGTGCCGGTCTGTGTTCCGTCCTTCACACCTGAAGAGATGACCAGGTCGGTGTTCTTGTCCTTCACACCTGAAGAATTGACCCGGCTGTGTTCTGTCCTTCCACCTGAAGAGAGACCAGGGTCTGTGTTCGTCCTCCACACCTGAAGAGATGACCAGGTCTGTGTTCTGTCTTCACACCTGAAGAGTGACCCAGGTCTGTGTTCCGTCCTTCACACCTGAAGAGATGACAGGTCTGTGTCGTCCTTCACCACTGAAGAGATGACAGGTCGGTGTTCTGTCCTTCAACACCTGAAGAGATGGAACAGGTCTGTGTTCTGTCCTTCACACCTGAAGAGATAATACATAATAATACATTTTATTTATATAGCGCTTTTCAAGGCACTCAAAGTCGCTTTACAGAGTCCAGTATTCATTCAGACCCAGTCATACCGGTGGTGCAGAAGCGTGGCTGCCCATTCAGCGCCATACGGCCCCTCTGACCACCAACAACATTCATTCAACATTCATATGCTGCATGTCTTTATGATGGTGGGGGAAACCAGAGTACCCGGAGGAAACCCACGCAGGCACGGGGAGAACATGTAAACTCCACACAGAAAGGACCTGGAACGACCGGGGTTCGAACCAGGAACCTGCTTGCTGTGAGGTGACAGTGCTAACCACTGAGCCACCGTGCTGCCCAGAGATGACCAGGTCTGTGTTCTGTCCTTCACACCTGAAGAGATGACCAGGTCTGTGTTCTGTCCTTCACACCTGAAGAGATACCAGAGGCCTTGCTAAACAGAGCCATTAAGGGATTTGACCAAAAGCCAAGAAACTCATTTAGGGCAACAGCATTAATCATAATATTCAGAACTTTATGCTTGTACTACTAAATTCTATCACATTTAGTCCACCGCCACCATCATTGTCACATCATTCGTATCAACCTATTGCCACCACATGAATTTCCCCCTTGAAACAGTCTGACTGATTGTGTTCCACATGCGACGTCACCAGGATTAGAGATGTTTCCTGAGGATCAGTTACTCATGTCACGGACGACATATTCCTGCTGTTTTCCAGATACAATTCCAGTGAACAAACATCATTCAACATATTTAGATACTTGCTTCCGTATTTAAAATTCCGTCATGGAAAATCTAGTGAGATGACTGGCACCAGTCCATCTGGCCATGTAACAGCAGACAAGACAAGCAACTATTTAACTGGAGCTTTGCGGAAGCACCTTTAAATGATTCATTAAATCATGAAGCTCGTCACAAAAGCCTAAAGCTTGTTTGTTTTTTCACTTACTGGGAAACTGAAGCATCTGAGCTAAACTTAACTGTCTCGTTTCATAGTTAAACCATCTGAGGGATGTGGTGACAAGAGGAATCTCAACCACATCCCAGGAAGAGAGACACGTTTTATTTCCTGAAAGGTAGGAATGAGAAGAAGCTATCGTTTGGAGAACCACACACCCATGGGGCCACATCAGACTGAAAACTGGTACAAATAACACCACCACAATTTATGTGGTTCCACAAAGTGACCTGTAACCGCTATGGCTGTACACCCACAGACCTGTAACCCCCCCACCCCCCCCGTTATGGCTGTACACCCACAGACCTGTAACCCCGTTATGGCTGTACACCCACAGACCTGTAACCCCCCCACCCCCCCGTTATGGCTGTACACCCACAGACCTGTAACCCCCCCCACCCCCCCCACCCCCCCCCGTTATGGCTGTACACCCACAGACCTGTAACCCCCCCCCACCCCCCCGTTATGGCTGTACACCCACAGACCTGTAACCCCCCCACCCCCCCCCGTTATGGCTGTACACCCACAGACCTGTAACCCCCCCACCCCCCCGTTATGGCTGTACACCCACAGACCTGTAACACAGACCTGTCTCTATTGTTTTAGTCGAGCCGCTGTCTGGCAGTATGAGATCTGATTCCTGCTTGTGTCACCATTGATGAATTAAAGAATTGTTCTACAGAAATTGTAGATTATATTATTAAAGACAAATAAAGCAACTCTAAAAAAAATTTTTTTTTAAGTGTTACCGTTTTCCCTTTCGCAAAATGGCAAATAAATCTGTGGTATAGAAGCATTTGATCAAAGTACCGGGTGACTCAAAACATGTTGAATGCACTTTGCCAACAACAGTTTATAGTCCAGGTTTATAGTCCATAGTTCAAGTGGAATATGATGTGTTCACTAATGCATACAAACACTCAAGGCTTATTATAAGCATCAAGGAAGAGATAAGCTTCCAAGCAACATGCTGGAGGCAATCACAGCGTTTCTATACAACATGCCAGACCTGTAGAACTGGATACGTGAACACTCAAGTTACAACGTCATGGAAAAGATAAGCTTCAAAGCAACATGTTGAATACAATCAGATAAATATAAGCAATCAAAGCAGACAGGCATGCCATTTATGATTAGATGTCACGTTTGATACTTTGGAGTAAAAGTGGCTCTCCTTTTGACTTTGTCCTATCAATGTGGCTCTGATGAAAGACCCCTGGTGTTGTGTAGGGGACCCTTCCTGCCAGGGTTCAGCTTCAGGGAAGGTTTGTATACTTACATCAACCACATCGGGGAACAGCTCGCTGAAGACCTTGTCCTTCAGGTTGAAGGCCAGACTCTGGGCAGACAGCTGGACATCCAGGAGGACCGGGTCACAACACAACCAGGTAACGGTAAAGCAGCCTGATCAGTTACTTACTCAACATCCTGGTTCGCTTTGCAAACGGTGACCTTGTTGGCATAGATACAGTGTAGCTGATGTGAATAGATTAAAAGCACTGCAGTATTAATACAGTGTAGCTGATGTGAATAGGTTAAAAGCACTGCAGTATAAATACACTGTAGCTGATGCGAATAGGTTAAAAGCACTGCAGTATAAATACAGTGCAGCTGATGTGAATAAGTGTAAAGCACTGCAGTATAAATAGTGTAGCTGATGTGAATAGGTTAAAAGCACTGCAGTATAAATACAGTGTAGCTGATGTGACTAGGTTAAAAGCACTGCAGTATAAATACAGTGTAGCTGATGTGAATAGGTTAAAAGCACTGCAGTATAAATACACTGTAGCTGATGCGAACAGGTTAAAAGCACTGCAGTATAAATACAGTGTAGCTGATGTGAACAGGTTAAAAGCACTGCAGTATAAATACAGTGTAGCTGATGTGAATAGGTTAAAAGCACTGCAGTATAAATACAGTGTAGCCGATGTGAATAGGTTAAGCACTGCAGTATAAATACAGTGTAGCTGATGTGGGTTTAAAGCACTGCAGTATAAATACAGTGTATCTGATGTGAACAGGTTAAAAGCACTGCAGTATAAATACAGTGTATCTGATGTGAACAGGTTAAAAGCACTGCAGTATAAATACAGTGCAGCTGATGTGAACAGGTTAAAAGCACTGCAGTATAAATACAGTGTAGCTGATGTGAATAGGTTAAATGCACTGCAGTATAAATACAGTGTAGCTGATGTGAACAGGTTAAATGCACTGCAGTATAAATACAGTGTAGCTGATGTGAACAGGTTAAAAGCACTGCAGTATAAATACAGTGTAGCTGATGTGAATAGGTTAAATGCACTGCAGTATAAATACAGTGTAGCTGATGTGAATAGGTTAAAAGCACTGCAGTATAAATACAGTGTAGCTGATGTGAATAGGTTAAAAGCACTGCAGTATAAATACAGTGTAGCTGATGTGAATAGGTTAAAAGCACTGCAGTATAGATACAGTGTAGCTGATGTGAATAGGTTAAAAGCACTGCAGTATAAATACAGTCCACACTGTTATTGCTGCACCTGCTAGTCTGAGGTCATGAGTTCAAGTACCAGCAGTGTTGCCACGAAATCTCACCTGAAGCCGTTATTCGGTCTCCGAAAAGTCACAAAAAGTTGCTAGATTATGTGATGGCATAATTCCAAACCAAGTTGTGACCCTCACCCACACCTATCTCAACTCTGGTGGTTGCTTTGGATAAAAGCGTTTGGTGTAATCATGTAGATACTGGGCGGCTTGAAGGGGAACTCCCGTGGGAATATCAGTTTTCCATGGTAATATCCTCCTGGGAATAACATGAGCTGGCATTAGCATAACACACTTCATGAACCAAGGATGAAACCATGTTCACTTTGGCAGATGTGTGTGTCACCGGTTAGTAATGTCACCAGTTAGTAATGTCACTAGTTAGTAATGTCACCTTCATGGTGTCTTCTCTGGGTTTCAGTCGCTGCGTGGCTGTTGTTGGCGCTCTCTTGCTCCCATTACTGTTCATCTGGACACAGAGGCGTTACATAATCAGAAAGAAAACCCCATCTTGACACGTTATGCCATCACTGCAGTCATGTCGAGTTTAACCTACAACATCATAATGATGATCATCTACTGGGCTTTCCGAGTGAAGAGAAGTCTTTAGTTTGTGTGAAGGGTGTCCCAAATACAGACAGCGTTAACTTTCAGATGATATTCATTTACATAGTGCTGTACAGGCCTGGGCAGCACCCAGCGACACGAACATGACAGCTTCACTGACGATTGTCAACTACGCAATGAGCTAAACAGGAACGAATTTAGCTTTAACTTGCCAGAAATTGGGTAATAAACACGTAATCCGTACTCCTTCGCGTACTAGTCTGCACATAACTTAAATAGCTCTAGTTAGGCTAACTATGAAATCTGACGCAAAGCCAATGTGTATATGTGAGAGTATAATGGTATATATGTGAGAGTATAATGGTGTATATGTGAGAGTATAATGGTATATATGTGAGAGTATAATGGTATATATGTGAGAGTATAATGGTGTATATGTGAGAGTATAATGGTGTATATGTGAGAGTATAATGGTGTATATGTGAGAGTATAATGGTGTATATGTGAGAGTATAATGGTGTATATGTGAGAGTATAATGGTATATATGTGAGAGTATAATGGTATATATGTGAGAGTATAATGGTGTATATGTGAGAGTATAATGGTATATATGTGAGAGTATAATGGTGTATATGTGAGAGTATAATGGTATATATGTGAGAGTATAATGGTGTATATGTGAGAGTATAATGGTGTATATGTGAGAGTATAATGGTATATATGTGAGAGTATAATGGTATATATGTGAGAGTATAATGGTATATATGTAAGAGTATAATGGTGTATATGTGACTGAGAGTATAACTGTTACGGTGTGGGTACAGAGTGGACCCAAACGCAGCACAGATACCAGTAGAAGATGTATTGGGTGTAGTCCTGGGTTGTGGTCTTGCCTGGTGAATCAGCTGGTCGGCAGGCAGGCACAAGGTACACGGATGATGATCCTGAGCACAAGGAAACAGGTTTAGAGAAGGCAAACATCCAAATAATACTGGAGGGTCTAGAAGTGCATACTACCACTGTAGCTGTGACAACGATCTGACGAGGAGTAGTTGGAAAGCCGGGTTGAAGTATTGCAGGATGATGAGGTAATGGGCAGCAGGTGTGTAGGGTCAAGGCAGGTTGATGCAGGAGAACCACCAGGGGGTGCCAAAGGGACAGGGACCAGGCCATGGCCGTAACAATAATGGTGTATATGTGAGAGTATAATGGTGTATGTGTGAGAGTATAATGGTGTATGTGTGAGAGTATAATAGTGTATGTGTGAGAGTATAATAGTGTATGTGTGAGAGTATAATGGTGTATATGTGAGAGTATAATGGTGTATATGTGAGAGTATAATGGTGTATATGTGAGAGTATAATGGTATATATGTGAGAGTATAATGGTATATATGTGAGAGTATAATGGTATATATGGGAAGTTATGGTGTTGTATTTGAGACAAAGTAGTTGATGTGCAAGAGTGTAATGGTATTTATGTGAGAGTATGGTGGTATTTATGTGAGAGTATGATGGTATTATGTGAGAGTATAATGGTATTTATGTGAGAGTATGATGGTATATATGTGAGAGTATAATGGTATTTATGTGAGAGTATGATGGTATATATGTGAGAGTATAATGGTATTTATGTGAGAGTATGATGGTATATATGTGAGGTCATGGTGTGTGTGTGAGACCAAGTATGAATAATGTCCTATACGGCCTCTCACAAAATCTTATTCCTTGCATGCATACACAACCCCTCCTTGTGATGTATGGATGTTGAGGAGATCAAACATGTTTCCAAAGATAGGAAGTAACAAGTACACATTTCCAGGCACCGACCTTAACCAAGAATACGTGTTCTTTTCAAGCCATTTGTTATTGAACTTGCATTTCCCCATGTTTGTAAGTTGAGTGGCTATCAACCTGTATTACCTGTATTGCCGATGCTTTACGTCATTCAAAGCTGCGCAGTCGGCTACGCTCTGACCTTAGACAACGCAGCGCATAGCGTACAGGAAACAAATATTCGACCTGGCAGAAAAGATTGCCTGCATTTTCGCATTGACATGACACATAAAAAATTAAGACCCATCCAATCTGAATTCAAGACATTTTAATACCTTTTAAGGCCTTATTTTCAGGAAAAGTTATTTAAGACTTTTTAAGGACCTACAGCCACCCTGTATGTAGATTTGCCACGAATTATGTGAGATCACCAAATGTGAAAAAATAAAAGGTAAGTTATGGATGAGACAGAGGGAGTTAGCTTTGTTTTGTTTATTTGTTTGTTTGTTTATTCACATTTATACAATGATTAAAACAATATAAAGATACAAAAGAAGAAAAAAAACATGCAGGTGGCCCCCCACCCCAGAAACGTAATAGTCAATATTATACATGAATCAAATTAAACAACATCTTCCATAATAAACAAATGAAATAAGTCGAAATGTTACCATGAATTAGTCGAAATTTTACCATGAATTATTTATAAGAATTATAAGTTAATTACACGTGTGAAACAAAAGTGAAAACAAAAGAGAATCGTTGAAATTTTACCAGAAAAAACTAAATGAAACTCATTTTATATCATTGAACATATAAATACGTGTTCGATACTAAATATATTTAACAAATTGCAAAATAAATGAGTCGAAATGATGCATAGAAGTGTTTATATGTATATCAGGTTGTCAAATATCAAAGAAAAGAAAAAAAACAAAACAATGTCGACACGACTCTGGATGTGTCCTCTAGCATGCTGTCACTTGCTGTTTTCCAATATGCAAATCAGCTCAGCTCAGCTCAGATCAGATAAGATGAGGGTCCATCAAGCATGATCAATGGTGTGGAATATCCTACAGATTCTTTAGGAACCTACCCACCTTGGTCCTCCACCCAGTCTTCCTGTAAGCAGAAGAGAAAGGAAGAGAAGAAACAAACCATTTAATTAGGAGTTCAAAACACTGTAATATATGGAGGACAATCAAAGAGAAACCTTATTTGAAAGTGGGTCATTGACAACAAACGATTGTTGCAAAGTAACTATTGCTTCCACAGAAGACAATACCTAATATCAAATATGGCAAATCCCACTGACCGTTTAGACAGAGTAGTCTGTGTTACTTCTTCATCTCCAGTCCATTCACACAGCTCCTCATCTTCCTCACTTCTCTGTGCCAGCTGGTCCCAGATGCTGGTGTTGAACCACAGCGACCCGGACAAGGTGAGACTGACCGGTGCGCACGTGATCCAGCGACACAGCGGGCAGCAGACCGTCAGCACGCAGCCCTGCAGCCGTGTGAGGGCTTGGAGGCAGGGCACGCAGAAGGTGTGCTGGCAGTGAAGCATCCGCGGGATTCTCTCCGTCCGGGAGTAGGCTAGGAAGCACACGGGACATTCGTTGTCCTCGATCAGAACCATGGCTGGGCTGTGCGGGTTGGTGAACGTCTTCCGTGAGATTCTCTTTGAATGGAGAAGACGCGGCTGCAAGACCCCAGTGTAGTTCAGACTGCAAATTGCTGAGAATGTCCAAAACAACTTTAGTTGGGTCCAACGAACCTTAAAATATTCCTTAAGTATAGGACCTAACCAATCAAGACGTTTGCTGTTTGGTATAGTCGGGCTACTAAGGAGTGCGGTTTGAATACCTGCCTGCGTCTAGCCTTTTTAAAGGCAGTTTGGGGGTGTGTTGCCAAAACTTGGCGTGACTTCCTCAGAATCTAACCTGTTGTTCTCGTGACACGATGAGGTTCATTGAAACCGAGGAATTAACCGCCTCCATGGAATAGCATTAGGCAAAATGACGTCATCTAACCAAAAGTGCAAAACAAAAAGCAGAAAAGTGCAGTTTGTGCAAGTGGTAACATACCTATAGATAAATAAGATACGATGAATATGGACAAGATAAATAATTAGCCAGTCTGTGTCATAATCAGCTTGTACAACTGTTGTATAAAAGCATTATCAAGGCCGCAACTGTAATTGCCCCTTGGGGACAGTCGGCCTAAACATGACCTTGACCCTAACCCTAACCCTGACGTTTTGGATGTTAAAACTTGCCTAATGACTATTGGGTGTGTGTGCAGGAGAAATCATTTGAGTTCACGCGCATTAACCAAATCAAATAAAGACGGCTGATATCTGTAATTATTAGCATTTTACTGGTAGCATATTTAGTCTTAAATGAATGTCGAATTTGCAGTATAGGCTAATGGACAAGAACAGTGCAGCATGGGAACTTAAATAGCCAGGGTAGCCTATCTAATGTGTTTAAAAAGCACTTTTGGTCATACAGTTACCTGCTTGACACTACAACAGGTTAAGTAATGGAAACTTTTTACTTAGTCATATGTCAGAGCCCACACTTCTTTACTTTAACTTGAGTTAAAATGTGTATTTAGTACTTCAACTTTGACCAGTCTTTTTAAAAATGAATATCTGTACTTCTACTTGAGCGAAGGATGTGTGTTGTTTTGTCATCTCTGATGTTGTCTGGTGAAATGATATCACCAAGGTAACACACCTGATGCAGGACACAGACATACTACCTTGATGCTCAAACTATAAAATTGTTACATTTTGTGGAATTAAATATTATGACACATTTCTATTGCATGACTGCAATTAAAATTAATTATTTGATATTGGATGAGATTGATGAGAAGACTATGATAGTAGAAATGTTGTTGGATCTCAGCTAACACACCCACATCACAGCAGCTTGGCATTACCTGTTGTGTTGGCCAACACTTATGTTTTTATAGATGTACAACTTAAATATGACTCTAAAGATTCTTCATAATATGAACAGCCTATATTTTACATGTAAGTATTTATTATTATTTAATGTGTCAAAAAGCTTTGCAAACAGCTATTAAATGGCACAAATGTTCACAAATCTTCAAATGTTTTTGAGGACACTGATTAAATACGTATCTCCATGTCCAATAACCATCTGACTCATTTAATATAGTATATAGTCACCCACGATAATTCACCTAAATCCTTGTTCATTTTGCAGCTTGTAATAAAGTGAGAGAACAAGAGATGTCCTGCTGGGGGTTTTTATTAGAATGAACTAAGAAGACGTACAGGTGCTGATTAGACCTGGAGTGAGGACAGGTGCTGATTAGACCTGGAGTGTGGACAGGTGCTGTCCAACACAGCCCTCACATCATGACCTGGACAGGTGCTGTCCAACACAGCCCTCACATCATGACCTGGACAGGTGCTGTCCAACACAGCCCTCACATCATGACCTGGACAGGTGCTGTCCAACACAGCCCTCACATCATGACCTGGACAGGTGCTGTCCAACACAGCCCTCACATCATGACCTGGACAGGTGCTGTCCAACACAGCCCTCACATCATGACCTGGACAGGTGCTGTCCAACACAGCCCTCACATCATGACCTGGAGTGAGGACAGGTGCTGTCCAACACAGCACTCACATCATGACCTGGAGTGAGGACAGGTGCTGTCCCCACAGCACTCACATCATGACCTGGAGTGAGGACAGGTGCTGTTCCCACAGCACTCACATCATGACCTGGAGTGAGGACAGGTGCTGTCCAACACAGCACTCACATCATGACCTGGACAGGTGCTGTCCAACACAGCACTCACATCATGACCTGGAGTGTGGACAGGTGCTGTCCAGCACAGCACTCACATCATGAGCTGGAGTGTGGACAGGTGCTGTCCCCACAGCCCTCACATCATGACCTGGAGTGTGGACAGGTGCTGTCCCCACAGCACTCACATCATGACCTGGAGTGAGGACAGGTGCTGTCCAGCACAGCACTCACATCATGAGCTGGAGTGTGGACAGGTGCTGTCCCCACAGCACTCACATCATGACCTGGAGTGAGGACAGGTGCTGTCCCCACAGCCCTCACATCATGACCTGGACAGGTGCTGTCCCCACAGCACTCACATCCTGACCTGGAGTGTGGACAGGTGCTGTCCCCACAGCACTCACATCATGACCTGGAGTGAGGACAGGTGCTGTCCCCACAGCCCTCACATCATGACCTGGACAGGTGCTGTCCAACACAGCCCTCACATCATGACCTGGACAGGTGCTGTCCCCACAGCGCTCACATCATGACCTGGACAGGTGCTGTCCCCACAGCCCTCACATCATGACCTGGACAGGTGCTGTCCCCACAGCACTCACATCATGAGCTGCTTGAATGTGATACCAGCAGGCCTTCTGCCTTTGACTGTTTTTATGTTAAAATCAACACACAATAGAACAACCTTTGCTAAATGCAGTAAAGTATGAGCCCTGCTAGCCCGGGTGGTAGCTTGTTGCGTTCCTAGTCAGCAACACTATTCATGCCCTCTTTGGCAAGCGACAGTCCTTCTGCTATAACTGACCAGCAGCACCCAAGGCTACAATTATAAATAAAAGAAAGCGAACTGCAAGAATAAAAATATACAGAAGGTCGTGTAGATTCCTCCAAGCTGTCTCATTGTTTGGACCTAACAGAGCTTTGCTATACTGGTCAACTAAGCCGATTGGAGATTTAAAAAGGTATTGGTCTCTTAATTCTCTCTGTAGACAGTGCTGAACTGCTTGGCTCATAGATGGACCAGAGATGCTGTCTGGCAGTGACCAGGTCTGTGTTCTGTCCTTCACACCTGAAGAGATGACCAGGTCTGTGTTCTGTCCTTCACACCTGAAGAGATGACCAGGTCTGTGTTCTGTCCTTCACACCTGAAGAGATGACCAGGTCTGTGTTCTGTCCTTCACACCTGAAGAGATGACCAGGTCTGTGTTCTGTCCTTCACACCTGAAGAGATGACCAGGTCTGTGTTCTGTCCTTCACACCTGAAGAGATGACCAGGTCTGTGTTCTGTCCTTCACACCTGAAGAGATGACCAGGTCTGTGTTCTGTCCTTCACACCTGAAGAGATGACCAGGTCTGTGTTCTGTCCTTCACACCTGAAGAGATGACCAGGTCTGTGTTCTGTCCTTCACACCTGAAGAGATGACCAGGTCTGTGTTCTGTCCTTCACACCTGAAGAGATGACCCGGTCTGTGTTCTGTCCTTCACACCTGAAGAGATGACCAGGTCTGTGTTCTGTCCTTCACACCTGAAGAGATGACCAGGTCTGTGTTCTGTCCTTCACACCTGAAGAGATGACCCGGTCTGTGTTCTGTCCTTCACACCTGAAGAAATGACCCGGTCTGTGTTCTGTCCTTCACACCTGAAGAGATGACCAGGTCTGTGTTCTGTCCTTCACACCTGAAGAGATGACCAGGTCTGTGTTCTGTCCTTCACACCTGAAGAGATGACCAGGTCTGTGTTCTGTCCTTCACACCTGAAGAGATGACCAGGTCTGTGTTCTGTCCTTCACACCTGAAGAGATCCAAGAGGCCTTGCTAAACAGAGCCATTAAGTGATTTGACCAAAAGCCAAAGAAACTCATTTAGGGCAACAGCATTAATCATAATATTCAGAACTTTATGCTTGTACTACTAAATTTTATCACATTTAGTCCACCGATCATTGTCACATCATTCGTATTCAACCTATTGCCACCACATGAATTTCCCCCTTGAAACAGTCTGACTGATTGTGTTCCACATGCGACGTCACCAGGATTAGAGATGTTTCCTGAGGATCAGTTACTCATGTCACGGACGACATATTCCTGCTGTTTTCCAGATACAATTCCAGTGAACAAACATCATTCAACACATATTTAGATACTTGCTTCCGTATTAAAAATTCCGTCATGGAAAATCTAGTGAGATGACTGGCACCAGTCCATCTGGCCAGGTAACAGCAGACAAGACAAGCAACTATTTAACTGGAGCTTTGCGGAAGCACCTTTAGATGATTCATTAAATCATGAAGCTCGTCACAAAAGCCTATAGCTTGTTTGTTTTTTCACTTACTGGGAAACTGAAGCATCTGAGCTAAACTTAACTGTCTTGTTTCATAGTTAAACCATCTGAGGGATGTGGTGACAAGAGGAATCTCAACCACATCCCAGGAAGAGAGACACGTTTTATTTCCTGAAAGGTAGGAATGAGAAGAAGCTATCGTTTGGAGAACCACACACCATGGGGCCACATCAGACTGAAAACTGGTACAAATAACACCACCACAATTTATGTGGTTCCACAAAGTGACCTGTAACGCTATGGCTGTACACCCACAGACCTGTAACCCCCGCGCTATGGCTGTACACCCACAGACCTGTAACCCCACAGAGAAGGACCTGTGTGCCGGCTCCAAACACACTCCTACAACCCATGAGCCAAGCACTTCCTGTGATTGGATCACAACTATTTAACCCCCCTCCCTCCCCCTCCCCCCGTCCTGCCTCACTCTCCTGTAAGGGTTGGGGACTCTGAATCTTCCAAAGTCTTGTGTGTGGGGCCAGGCCCCCCTCTGTAGTAGTGTGTTTACTGTCCTCTGCAGCCTGCTGTCCCTGCAGCCTGCCCTCTGCAGCCTGCCCTCTGCAGCCTGTCTTCTGCAGCCTGCAGCCTGCCTGGGGGAGCTGGCTCACTCCTGAGCTATGCTCCTCAGCACGTACTTCACCGTGTAGGCGAACGCCGCAAAGCCCACGATCACAAAGAGGTTGGCCAGGGCCCCGCCCAGCAGTCCGTGGTTGCGATTGGCCTGCTGTAGGCCGGGGGCGGGGTTAGCGAGGGGGGCGGGGGCTCCGTTCAGGGGCGGGAGGCCGTAGTGGGCGTGCTGCGGGTCGTGGTCAGGGACCACGTCTGGGAGGGGGAGGGGCTGCTGGCGAACACTCAACTCCTCTTGCAGCTTCTGCTTCTGTTTGATCTCCTGAGGGGGGGGGGAGAGAGAAGTGGGGGGGAGAAGGAGGGAGGGTCAGGAGAGAGAGACATGGTGTAGGGCAGGGGTGGGCAATCCTGGTCCTCGAGGGCCGGTGTCCTGCATGTTTTATATGTTTCCCTGCTCCAAACACACCTGATTCACATGAATGGTCATTACCTGGCTTCCACAGAGCTTGCTAACAACCCATTCATTTGAAACAGGTGTGTTGGAGCAGGGAAAGGTCTAAAACATGCAGGACAGCGGCCCTCGAGGACCAGGATTGCCCACCCATGGTGTAGGGCATGGGAGAGAGACATGGTGTCTCTACCATACTGTGTCTACAGTCTGTGTTATTGATCCTTAACTCTACCATACTTTGTCTACAGTTTGTGTTATTGATCCTTTAGGCAAAATGGCAAATAAATCTTTGGTATAGAAGCATTTGATCAAAGTACCGTGTGACTCAAAACATGTTGAATGCACTCTGCCAACAACGGTTTATAGTCCATAGTTCAAGTGGAATATGATGTGTTCACTAATGCATACAAACACTACAAACACTTATTATAAGCATCAAGGAAGAGATAAGCTTCCAAGCAACATGCTGGAGGCAATCACAGCGTTTCTATACAACATGCCAGACCTGTAGAACTGGATACGTGAACACTCAAGTTACAACGTCATGGAAAAGATAAGATTCCAAGCAACATGTTGAATACAATCAGATAAATCAAAGCAGACAGGCATGCTAGTTATGATTAGATGTCACGTTTGATCAAAGCAGACAGGCATGCTAGTTATGATTAGATGTCACGTTTGATACTTTGGAGTAAACGTGGCGTCTTATCAATGTGTCTCTGATGAAAGACCCCTGGTGTTGTGTAGGGGACCCTTCCTGCCAGGGTTCAGCTTCAGGGAAGGTTTGTATACTTACATCAACAACATCGGGGAAGAGCTCACTGAAGACCTTGTCCTTCAGGTTGAAGGCCAGACTCTGAGCAGACAGCTGGCGTTTCTGTGTACACAAAGTCACCACCACATGTAACAAAACTCAACACAATCTATAAAAACAAAGTGTAATCATATTATAAAAAGTGAATCACAATGTTCGTTATCAAAGCAGCTGTAATAAAATCTGAGTAATAGTAGTGGAAGTACACGAGCCTCTCTCTCTGCCTCTCTCTCTCGGCTCCTCAGGAGACACTAGTTCCTGTGGGTTCATGACAACCCTAATCTGATCATTAAATTATTGTACTTTATTGTTCCAAAGAGCACATTGGAGGCGTTGCAGCCAGCAAGATCAAATAGGTACAGGAAATACTAACAAAATAACGAGTTCTCAATACAAAATAAGCAATAAACAACTACAAGAGGAAAAACACTAACAATAGAAATCCCAGCCTGTTCCAGGTCGCTCAAACAAACGTTGACCTGACAGAACGATCCCTGTAAGACACATACTATGACCTGCCACAACGATCCCTGTAAGACACATACTATGACCTGCCACAACGATCCCTGTAAGACACATACTATGACCTGACAGAACGATCCCTGTAAGACACATACTATGACAGCTTCCTCATCAAAATCAAACCATCGGTAAACAAGGCATCACGTCAGAAAGTCTCTGTTGAATCATGGCTTCCGCATCAGGTCAGTGTTACAGGGACGTGTGGCTAAGCCTGACAGTTAGCCTGCCCCGGACCAGGCTAGTTTACAAGCATAAGTTTCCTTAGTAACTGAGTTCGTACTACATTAATCTGTCTTTATGGAACCGAATCAACTGGAAATGAGTCTGACTAACCGACATAAGCCTGGCTTATTCAGGTATATTTACTTAATGGAACAGGCCTTTGGTTTCGATGATATGGTTTGTGTTGAACCAGATGAACAACTGGGACTGGTGCTAAGGCCTGAAGCACGAAGCCTACAGGAACAGGGTCGACCCCTGGACTGAATAAACACACCAATGTACTAGTTGGGATGAACACAGCATCATGTTCTGAGTTGTTCCATGTGAACGTCTCCTCAGGTCCTCCCTGACAGGTGCTGTCAGGCCAAATACTGTCCTAGGGCCAAATACTGTCCTACCTGACGTAACAATGCCGTTCCAAAGCAAGGACGCGTCTGTCGCTATGCCGACCCTAAATTCCTGAGATAGTTACGCGTGCTAGCAGGAAACTGTCATGGTTGCTATACTGGTTACTAGGTAGGACGTTTTGTATTTAGGCTTATTTAAACCCTTTTATTCTACTTTACGATTTGACGTTTTCACTCGTTCGATAGCTAGTGCTAGCTAAGGCAACACATATAGTATTCTGACAGTACCGACAGTGCCGCTGGCCGAGGAGTCTCTCTCCTGGGGACCCCTGAACTCACCGTGTGGTCTGAGGTCTGGATGACCCCTGAACTCACCGTGTGGTCTGAGGTCTGGATGACCCCTGAACTCACCGTGTGGTCTGAGGTCTGGATGACCCCTGAACTCACCGTGTGGTCTGAGGTCTGGATGACTCCTGAACTCACCGTGTGGTCTGAGGTCTGGATGACCCCTGGATGACCCCTGAACTCACCGTGTAGTCGGAGGTCTCGATGCTCCCCAGGGTGGGGCCCTTCTCCACCATGAAGCTGAGCAGGCCGGTCAGGATGGTGGACACGGACCAGGCAGGGTTCCAGGTGTCAGGGTGGAAGTCTGTGATGGAGAGACACAGCCTGGGGACATCCAGGAGGACCGGGTCACAACACAACCAGGAGGACCGGGTCACAACACAACCAGGTAACGGTAAAGCAGGCTGATCAGTTAGCTACTCAACATCCTGGTTCGCTTCGCATACGGTGACCTTGTTGGCATAAATACAGTGTAGCTGATGTGACTAGGTTAAAAGCACTGCAGTATAAATACAGTGTAGCTGATGTGAATAGGTTAAAAGCACTGCAGTATAAATACAGTGTAGATGATGTGAATAGGTTAAAAGCACTGCAGTATAAATACAGTGTAGCTGATGTGAATAGGTTAAGCACTGCAGTATAAATACAGTGTAGCTGATGTGACTAGGTTAAAAGCACTGCAGTATAAATACAGTGTAGCTGATGTGAATAGGTTAAAAGCACTGCAGTATAAATACAGTGTAGCTGATGTGAATAGGTTAAAAGCACTTCAGTATAAATACAGTGTAGCTGATGTGAATAGGTTAAATGCACTGCAGTATAAATACAGTGTAGCTGATGTGAATAGGTTAAAAGCACTGCAGTATAAATACAGTGTAGCTGATGTGAATAGGTTAAAAGCACTGCAGTATAGATACAGTGTAGCTGATGTGAATAGGTTAAAAGCACTGCAGTATAGATACAGTGTAGCTGATGTGAATAGGTTAAAAGCACTGCAGTATAAATACAGTCCACACTGTTATTGCTGCACCTGCTAGTCTGAGGTCATGAGTTCAAGTACCAGCAGTGTTGCCACGAAATCTCACCTGAAGCCGTTATTCGGTCTCCGAAAAGTTGCTAGATTATGTGATGGCATGATTCCAAACCAAGTTGTGACCCTCACCCACACCTATCTCAACTCTGGGGTTCTATTGTGAACACTGACTAACAGTGAGGGGAATATGGGGAGGGCTGACACAGCAGCTCCACTATGCTTGTTACAAAAGGAGGAATCTCAGGGTAGACACCTTTCACCAAGCTGGTGAGTCAGAAACGTACCTTGTGTTGCATTTGAATCTCCCGTTTGGTGTAATCATGTAGATACTGGGCGGCTTGAAAGGGAACTCCCGTGGGAATATCAGTTTTCCATGGTAATATCCTCCTGGGAATAACATGAGCTGGCATTAGCATAACACACTTCATGAACCAAGGATGAAACCATGTTCACTTTGGCAGCTGTGTGTGTCACCGGTTAGTAATGTCACCAGTTAGTAATGTCACCAGTTAGTAATGTCACCAGTTAGTAATGTCACTAGTTAGTAATGTCACCAGTTAGTAATGTCACCAGTTAGTAATGTCACCAGTTAGTAATGTCACCAGTTAGTAATGTCACCAGTTAGTAATGTCACTAGTTAGTAATGTCACCTTCATATGGTGTCTTCTCTGGGCCTCTGACAACATAGTGCCTGTAAAACACAAACACAGTTGATGAAACTTGTACTTAGGAAGATTATCAAAATCCTTACTTTGCACTCAAAGGTGTTTAGGCAAAACATGTACTACGATAGAGGCCTAAAGAAAGTCACATAAAAAGCACATTGTAAATTATTGAGTTGTCTTTTAACAAAAAAATCATTAAATCAGTAGCACAGTAGAGAAGCGATGTCTAGACGTTGCAGTAGGTCACATGATCAAAGTGAGACATTCACCATTCCAGTATGTTGGAGGGGAGAGGTTCTGCACAGATGTAAGGCACAGGGTCTTTCTTTATCCTCAGGTAATCCTGTTTCAGTCGCTGCGTGGCTGTGGTTGGCGCTCTCTTGCTCCCATTACTGTTCATCTGGACACAGAGGCGTTACATAATCAGAAAGAAAACCCCATCTTGACACGTTATGCCATCACTGCAGTCATCTCGAGTTTAACCTACAATATCATAATGATGATCATCTACTGGGCTTTCCGAGTGAAGAGAGGTCTTTAGTTTGTGTGAAGGGTGTCCCAAATACAGACAGCGTTAACTTTCAGATTATATTCATGTACATAGTGCTGTACAGGCCTGGGCAGCACCCAGCGACACGAACATGACAGCTTCACTGACGATTGTCAACTACGCAATGAGCTTAACAGGAACGAATTTAGCTTTAACTTGCCAGAAATTGGGTAATAAAGACGTAATCCGTACTCCTTCGCGTACTAGTTTGCACATAATTGAAATAGCTCTACTTAGGCTAGCTATGAAATCTGACGCAAAGCCAATAGCTGCTGTAGCTTTGGCTTAAATTGTCCTACCTGGCTAGCTACGCAAGCTAGTGGTGGCGATGTTGTTCCGCCAGCTAGCTAAATCCGCCAGCTAGCCAGTGTAGTAAAACGCTGGGAGCTTATATTATTAACATACTAATTAACTAGTTAGAACAGACCACTGTGTTAACTAAACTAACCCCAGTAGCTAGGTAGAGGTTTTAGCATGAAGGTCGTTGTGTTGAGGTTTATTACTGAGCTCTGAGAAGTCACTACTGAACAGTCCGTTTCTTCACAGCTAGTTCTGGCTGGCTAGGCCACTGCTACTACTAGCTAGATAGCTATTTAAATGCTACGAGAACAAGCTAGCCAACGTCTATGTTAGCTAGCTTAGCCTTGCTAGCATTTCACATAAACAACGAAAGCAGGACATTAACTAGATCAGACATGAAACAAAAACAACATAATAGATCAGTCACCTCTTCAGAGAACCCAGTTAAATTAGTTGTTCGCGGAAAGACCCGATGTAAATCGTAGTTTATGTTGTCAAATCCAAAACCGAAAACGATAACCTAGCGACGACGTTACCACAGGGACTTTACAGTAGTTAGCTTCTCAACATGGCTTCCCGGTGAGCCGTCAGCTGGGGGGATAGAGCGGACCAGCGTCTCTAGATCATCCTCCTCAGGACCTTTACATTCAACTAGTTTATCATAGTACACGATGATGCCATTCCCCTCAACAATTTCATGAGACAACGTCTAATCATAACAATAAAATTAAATACAAATGTATCAAAAACAAATCTACGCAAGACGGCAGTAAAATTAAACGGAAGTGAAAAAAGTATATCTGATCCATTCGGCTAAACGTAGAGGCTACTACAAAATCGTGTTATTTTGTATTTATTTATCGTAGGCTTGTTTACGCTACCCTACCTGGTTTATCCTGCAGCATGTGAAATCAATCAAGACAAAGGACAATCGTCACAAAACATTTTATTGTCCCCAACATGAATATCCATCCACATGATTGAACTCATACCCTTTATGTAGTTACTTACTTAGGTTTTGACCTTTTCAATATAAATATTGCTCTTTATATGTTCTTATTCTTTGTAGATAAAGCTTATTGGTTCACCAGAATAACTGCAATTATACAAACTGATTTTTTTGTATGACTTTGACTAACTTTACAAATGATATAACAATAGTCAAACCTATCACCCTGCAGAAGAAGTTGACCCCCCCCGATTGTCATTGTATAATTTGCATTTATGTTTTTGAAGATTTCCTCAAATGACAATAGAGTAACTTCATAGTTATTAGTCTACATTCTGTCCTCAAAGCACCGTGTTCAGCCCTCCGCCCACTGAGTTTCAGTGTAGCGCGGTTCTGCTTGACAGTTGAGTTAACGTTGGTTGCTTTTGCCAGTTTGGTTGTTGTTGCCAGTTTGTCACCACCTCAGTCTGCTTCGTCAGTTTAGCTCCTGGGGCTGGAGAGACGGCGGGAGAGAAAACTCCCAAAAGATGCTTGTCTACGTGGAGAAACCTGCAGTAGGAGCACACACTAGAGTCACACGCAGTACACAACCACTGTGAAGTTATTTTAGGTTAAACACTAAAACGCATTATTTCATATTATCATGAAATAATGATAAGTTAACTGTGTTAATCTCACAGAATTTGAGTCCCCTTGTTAGTGAAGCGCAACAGAAGAAAAGACTGTAGATTCCTTCTGTGTGGTTCTGTGACTGGCAGTGTGTGTGTTGGATGGATATAAGGCTCCATTAGTAGCTCGGTAGCGTTCTGTATCTTGTAGTAGGATAAACGGTCTCATAGGATACAGGGGAAGCTTTCCCGTGTATTGGTCATAAGCAGTTCTGGTAGTTCCATATATACGCTTCAGACAAAAGCGGGTCGGGGTTAGGGATAAGATGACTGAATGGGAGTGAATTGTCAGTTCTCACTAGGATGGTAAAACAAACCTGTGTGTGTGTTTATGCCAAACCAAAAAAACAGATGACAGTTCCCTTCAGTGACCACCAGAAGACAGAGACCAGGACAAAGACCATGATGCTTCACTCACTCTGTCACGACCATCCTTGTTCGTCACCCTGCTGGTTCCTGCTATGACTCCTGTATCAATGGAAGCAACAACAGACATTAAGTCACTTTCTTCCTGGGAATATCAAATCCAATTTTATTTGTATAGCACTTTTTACAAGCAATTTGTGGGAAAAAAAACCCAACTTCACTCAATCAGTTTTAGGTGAAAACCTTTACAGGTTGATGACACCTTGATTATCCCTACATCAAATATCTTTGAGAGTTACTGTATGTGTTTGGTTGTAAAAGGCTTGGAGGAAGAATAAGGAGTCTGTACAAGTCAAGTGTCTGAGTGGTTTGAGTGGTAAACCCGCAACGTGTAACTGCATTCCCCACAGCCAAGAGTGAACCCATATGTTGATAGAGACAACGACAGACACCCAACAATCAGTCATTCAAGTCCCACAGCATTCCTGTAACAGTCTGACAATCAGTCATTCAAGTCCCACAGCATTCCTGTAACAGTCTGACAATCAGTCATTCAAGTCCCACAGCATTCCTGTAACAGTCTGACAATCAGTCATTCAAGTCCCACAACATTCCTGTAACAGTCTGACAAACTGTCAGCAGTCCAACAAGGTTACAGCAACGCTGAAGACCTATTCAGAGGCACACGTGACCAGAGAGAAGCAGAGGCTTTAATAAACACATCTCATCACTTTTATTCTCTGCATTTCTTTTTTCTCAGTGTTTCTAAACACATGGAAGGAAGTACTTCAAAGATATACAAATGTAAACAATACATAATGTCTCCAAATAGTACAGAACTATGTAACAGTAATCCCAAAAGGTTTTACAGATAATTTGGAAGATAAAAGTAAACCCCTACAGGCAGGGAGGATGTTGTATGAATGCTGAGAGCAGGCAGCTGAGTTGAGAGTTAAAATGAGCAGAAGCACATGTACAGCACAGTTGTTTTCAAAGAATTCTTAAAAAACTCTCCCAAGTCTATATACACTAAAAGACACTTACGTGGCTCGTCGCCTGGCAACCCACACCATCTAAACTATCACATCCCAGTTAGAATCAAACTGTAGATTTTCTAATGAAACAGAAGACGACTGTTTACTTCATAATCCAGGACTCTTGGGTCGTTATCTTTAAGTTTGAAAAACACGGACTCTGGTTCTAACACATTATTATTGTTGACATACACGGTTATCTTACTCTGAAAAGTTGAACTCAAACTGTAACACAGCATGTCTGCTTCCCTTTTCGAAAGTCTTTGGCTGAAGGTTTATAAAAATTCATGCCAACCACACATCGAGACCCTGATGACGACTAGCAAAAAGAAACTATTACGTATTTAGCAATCTTACTTTGGTCAATGAAAAACAACCAACACTGCCCTGAAGCTGTAGCAGGATCAGAATCTGGTTGTGTAGATGAACACAGAACATCAGGTTGTGTAGATGAACACAGAACATCAGGTTGTGTAGATGAACACAGAACATCAGGTTGTGTAGATGAACACAGAACATCAGGTTGTGTAGATGAACACAGAACATCTGGTTGTGTAGATGCACACAGAAGGTCTGGTCATTGTGAGGTCATGCTTTTTAACAGGACTGCAAGATGAAATGACCACAGCTAAGTGATCATCATGGTCACAATAAAATAATGGAAAGTTTTAGAGCATTCTGGTCTTTGATGGAAGCATGCAGAATACAGGCGATCAAAGATCAGGTGACCAGTCAAAAAGATACAGTGTATCTATCTTCATTGGACTCCAATCATTCCTCCAACATAAACCATACAGGACAAAACAACTCCAGAGGGGAGTAGACTCATGTTGGGACTGATCCAGACTGGATCATGTTAGGACTGATCCAGACTAGAAAGAAAATGGTCTCCAGAAATCTCAATATTCATTACCACTAGTATTTTGACATAAATAAAACAAAAAACACAAATAGAGACAGTTTGAGTGAATGATACCACAACAACAAAAAACTACACTGAACAAACAAAAAAACTAATCATAATACTGTCAGGTAAGAAAAGTGCAGCTGCATTACTTTTTTTAAATAATTGTATTAGTGTTTCATTCCAACTAGGCATCCTTCACTCCCCCCTCTGTGTTACAGTGCTTCTGGACTTGGCAGGTTCTTTTTGCATCCATAAAACAAAATCTCAAGTTTATAGTTTCTGTGACATCAATCAGAGGCCAGATGCTTCCAGATGCTTCCAGATGCTTCCAGATGCATGCACAGTGGCCTGCCAGCAGATCAAGCATGTTACAACAGTGACAAGCATACGATGTTGTTCCCACCCCAGTTCAGTCTGTAAAGGTGCAGAGAAGAAGGTGGCAGGAGAGATCAGGGGGCAGTAGAGATCAGGGGGCAGTAGAGATCAGGGGGCAGTAGAGATCAGGGGGCAGTAGAGGTCAGGGGGCAGGAGAGGTCAGGGGGCAGTAGAGGTCAGGGGGCAGTAGAGATCAGGGGGCAGTAGAGGTCAGGGGGCAGGAGAGGTCAGGGGGCAGTAGAGGTCAGGGGGCAGTAGAGATCAGGGGGCAGGAGAGGTCAGGGGGCAGGAGAGGTCAGGGGGCAGTAGAGGTCAGGGGGCAGTAGAGATCAGGGGGCAGTAGAGGTCAGGGGGCAGTAGAGGTCAGGGGGCAGGAGAGATCAGGGGGCAGTAGAGGTCAGGGGGCGGTAGAGGTCAGGGGGCAGTAGAGATCAGGGGGCGGTAGAGGTCAGGGGGCAGTAGAGGTCAGGGGGCGGTAGAGGTCAGGGGGCAGTAGAGGTCAGGGGGCGGTAGAGGTCAGGGGGCAGTAGAGGTCAGGGGGCAGTAGAGCTCAGGGGGCAGGAGAGGTCAGGGGGCAGTAGAGGTCAGGGGGCAGTAGAGGTCAGGGGGCAGGAGAGGTCAGGGGGCAGGAGAGATCAGGTGGCAGTAGAGATCAGGGACACAGTCACAGAAAAGCAGGTGCTCCAGAAGTAGCAGAAGAACACATTTCCAGAGATGGAGCCCAGAGTTGCAGAAGAGCCCACCTCCAACACACACAGTGAAGATGTCCCTGCTCATCCTTCCCACTAATGCCCTGAACACTCCATGTAGATGTTGCCCTTAGACACAGATCTGAGACCAGCCAACCATCCCTGAACCCTGTTACTGAACATCTTCAGGAAAGTGGCCTTGCTGACTTCAGATCAGTGTCTATGGGTGACTTGATGTTGCGGTCCACCCACGATGGGGGCTAACAGTGTGCCTCTCTGGTGTTCCCTAGCATTCCTCTATGGTGATGCAGATGAACTCCTGAATGCACTTCCTATACTGCTGTTCTGTGGGGCTGCTGCTGTGGTACTGGCCTGGCTGGCCTAGCGTCACAGGACCCTCTGCCTCACGCATCTCCTCGTTCATCCTGGCCAAACGCAGCCTGCGGAGAGGGGGAGGAGAGGGAGGAGGAGAGGGGACATGAGAGAGACGCGTCAGTAAAGCAAACTGGGCCCAACTGGTAAGCCCCTCACCCCCATGTGAGCACTCACAGTGTGGTAAGCCCCGCCCCCCCCATGTGACCACTCACAGTGTGGTAAGCCATGTGACCACTCACAGTGTGGTAAGCATGTGACCACTCACAGTGTGCTAAGCCCCGCCCCCCCCATGTGACCACTCACAGTGTGACGATGTCTGCGTTGGCCGCCTGCACCGCCACATTCAGAGGAGCCTGCCCCTCCTCGTCCACCTCCCTCTGGGACGCACCCCTCTTCAGAAACAAGCACACCTGCCTGGAGGGGAGAGAGTGTGTCCCGTTCAGACTGATAAACCACACGTGAACAAACAGCAACATAGGAAAGGCAGGGCTGGGATGAGGTCGGGGCTGGGATGAGGTCGGGGCTGGGATGAGGTCGGGGCTGGGATGAGGTCGGGGCTGGGATGAGGTCGGGGCTGGGATGAGGTCGGGGCTGGGATGAGGTCGGGGCTGGGATGAGGTCGGGGCTGGGATGAGGTCGGGGCTGGGATGAGGTCGGGGCTGGGATGAGGTCGGGGCTGGGATGAGGTCGGGGCTGGGATGAGGTCGGGGCTGGGATGAGGTCGGGGCTGGGATGAGGTCGGGGCTGGGATGAGGTCGGGGCTGGGATGAGGTCGGGGCTGGGATGAGGTCGGGGCTGGGATGAGGTTGGGGCTGGGATGAGGTCTCACCCGGTGTGGCCCAGGTGTGTGGCGTGGTGTAGTGGGCCCCGCCCCCCTCCTGTCACGCTGGTTGACGTCAGCTCCGTTCTGCAGCAGGAACTCACACGCCACCAGAGAGCCCTGCAGGACACACACACACACGTGTCACACACACATGTCACACACACACACACACACACGTCACACACACACATGTCACACACACACACATGTCACACACACACACGTGTCACACACACACACATGTCACACACACACACATGTCACACACACACACGTGTCACACACACACACACGTCACACATGTCACACACACACGTCACACACACACATGTCACAGGCCACATGCAGCTGTACTCGTCTGCAGGTTCACACACGTCCACCCAGACCATGTGTGCATTTGTGTGTAAATTATTATTTTGAAAATGTGATTATTGCAATTATTATTAATTGTTATTTTAGGCTTGGGGGGGTTATAAAAAAGTTAGTAAAACTCAATATGAATATAAAGTTCTCACAAACATAGCGAAACAGGTCTGTGTGTGTGTTTGTGTGGTGTGTGAGAGTGTGTGCATGTGTATATGTGTGTGAGTGTGTGGTGTGTGTGGTGTGTGGTGTGTGAGAGTGTGTGGTGTGTGTATATGTGTGAGAGTGTGTGGTGTGTGAGTGTGGTGTGTGTGAGTGTGTATATGTGTGTGAGTGTGTATATGTGTGTGAGTGTGTATATGTGTGTGAGTGTGTATATGTGTGTGAGTGTGTATATGTGTGTGAGTGTGTATATGTGTGTGCGTGTGTATATGTGTGTGAGTGTGTTGTGTGTGTGGTGTGTGGTGTGTGTGTATTGTGTTCCTCACCCCTATGACGGCCTGTATGAGGGGGGTCCGGCCCTCCTCGTCCTCGCTGGCAGAGCTGACCTCGGCGCCCTGGGCCAGAGCCTCGGCCATCAGGGCAAGGCAGCGCAGACGAGCCCCCCTGTGGAGCAGGGAGCCTGGGGACCTCACGTCCTCTCCCTCCCAGCCCTCCCCCTCCACCTCCACCTCCACCTCACCCTCCACACTGGAGTCTTCAGACTCCTCTGTAAGGGGTGGAAGAAACTTGGTGATAATCACAGGATTTTTAGTTGTAATGCTGAGCTCAGATAGGTCTAAACACCACAGAGTCACGTACCCTCCTCGGTGACGCTGTCCACCACAGAGCCGAACACCAGGACATCTGTGGAGCCGTCGGTGCTCCCGCCCAGACCACTGTCACTGCTCAGACCTGCAGGACCAACAGAGCCATACGGACACGTTAGTCCCCTCACACACACTCCCACAACACACACTACCACAACACAAACTACCACAACACACACACACTACCACAACACACACACACTACCACAACACACACTCCCACAACACACACACACTACCACAACACACACACACTACCACAACACACACTCCCACAACACACACTACCACAACACACACTACCACAACACACACACACTACCACAACACACACTACCACAACACACACACACTCCCACAACACACACTACCACAACACACACTACCACAACACACACACACTACCACAACACAAACTACCACAACACACACACACACTACTACAACACACACACTTCCACAAACCACACAACACAGCACCCAGTCTGCTCTTACTACGGGGCCCTGCTCCAGTGTCGAAGTAGGAGAACAGATGATCCAGCTCGTCAGGACAGAACAGAGAGTCACGACGGAACTTTGCTGCTGCAGCCGCTGAACATCCAGGAAGAAAGAGAGAAACACTTGAGACTTACAGCCCTTTAAGACTAAGACAACTTCAACAAAACAACCTGGCTGTCTATCGATCTATTGTCCAGTGTCAACAACCACTGTGAGCTGGTCCTCCCCAGAGGGATGTGTGGCCTCTGACCTGCAGACAGGTTGGCAGGCAGGGCGCTCCCGAGGTCGTGGCGGTGCCTCCTGAGGGTCTTGGGGGGGCCGCGCTGAGCTGCTGCGTCTCACACACTTCTTCCCCCCCCAGGGGCGTGGCTTCCCCCCCCCCTCCCCCAGCGCCCCGCTGCCTCGCAGCTTCCTCAGGTAGCGGCGCTCCACGTACTTGGCCTGGATCCAGACCTCCTTCTCCTGCCTGCAACACAGGAGGGGGACTTCATACAGAACACAGGAGGGGGACTTCATACAGAACACAGGAGGGGGACTTCATACAGAACACAGGAGGGGGACTTCATACAGAACACACGTTCCTGTCTGCAACACAGGAGGGGGACTTCATACAGAACACACGTTCCCGTCTCTACATCTGGGGATTTCCATTTTCTGTCTGGTCTTTCCATTCCTACTAATAGTTTTTCGCATGCGGAAATCTCTGAACTCAAAATTAAATGTATTAAATGTATGAGAACTTCATACATTTTAATAATGTTTGTCTTTTTCTACATGATTGGAAGTTTACTTAAAATAAGTAACGTATTTTTCGGAAAAGAAGCCGCATTTTCTATAACCCGCACCCGACCAAACTGGGAGTTTTGTGTTAGTAAATCTGAGTATAAACCGCACTGGAATATAAGCCGCACTTGATACAGGAACAATGATACCAAGTATGCACGAGTATAGGCGGTCTTACAGCATGCCGTTGTGTAACACTTTGAAAACGAAAGTAAGTAACTGCTTAGAGTTGTCTATTGCCCGGAAATTAACAAATATTTGAATAGCATTAATAGCATTTCTACTATTGTTTTGTTATAAAAACCACCACAAGAAAAAAATTAAATCGGGGTATAACCAACGGTTTTATTTCCGAAAAATACAGTACTGCTTTTTGTCCATTTATATTTCAGTATACTTCATTTTGTCTCTCTTGTGCCCTCTGCTGGAGGGTGGATTGGTTCTGGAGAACTTCCTGGTTCTGGAGAACTTCCTGGTTTTGCTTCTTCTCTGCAGGAGGACTCACCTGGTGCTGACCGGGCCGGGCTTCCGGGCTCCCAGCTCATCACAGGCTCCCTCGTAGATCTGGTTGATGAGCGTGTTACCCAACTCACACATCAGCTGGATGGGGAGAGGGAGTCGTTAACACATGTCAGGGTAACAACAGGAAACAGGAAGCTGTCAGGTTAGGAACAGGAAACAGGAAGTGCACCTTGAGTAACTCTGGTTCCCAGGAGTCCAGTGTGAGGGAGCGCACCTTGGAGCATTGAACCCCCAGACTTCTACAGAACACAAGATCAGAAACACTCTGAACACCAGATCAGAAACACTCAGAACACCAAACACAAGATCAGAAACACTGAACACCAAACACAAGATCATAAACACTCTGAACACCAGATCAGAAACATTCAGAACACCAAACACAAGATCAGAAACACTGAACACCAAACACAAGATCATAAACACTCAGAACACCAAACACAAGATCAGAAACACTCAGAACACCAAACACAAGATCAGAAACACTCTGAACACCAAACACAAGATCATAAACACTCAGAACACCAAACACAAGATCAGAAACACCAAACACAAGATCAGAAACACTCAGAAACACCAAACACAAGATCAGAAACACTCAGAAACACCAAACACAAGATCAGAAACACTCAGAACACCAAACACAAGATCAGAACACTCAGAACACCAAACACAAGATCAGAAACACCAAACACAAGATCAGAAACACTCAGAAACACCAAACACAAGATCAGAAACACTCAGAAACACCAAACACAAGATCAGAAACACTCAAAACACCAAACACAAGATCAGAAACACTCTGAACACCAAATCAGAAACACTCAGAACACCAAACACAAGATCAGAAACACCAAACACAAGATCAGAAACACTCAGAACACCAAACACAAGATCAGAAACACTCTGAACACCAAACACAAGATCAGAAACACTCTGAACACCAAATCAGAAACACTCTGAACACCAAACACAAGATCAGAAACACTGAACACCAAACACAAGATCATAAACACTCAGAACACCAAACACAAGATCAGAAACACTCAAAACACCAAACACAAGATCAGAAACACTCTGAACACCAAATCAGAAACACTCTGAACACCAAACACAAGATCAGAAACACCAAACACAAGATCATAAACACTCAGAACACCAAACACAAGATCAGAAACACTCTGAACACCAAACACAAGATCAGAAACACTCTGAACACCAAACACAAGATCAGAAACACTCAGAACACCAAACACAAGATCAGAACACTCAGAACACCAAACACAAGATCAGAAACACCAAACACAAGATCAGAAACACTCAGAAACACCAAACACAAGATCAGAAACACCAAACACAAGATCAGAAACACTCAGAAACACCAAACACAAGATCAGAAACACTCAAAACACCAAACACAAGATCAGAAACACTCTGAACACCAAATCAGAAACACTCAGAACACCAAACACAAGATCAGAAACACCAAACACAAGATCATAAACACTCAGAACACCAAACACAAGATCAGAAACACTCTGAACACCAAACACAAGATCAGAAACACTCTGAACACCAAATCAGAAACACTCTGAACACCAAACACAAGATCAGAAACACTGAACACCAAACACAAGATCAGAAACACTGAACACCAAACACAAGATCATAAACACTCAGAACACCAAACACAAGATCAGAAACACTCAAAACACCAAACACAAGATCAGAAACACTCTGAACACCAAATCAGAAACACTCTGAACACCAAACACAAGATCAGAAACACCAAACACAAGATCATAAACACTCAGAACACCAAACACAAGATCAGAAACACTCTGAACACCAAACACAAGATCAGAAACACTCTGAACACCAAACACAAGATCAGAAACACTCAGAACACCAAACACAAGATCAGAAACACTCTGAACACCAAACACAAGATCAGAAACACTCAAAACACCCAAACACAAGATCAGAAACACTCTGAACACCAAACACAAGATCAGAAACACTGAACACCAAACACAAGATCAGAAACACTCTGAACACCAAATCAGAAACACTCAGAACACCAAACACAAGATCAGAAACACTCTGAACACCAAACACAAGACCAGAAACACTCAGAACACCAAACACAAGATCAGAAACACTGAACACCAAACACAAGATCAGAAACACTCTGAACACCAAACACAAGATCAGAAACACTCTGAACACCAAACACAAGATCAGAAACACTCAGAACACCAAACACAAGATCAGAAACACTCAGAACACCAAACACAAGATCAGAAACACTCAGAACACCAAACACAAGATCAGAAACACTCTGAACACCAAACACAAGATCAGAAACACTCAAAACACCAAACACAAGATCAGAAAACACTCAGAACACCAAACACAAGACCATACCATTCCGTACCTGTGTATCCCTGAGCACTCGATGCAGAGCAGCACCCCCAGGTTGATGGAGGCCCAGCAGGGGGCGGCCTGGCTGCAGTCGCAGCACAGCTCGTTGCCTGGCAACATCTGCACCCGTTGGACCAGACTGTCCCCCCGCGCCCCCCCCCGCTCCCGCGCCTCGTTGGCCGAGTCGATGCTGCAGGTGGAGGGGGAGGCGGTTCTGTCCAAACGCTGTGGAGAGGAGAGGAGGGGAGGGGAGAGGAGGAGATGAGAGGAGGTGGAGAGGAGGGGAGGGGAGAGGAGGGGATGAGAGGAGGTGGAGAGGAGGTGGAGAGAGGTGGAGAGGAGGGGATGAGAGGAGGTGGAGAGGAGAGGAGGGGAGGGGATGAGAGGAAGTGGAGAGGAGAGGAGGGGAGGGGAGAGGAGGGGATGAGAGGAGGTGGAGAGGAGGGGAGGGAAGAGGAGGGGATGATGAGAGGAGGGGAGGGGAGGGGAGAGGAGGGGATGAGAGGAGGTGGGAGAGGAGAGGAGGGGAGGGGAGAGGAGGGGATGAAAGGAGGTGGAGAGAGGGGATGAGGTGGAGAGGAGAGGATGGGAGAGGATGAGAGGAGTTGGAGAGGAGAGGAGGGGTGGAGGTGGAGAGGAGGGGGAGGGAGAGGATGAGAGGAGGTGGAGAGGAGGGGATGAGAGGCGTGGAGAGGAGAGGAGGGGAGAGGATGAGAGGAGGTGGAGAGGAGAGGGATGGGAGAGGATGGGGGATGAGAGGAGGTGGAGAGGGAGGGGGAGAGGAGGGGATGAGAGGAGGTGGAGAGGACAGGAGGGGAGAGGAGTGAGAGGAGGTGGAGAGGAGAGGAGGGGATGAGAGGAGGTGGAGAGGAGGAGGTGGAGAGGAGAGGATGGGAGAGGAGGGGATGAGAGGAGGTGGAGAGGAGAGGAGGAGGTGGAGAGGAGGGCTGGGGATCAGTGGTCTTCTCCCAGACATCCACACTGAGAGATGTGATGATGTCATACATCTCTGTATTCAGATGAGTTGTGTCTGTGTGAGTGTCTGTACCTCTGTGTAGCAGTTATCTGAGATGTCTCTGTAGGCCGAGGCGATGCTGGCCTGGACCGCCTGGATCCACGCCTGCCGGAGCCTCTCTGACTCAGCCTGCAGCATGCAGCTCCTACAGACACCAGGACATGTGAGGGACACACACACACTCAGCATGCAGCTCCTAGAGACACCAGGACATGTGAGGACACACACACACTCAGCATGCAGCCTGCAGCTCCTACAGACACCAGGACATGTGAGGACACACACACACTCAGCCTGCAGCTCCTACAGACACCAGGACATGTGAGGACACACACACTCAGCCTGCAGCTCCTACAGACACCAGGACATGTGAGGACACACACACACTCAGCATGCAGCCTGCAGCTCCTACAGACACCAGGACATGTGAGGACACACACACACTCAGCCTGCAGCTCCTACAGACACCAGGACATGTGAGGACACACACACTCAGCCTGCAGCTCTACAGACACCAGGACATGTGAGGACACACACACACTCAGCCTGCAGCTCTACAGACACCAGGACATGTGAGGACACACACACACACAGCCTGCAGCTCTACAGACACCAGGACATGTGAGGACACACACACACACAGCCTGCAGCTCCTACAGACACCAGGGACATGTGAGGACACACACACACTCAGCCTGCAGCTCCTACAGACACCAGGACTGTGAGGACACACACAGTGCTCATATATACCTGTACATCATGTACCTGTATATCATGTACCTGTAGATAATGTACCTGTACCTGTATATCATGTACCTGTATATCATGTACCTCTATATCATGTACCTGTATTTCATGTACCTGTATATCATGTACCTGTATATCATGTACCTGTATATCATGTACTGTAGATCATGTACCTGTATTTCATGTACCTGTATATCATGTACCTGTATATCATGTACCTGTATATCATGTACCTCTATATCATGTACCTGTAGATCATGTACCTGTATACATGTACCTGTATATCATGTACCTGTATATCATGTACCTGTATATCATGTACCTGTAGATTATGTACCTGTACCTGTATATCATGTACCTGTAGATCATCTACCTGTAGATCATGTACCTGTACCTGTACATCGTGTTACTAATGGTGGCTATAAACTGTGAAGGTGAACCTGAAACACACACCTGCATGAATCCAGGGGACACACTTACTTGGTGGGGGAGGCGACCTCGAAGCAGAACCTCCTCTCACTGTCCTCGCAGGGCTTGACTGAGCACAGACGAAGGTCCTCCACCACCACCGTCAGGGAGTCCTGTCATTGGACGACAGACCTGTCAATAAACACTCAAGGACTTCATAGCAAACCTCGTAAGAATCTTTCATCGTAAATAAAACACACCTTGAGTTTCTTCTGGTAAACCAGCTGGCTGTTCTGTATGGAGAACCATCGCCTAGGAAACGGGGTCACAGTTAGATGGACAACCAATCACAACCCAGTAGATCAGAACTATTGATTTTCTTATCACTCCCACTAACATAATACACAAACATATTTTGCTGTCTCCATAGAAGCTAAATACAGTCTAGATTAGATATGAGGATTAATCTGGAATGGGTGAAGCCATGAGGCTAAAAGGTTTGCTCAGGGCCGATCCAGGGGGCAAGCATTAGACTGAAATAATACAATGATGTACAGTGTAGCTAAGCTAACTGGACTTACATTGTAGCTAAGCTAACTGTACTTACATTGTAGCTAAGCTAGCAGGACTTACATTGTAGCTAAGCTAACTGGATTTACATTGTAGCTAAGCTAGCAGGATTTACATTGTAGCTAGGCTAGCTGGACTTACATTGTAGCTAAGCTAACTGGACTTACATTGCAGCTAAGCTAACTGGACTTACATTGTAGCTAAGCTAACTGGACTTATATATAAAAACATTATTTTGTAGAATGGTGTCACACAGTATAGTCAGTAGCTACATAGTATTCTATAACATAATACAACAAATAACTAAAATGATAGTACATCTGTATCTACATGTAGTTGGTCTCTCTCTCTTCCTTCCTCTCCTTCTCTCACCTGTTCCAGGTCTTGAAAGCGTTGCTGGCTCTCTTGAACAGGTATCCCTCCATCACCACCCCACTAGGTGCATCAACGTCAAACTCCACCTTAGTGTCGTCATACGAGAAGTCCTGAAAGTTTAGGATGAGGAGAGGCACAGTTAGCATGTCTCTCTAATAAGATACACTACCTGGCTAATGTTTCCCAAAACAGACACTCGCAAACGCTCCTGATAAAAGCAGTTTGTTTCTTCTAAAAGCACATCAGGTACATTTGACCAGGATACCCTGAGACAGTTCTGTGTGTTAGTGTGGGACACCAGACAGACTTCTCCAGGGAGAGGGCCATGTCACCCTCTAACCCCGATAACAGGGTTAGGTTAGGGGGGCGGGAGAGGGTCATGTGACCCCAGATAACAGGGTTAGGTTAGGGGGCAGGGAGAATATGATCTCCACTCAGCAGACCAATATGCTGACACAGGAAGGACAGTGTGCTGTCACATGATCTGATGACATCACATGATCTGATGACATCACATGATCTGATGACATCACATGATCTGATGACATCACATGATCTGATGACATCACATGATCTGATGACATCACATGATGGTAGATGTGAAGTTACACCCACACACGCACGCTCACAGAAAACACATCAATAATGGGATTTCAACAGACTGACATATTAGTCCCCCATTACTGAACCAATCACCTTGTCAGTGTGCTTGTGTTCATGTGTGTTATAGCTAATGTTCTGATGTATTGATTAACTTAATGACAGGGTAAGACTACACATACAATAAAACCCTTATCAAGGTGACTAATATCACTAGTTGTCCCCTATCACTCAGGACCTCTCCTATCTCCTGCCTCCTTTGTCTACAACAGGATCTACTGGAAGCATTGGGAATGGGAGTCTCTCCTTCGTAAACAGTCCCTTCAGAAAGCACACTACTTCAGTCCCTCCAGAAAGCACACTCCTTCAGTCCCTCCAGAAAGCACACTACTTCAGTACTTAAGAAAGGAGACACTCACCTGCATCAAGGTCTGTGAGGAAGAGATGGTCACATGGGCAGGATGAAACATCACCATGGCGACATGAAGAGATGGTCACATGGGCAGGGTGAAACATCACCATGGCAACATGAAGAGATAGAGAGAGAGTACCATGTCAGTTGAGAACCTGAACACACTTCAGGATTTCAGTAAAAGTTTTATAATATCATAATACTGTGTTCTAACTCTAGTAGTTAAACTTAATTCATGATCTACTTGAAACTAGAGATCGTACAATTCTGGGGAAATTGTCAGGTGTGCTTGAGTCGTCGCAGTTGGGGACATCACCTCCAAACCGTTTAAACTATATCAAACATCCCAACATTCAGAGATTTCTCATGGGTTGAGTTTACTGGACATTTTGTATGCATACTTATTATTTATGAAGATGGCAGATTATAAATCATACATTTGTTGCTGCTCATTTACACTTCAAAATACTAAGAGTGTAGAATGAAACAGGGTTCTTGTCATTTCCCTCAGTGCAAGAAGGAATGCTGATAGGAATGTTGCAGCCCTCACATAGCTGAAACAGTTTGAAACATCAAAACAAATAAATTGGGCAATTCTGTGTACAAATGATCCTACCTATTGTCACTGGCAGTATCTTAGCTGGAATCATGATTCAAACAGTGTTAGGGTAGCCCTCTGCAAACTGAAAACATGACCACAAAAATAAGCTTGAAATGTATTTCTGGAAAATTGTCTCGTATAAAAACTTTATTAGAAGTGATCATGATGTGTAAGTAACAACGTCCCTGTCTGAACACTAGGGGATCATGATGTGTAAGTAACAACGTCCCTGTCTGAACACTAGGGGATCATGATGTGTCAGTAACAACGTCCCTGTCTGAACACTAGGGGATCATGATGTGTCAGTAACAACGTCCCTGTCTGAACACTAGGGGATCATGATGTGTCAGTAACAACGTCCCTGTCTGAACACTAGGGGATCATGATGTGTAAGTAACAACGTCCCTGTCTGAACACTAGGGGATCATGATGTGTCAGTAACAACGTCCCTGTCTGAACACTAGGGGATCATGATGTGTCAGTAACAACGTCCCTGTCTGAACACTAGGGGATCATGATGTGTAAGTAACACGTCCCTGTCTGAACACTAGGGGATCATGTGACTGGCTAGGGGATCATGTGACTGGCTAGGGGATCATGTGACTGGCTAGGGGATCATGTGACTGGCTAGGGGATCATGTGACTGGCTAGGGGATCATGTGACTGGCTAGGGGATCATGTGACTGGCTAGGGGATCATGTGACTGGCTAGGGGATCATGTGACTGGCTAGGGGATCATGTGACTGGCTAGGGGATCATGTGGGATCATCAGGGGTTATGTTTAGCCCTCTGAACACATGACCACAAAAACGTAAATAAGCTTGAAATTGGCTAGTATAACAACATTATTAGAAGTGGTCATGATGTGTCAGTAACTACGTCCCTGTCTGAGGGGATCATGTGACTGGCTATCCACTCTGTAAGTAGGGAAAACCTCCTTGTGCTTCTCCAATCATTCAGATAGTGACGGCTTGGGGACACCAAGACCTCGCAGCAGAAACCAGTAGTAACTGATTTAACTGAGTGTGAGTGTGTTTGGTTTTGAGGGACATTGTTCTTAAAACTATTTTCATTTTGGTGATTAAAAACAACTCGATGGAACATCTTTTGTCATGTTCGTCCTACTTGTCAAGTACAGGAAGTTTAAAATAAAACAAATAAGTAAATAATATCTTTAGAAACTCTTTTGTTATCCGAAGTCAAAGCTTTCATGATTTCTTTTGTTCTGTTGAAAAACCATCTGATGCTGAAGATCTGATTTGTCTTTTCAAAAAAGAGCTCAGAGAGATATTTTTAGGGCTTCATTTGAGTGCATTTAATTTAATATTATATCTGGAAATAGAAAAAGAACGTGACCTTAACTGAGCAGACATCCTTGATCTGCACGATATGTTAAGCAGTGTTGTCTGTGCGAGTCACATGATCTCCAGTGTTGTCTGTGCGAGTCACATGATCTCCAGTGTTGTCTGTGCGAGTCACATGATCTCCAGTGTTTTCTGTGCGAGTCACATGATCTCCAGTGTTGTCTGTGCGAGTCACATGATCTCCAGTGTTGTCTGTGCGAGTCACATGATCTCCAGTGTTGTCTGTGCGAGTCACATGATCTCCAGTGTTTTCTGTGCGAGTCACATGATCTCCAGTGTTGTCTGTGCGAGTCACATGATCTCCAGTGTTGTCTGTGCGAGTCACATGATCTCCAGTGTTGTCTGTGCGAGTCACATGATCTCCAGTGTTGTCTGTGCGAGTCACATGATCTCCAGTGTTTTCTGTGCGAGTCACATGATCTCCAGTGTTGTCTGTGCGAGTCACATGATCTCCAGTGTTTTCTGTGCGAGTCACATGATCTCCAGTGTTTTCTGTGCGAGTCACATGATCTCCAGTGTTTTCTGTGCGAGTCACATGATCTCCAGTGTTGTCTGTGCGAGTCACATGATCTCCAGTGTTTTCTGTGCGAGTCACATGATCTCCAGTGTTGTCTGTGCGAGTCACATGATCTCCAGTGTTTTCTGTGCGAGTCACATGATCTCCAGTGTTGTCTGTGCGAGTCACATGATCTCCAGTGTTGTCTGTGCGAGTCACATGATCTCCAGTGTTGTCTGTGCGAGTCACATGATCTCCAGTGTTGTCTGTGCGAGTCACATGATCTCCAGTGTTGTCTGTGCGAGTCACATGATCTCCAGACAGACTTCTGCGCTGGAGGAACACTCGGTCCTGAACAGTGGGTCTAATTAAACTGCATTTAGCTTTAGCTTCGAGTCCAATCAGTCCTACTATCCTAAACCCAGTTAATCATGATGAACTAATGACCACGGAATTATCCTCCTTAATTGACTGGGGGTGAGGAGAGAGGGACGAGGAGGAGAGAGGGATGAGGAGGAGAGAGGGATGAGGAGGAGAGAGGGATGAGGAGAAGAGAGGGATGAGGAGGAGAGAGGGATGAGGAGGAGAGAGGGAGAGGAGAGAGGGATGAGGAGGAGAGAGGGATGAGGAGGAGAGGGATGAGTGTCTCACCCTCTGTTGGATGATAGCGTGTTTGTGTTCCAGCTCTCTCTTCTCCACAGCTGAGTCGATGACCAGCTGATCCAGCTGGAACAGGATTATCACACACTCAGTCAGGGAGAAACACACACACACACACACACACACACACACACACACACACACACACACTGGACACACACACACACACACAGACACACACACACACTGGACACACACACACTGGACACACATACACACACACACTGGACACACACACATTCACAAACAGAAAAGACAAACTACTCAGGGACTGTTTTCACTCATCGGGCCAGCAGAGTGAAAGCCAGGGCCTTTCCTGGACATGAAGCCCACCCAGGGGAGCAGGAGACTGGGCTGAGAGGGGGGCTGAGAGGGGGGCTGAGAGGGGGGCTGAGAGGGGGGCTGAGAGGGGGGCTGAGAGGGGGGCTGAGAGGGGGGCTGAGAGGGGGGCTGAGAGGGGGGCTGAGACTGGGCTGAGAGGGGGGCTGAGACTGGGCTGAGACTGGGCTGAGAGGGGGGCTGAGACTGGACTGAGAGGGGGGCTGAGACTGGGCTGAGAGGGGGGCTGAGACTGGGCTGAGAGGGGGGCTGAGAGGGGGGCTGAGAGGGGGGCTGAGAGGGGGGCTGAGAGGGGGCTGAGACTGGGCTGAGACTGGGCTGAGAGGGGGGCTGAGACTGGGTGAGAGGGGGGCTGAGAGGGGGGCTGAGAGGGGGGCTGAGAGGGGGGCTGAGAGGGGGGCTGAGACTGGGCTGAGAGAGGGGGGCTGAGAGGGGGGCTGAGAGGGGGGCTGAGAGGGGGGCTGAGAGGGCTGAGAGGGGGGCTGAGAGGGGGGCTGAGAGGGGGGCTGAGAGGGGGGCTGAGACTGGGCTGAGAGGGGGGCTGAGAGGGGGGCTGAGAGGGGGGCTGAGACTGGGCTGAGAGGGGGGCTGAGAGGGGGGCTGAGAGGGGGGGCTGAGAGGGGGGCTGAGAGGGGGGCTGAGAGGGGGCTGAGAGGGGGGCTGAGACTGGGCTGAGAGGGGGGCTGAGAGGGGGGCTGAGAGGGGGGCTGAGAGGGGGGTTAGCCTAACCCTAACCCTAACCCTAACCCCATCTCATGGTTGCTGCTGCTTACCTCTGCTGCTAGCTTCTTCATGTAGGGGTCGATCTCATCCAGGATGTTGTAACCCTGCTGGAAGAATGTGTACTGGGCGTGCATGCATGACAGCATCTGGGACCGGAGGAGGAAGGAGGAGGAGAGGAGGGAGAGAGAGAGATACAGAGAGGGAGAGAGGGGGAAAGAGAAAGAGACCAACCCATCACAAAGTAAATCAGAAAACTTTCAAAACCTTAAAAATCCCCCAAACTGTTCAATCTTAAACTGTTCAAAATATCAGGAAAGGTTACTAAGGTTACTCACAGAATCAAGGATCTCAAACTTCTTTTTGGCTTGAAGGACGTTGATCTAGAACAAGGAAGTAAAGTTTGCTTTATGTGTGTGTGTGGTCTTGTTTAACTAATGTCCTCAAAGGTGAAATATGAAAAGCATGACATGGTGGGGCCCTTATTCTGATCAGGGCTTTTAGGGTTAATGACACCATTTTGAATGGGAGTGAATGGGAGTGAATAGGATTGAATGGGAGTGAATGGGAGTGAATGGGAGTGAATGGGAGTGAATGGGAGTGAATGGGAGTGATTGGTCTGGGACCCAGTGCGGTGTGTAAGTGCCCCCACCTGCAGCACGTAGTCCAGGCCCAGGTGCCTGAAGCTGCGTCGGGCGGTGCCGAGGGCGGAGCTGGCCTCCTCAGCCTCATGAGGACGAGTACGAGGAGCCTGGGCGTGCTTCACCTGCGCCAGCTCCAAGTCCTCACGCACACGCTCAAACTGACGACGCGTCTCCTTGAACTTACGCACGTCTCTGAGAGAGAGAGAGAGAGCAGTTGAGAGGGGAAGGAGGGGAGAGGGAGGGAGAGGGAGATAGAGAGATGAGAGAGAGAGAGGAGAGAGAGAGGGGAGAGGAGAGGAAAGAGAGACGAGATGAGAGGGGAGCGGTAGGGGAGAGGGGCAGAGGGGAGGGGGAGAGGGAGAGAGGGGAGGGAGAGGGGAGAGGGATGAGGTGAGAGGTAGAGGGATCGGAGTGACTCACTGATCGAGGAGAGAGGGAAGAGATGATGATGGGGCGAGGGAGAGGGAGAGTAGACGGGAGAGGGAGAGGGAGAGGGAGAGGGACGTCAGGGAGAGGGGAGAGGGAGACTAGAGGGAGAGCTTGAATGAGGGAAGGAGGGAGAGGGTAGGAGGGAGGAGAAGAGAGAGGGAAGCGGGAGAGGGAAGAGGAGAGTGACGAGTGGAGAGGGAGAGGGAGAAGGAGAGGGGAGAGGGAGAGGGAAGAGGTGAGAGGAGAGAGGGAGAGAGGGAGGACGGAGAAGGGAGAGGGAGAGTGAGAGGGAGGAGGGAGAGGGCAGAGGGAGAGGGAGGAGAGGGACGAGGGAGAGGGAGAGGAGAGCGGGAAGGGAGAGGAGGAGAGGAGATGCGAGAGGGACGAGGGAGAGGGAGGGACAGGAGGAGAGAGAGGGATAGAGAGAGAGAGAGGAGAGAGAGGGAGAGAGAGGAAGGAGGTTAGCATTTGCTAGTTAGCTTTGTTATACATGTTGGATGGTGGTAATATTTCATTCTACACATTTAAATGAACCCACAGTTTGAGGTATGTGTCAACACACAGACACTTCATCCTTGATGAAGGTCTCTGAAGCTGCTGCTTCACCAGATCTTGAGCTTGTCAAACAGATTGGAGAGGAGAGGGTGGGGGAGCGACATAGAGGGGGGCGAGAGACGGCGGGAGCGGAAAGAGCAGGGGGAGAGAGAGGCTCGCAGATGATCCAGGGAGAGAGGCGTGACGAAGAGAGAACGAGAGAGGGGGGAGAGAAAGAGAGGGGAGCAGATGAGAGAGGGGCAGGAGAAGAGAAGAGGGATGGGGGAGGGGGAGAGAAACCGAGAGGGGGAGAGAGAGGGGGGAGAGAGGAAAAGAGAGGGGGAAGAGAGCAGAGAGGGGGAACGAGAGGACGACATGAGAGGAGGGCGGGGAGAGCAGGAGAGAGGGGGGGAAGAGAGAGTGAGGCGGGCAGAGAGAAAGAGAGGGGAGAGAGAGAGGGCGGGGGAGAGAAAAGAGAGGGGGAGAGAGGGACAGAGGGGGAGAGAGAGAGAGGAGAGAAAGAGAGGGGGAGAGAGAGAGAGAGGGGCGGGGAGAGAGGAGAGAGCGGGAGAGAGAGAGAGGGGGAGAGAAGAGGACATAGAGAGGGAGAGAGAGAGGGGGGGGAGAGAGGGGGAAGAGAAAGAGAGGGGGGAGAGACAGAGAGAGAGGAGAGACACAAAGGGGAGAAAAGATAGAGGGGGAGACGAACATAGAGAGGGAGCGAGAGAGAGAAGAGGGGGGAAAAAGAGACAAGAGAGGGACGAGAGAGAGAGGGGGGAGAGAGACATAAGAGGGAGAGAGAGAGAGAGAGGGGGGGAAGGGGAAGGGCAGAGAAGTTTTCATTGATCTGTCTACAGCACATGGAAACCTCTAAGCTTCAACAGCACTATTAGACATTTGCCATCTGGTATTCTACCACTAGGTGGCAGGTAAGGCTGAGATTTATTTTGTGTTCTGCAGGAAACCATGCGCCACACCCCCTTCACTCACACACAGCGAGGGAGGGGTGGAGAGAGAGAGGGATGGAGAGAGAGGAGAGAGAGAGGGAGAGAGGGAGAAGAGGGAGAGAGGGAGCAGAGAGGGAGAGAGGGAGACGAGAGCAGGAGAGGGAGAGAGGGAGAGAGAGAAAGGGAGAGGAGAGGAAGGGATGGGAGAGAGAGAGGGTGAGAGAGGGAGAGAGATATGGACGAGAGAGATGAGAGGGAGAGATGGAGAGAGAAGAGAGGGAGAGAGGATGAGAGGGAGAGAGGAGGATGAGAGAGATGGAAAGCGGATGGAGAGAGAGAGAGAGATGGAGAGAGAGATGGGAGAGAGAGATGGAGAGAGAGATGAGAGGGAGAGAGGGAGAGAGATGGAGAGAGGATGAGAGGGAGAGAGGATGAGAGAGATGGAAAGAGAGATGGAGAGAGAGAGATGGAGAGAGAGATGGAGAGAGAGATGGAGAGAGGATGAGAGGGAGAGAAGGAGGACTCATCCTGGGCTGCTGTTTACTGCATGCCCGTGCTATACACAAATATATACAAACACAATCATTAAATAAAGTGAAAGCTTGGATTAGTGTGATCCTATGTTAGTCAGTCACACATTGATGATTAGAGATTTACTCAGTAGTAAACACACACACACACAACACACCACACACACACACACACTCATTAACAGAGAGTGGGATTGTGCTGCGTGCTACTCCACGTCACATGGTACAGTCGGGACTACACCACCAGAGTGAGTGAGTGAGTGAGTGAGTGAGTGAGTGAGTGAGTGAGTGAGTGAGTGAGTGCGACTACACCATCAGACCTGTGTTGGCCACAGTGGTGTATGTGCTGCATAAGCAATACAGCAAAACATTATATCTGTGACTATTATACACGTGTCATTATGTCTGTGTCTTTGTGTGTGTGTTGTGTGTGTTCGTATGGGGTCCGTTTGTTCGGATGAACCATGTGTGGTTTATGTGTGTGTGTGTGTGAGGGTGGTGTGTGGGAGGGGTGTGTGAGTGTGTGAGTGTGTGTGTGTGTGAGTGTGGTGTATGTGTGTCAGTGGTTGGAGTGTGTGTGTGGAGTGGTGTGTATGTGTGTGAGGTGTGTGTGTGAGTGAGTGACGTGATGTGATGGGAGTGAGTGAGTGAGTGTGTGTGTGTGAGTGTGTGTGTGCGTGGAGTGTGTGCGTGTGTGAGTGTGTGTGTGTGTGTGGTGTGTGAGTGTGTGTGTGGTGTTGTGTGTGAGTGTGAGTGTGCGTGTGTTTATGTGTCCAGAAACAGGATGCCTCCACTGTTGTTACTGATTCTGTGGTGGTGGTTGGTCCTCTCTCTAGAAACGTGTTGAAACATGGACGTCTAGGAATTGGGAGAACAAAGATGGATGGGGTCTCTCCCTCTTTCTCTCCCTCCCTCTTTCTCTCCTCCCTCTTTCTGTAGTGCTCACTGGTAGTGCCAGTGTGTGTGAGAGTGTGTGTGTGAGAGTGTGTGCGTGAGAGTGTGTGTGTGAGAGTGTGTGTGTGGAGAGTGTGTGTGTGTGTGTGTGTGTGAGAGTGTGTGTGAGAGTGTGTGGAGGGTCTTACCATGTGGTTAGTGTGTGTGTGTGTGTTGTGTGTGTGGAGGGTCTTACCATGTGGTAGTGTGTGTGTGAGAGTGTGTGAGAGTGTGTGGGTGTGTGTGTGTGTGTGTGTGTGTGTGTGTGTGTGTGTGTGTGGAGGGTCTCACCATGTGGTAGTTGACTATCTCTGGGGCTCTCCCCACACTTCTCTAAACATTCCTGCAATGACAGATTTAGAGACCTGAGTAAACACACGTCCAACATGCCACTGTCCCGCCCCTCAGGGTAAACACACGTCCAACATGCCACTGTCCTGCCCCTCAGGGTATACACACAGCCCCGATCACTGTCCCTCCCCTCAGGGTATACGCACAGCCCCGATCACTGTCCCTCCCCTCAGGGTATACACACAGCCCTGATCACTGTCCCGCCCCTCAGGGTATACACACAGCCCCGATCACTGTCCCTCCCCTCAGGGTATACACACAGCCATAATCACTGTCCCGCCCCTCAGGGTAAACACACGTCCAACATGCCACTGTCCTCCCCTCAGGGTATACACACAGCCCCGATCACTGTCCCGCCCCTCAGGGTATACACACAGCCCCGATCACTGTCCCTCCCCTCAGGGGTATACACACAGCCCTAATCACTGTCCTGCCCCTCAGGTATACACACAGCCCCGATCACTGTCCCGCCCTCAGGGTATACACACAGCCCTAATCACTGTCCGCCCCTCAGGGTAAACACACGTCCAACATGCCACTGTCCTGCCCCTCAGGGTATACACACAGCCCCCGATCACTGTCCCTCCCCTCAGGGTATACACACAGCCCCGATCACTGTCCCGCCCCTCCTAGCTAAACTGAACTTATCTTCAGAGAGCTAGCATTAGCACTAACGTTAGCTATAGCATCAAAGCCTGTTGCCCTAGCAATGTCTTTATGACTACCCATGCTGTCAGGAGATCCAGATCAAACCTGTTGTCGCCATGTAAACTACAGTACGAGTATAAACACGGCCATCTCCGGAATCCATTATTTCACACAGTTACGACAGCTGGCCCTCTGGACGAACCCACCCCCTTATGAAACCCAAACGCCTGGGTCTGGACAATACTGTTTACATCTGGGACTGTTATTGTTCTAGAGGGGGAACGTTCTGGAACACAGGGCAGAAGGACGATGATGAACGAGCTGAGCTCTGGTTCTCACACTCAGAATGTGAGGACATAAAACAGTACGAGCGTATTTGAACCTTCCACTCTTGATCTACAGTTGAAGTGCTCTAACCACCTAGCTGCACCCTGGCCCTCAGGTCCCTAACCACTAAGCTGCACCCTGGAGACCCAGAGATCATCTAGGTTCCTTCAGACGGTTCGACTCACAGAGATCATCTCCTCCTTCTTGCACTGCAGGGACAGGTCTTTGATGCCGTTGACGAACAGCTTGTTGGCGTTGACATATGCCCGTCCAGCCTCGATCATGCCACTGCACAGCTTCACCAGCTGAGAGACGCGATGAGCGAGGAGGAGAGGGAGAGGAGGATAGAGAGATGGAGGGAGTAGCGACTTATAATGTAGAGAGGCTTAAGTTTCGCGGCTTCTCTGATGCTTAGATCTGTCCATCTCTGCTCTCTCCTCGTTCTTTCTGCGGCTCTTCTCTCTTCGTCTCTTTGCTCTCGTCCGGCTTCTTCTCTTTCTCTCTTTTCTTCTCTGCCTCTCGCTCTGGTCTGCTCCTCTTTTGCTGCTGCTTTTCTTCTTTCTGCTCGCTCGTCGTCGCCTCGATCACTGTCTCGTATTTCTTCCCTTCCGTGCGCCTGTTCTGCTTCTTATTTTCTTTATCCTACAACTTCCCGTGTTCGCCGCCGACACACACACACCCTGTGCACACACACACTTTCTGATGCCTCTCTGCTTCCTTCCCTCACCACGTTCACCAGAAAACAAAAAACTTTTCCACTTAACTGATAATGAGAGAAGCTTAACCACTGTACTCTGTCATTACCACTCCACTGACACAGCAGTGTGTGTGTGGTGTGTGTGTGTGTGTGTGGTGTGTGTTGTGTGCTGCAGCAGTGTGTGTGTTTGTGTGTTTCAAAAAAGATCTAGATCATTGTGTACAGTGGGGTACAGTAATGTGTTTGCATGACCTTTGCATATCTGCAAGTGTGTACAACTGTGTGTCAGTGGTGTTAAAGAGTCTATATGTGTCAGTGTCTGTGTGCCTGCAGCAGAGTGTGTTATGTGTCAGTTGTGTGTGTGCAGCAGAGTGTGTGTGGTTGTGTGTGTGTGTGTGTGTGTGTGTGTGTGTGTGCGTGTGTGTGTGTGTCGTGTGTGTGTGTGTGTGTGCAGCATGGTGTTGGAGTCTGCATGAAGGCCAACATGTCACGGTGGTTTACTGGTGGAGGCCAGTGACCCCCATGTGACATCATGTGACAAGATGAGCACATGCATACACAACACACACAATCACACACCCACATACCACAACCACACACCACACGTACACACACCAACCATGATGGGCCTCAACACTGGCTTGAACACACAGGGTTTCACACCACACACAAACACCACACCCACACACCCACACACACTCCACACACCACACTCCAACCATGCACACATATACACACCCCGCGTTGACCACTGCTGGGGCCAACAACAGCTACGACTCTAACAGGGCCTAACAGGAATCCTCTCTTTTACATGTCATTACATGTGGCTAATCACCTTAGTGAAGAGAGAGCTGCACACTGTGACACTGTGACATGATGTGACACGCTGGCCTGCTGGAAGCAGATGTTGATGTTGTCATCACACATGACAGACCAGCAGGCCAGCATCAAACAAGCCTCTCAACTCTAATGCACAGCTATGCTTCATATAGGAAACATTTTAAAACCACTGAAGATGAGATTCTAAAAATAAATCGGAACATGGTAGAAGCTAAAACAGAAGGAGAGAGAAGATAAGAACATTATGTTGATTTATTGTAGCTACTAAGGACTACCTCATTCCTCACTGCCAATGATGCTAGCCTGGATATCTTCATCTGTAGCCTAGTGGCTCCAGGATCACAATAAGGACAGCTATTGATTCCTCATTTAAGAGCTGCATGAACTTTTTTAAGCCAATTAGATGAGGTAATGCTACTGCTAGTAATTAGATAAGCATAGTATCCCTTCACGTTAATCTCACTCTAACCCTTTGAAAGGTAAAAGAACAATCTCCTCTCCTTTCACTGTGTGTGGAAAAGAAACATTAGAAAGGTTGAAAAAAATATATATTTTTAAATCCACAATGTTCTTTTTTTAAATGCTACCTTTCGAAACTTTGTTATAAAATATTTTCTATACAATATTTTAGATAAAATATTTGTTATACCGTGTTGTTAGTGTTTTGGTAGACATGGTGAAATGTTTAATGTATTTGTGTGTTTGAGTTTAGTTTACAATGTGTGATTTTGAGAATGAAATAAACTTTTTTGCCAATTGTGTGTTGTAGGTGTGTTGGCGCGTTAAGTTCAGGAAACTTGTTAGAAGTATTGAAAGAAAAAAAAATAGTGTCATCAACTATATTCAGCGTAGTTGACAATAATTGGACCATTTGATGTTTTTACCAGGTACGTACCTTTTCTAGCTTGGCTTCGATCTCCACCACATCAGTCTCCACCTCGTCAATGCCAGCCCTGCAACACACACGCAGCTGTTAGCCACAGCACAGGAGATCTGTAGGATAACACAGCACAGAGATCTGTAGGATAACACAGCACAGAGATCTGTAGGATAACACAGCACAGAGATCTGTAGGATAACACAGCACAGAGATCTGTTAGATACACACAGCACAGAGATCTGTAGGATACCACAGCACAGAGATCTGTAGGATACCACCATATACCACAGCACAGAGATCTGTAGGATACCACAGCAGAGAGATCTGTGGATAACCACAGCACAGAGATCTGTAGGATACCACCATATACCACAGACACAGAGATCTGTAGGATACCACAGCAGAGAGATCTGTAGGATAACACAGCACAGAGATCTGTAGGATATCCACAGCACAGAGAGATCGTAGGATAACACAGCACAGAGATCTGTAGGATACCACACATATACCACAGTATAGAGACTACATTTGTCTTTTTGACATTTGCACATTCTGCACATTCTGCACATTCTGCAGGAATATTTACAAGAACACAACACACAACTCTGCCTTAACCACACAACCATTAAGGAAATTATGAGATGGTCGTGGGCACAGCCATTCTTTATGAAGATGTAAAAAATATGAATCTTTGTCAAGTATTGCACAGTCAGTCGGTGAAGAAGTCAAGACACGTTATTGCTTGTGGCTGGCTGCAAGGAGACAAATCATGGTGATAAAAAGTTTGTCTGTTAGCTTGTTGCGCTAGTTAACTATTTAAACAACAGCGCTCTCCACAGTCATTGGTTCATACACAGGCACTGTCACATGGCTCTGCTTTCACTGGCTCCCTTGCATAGGCCTTAGATCTGGAGGGTGTGTGTGTGTGTGTGTGTGAGTCTGTAACAATGCTCCGGCAAGATAAGGGTCCAGTATGTTCAGGTAAGAGTTAACTTAGAGGGAGCTTCTCTCTACACAAGGAATGAACACAGGATCATTCTTATACAGGATAAAGGGTTACATCTTCAACCTTTCTGGCAGAAGATTAGCAGGATCAATGTTTGAGGACAGGAATCTGGACATGAACCATGAATCCTGCAGACAGATCTGCAACGATCAATATGGGGATTAAAAGGAGCCCGGATGGGCCAGCACACACACACCACACACACACACACACACACACACACCACACACACACACACACACACACACCACACACACCACACACACACACCACACACACACACACCCACACACACACACACACACACACACACACAACACACACACACACACACACACACACACACACACACACACAACACACACACACACACACACACACACAAAGTCATCTCAGGGCACACACACACAGGTCATGCTCAGGTCACACACGCGCCCACTTACCCAGCTTGCACACACACATACAGGTCACGCAATCATAAACACGCAAACAACATGAAACACGCACACACACTATCTCTGAGTCTGTGTACAGGTCACATCAGCATGACTGACACCCTACACTGACCTTTGTCTTAATATGTTATGAGAACATTCTGTAATTTGACTGAAGATGTGTGTTCTGTAAAGTCCTGCACTCTGTCCACCCCTCCTCTCTTGTGTACAGGTCACCGTGAGGTGAAAGGTCACAACCCGGGTGTTTATACTTGGGGTGACCTAGCAGCTGGGGGGCGGGGCCTGGAAGCTGGGGGGCGGGGGCTGGGAGCTGGGGGCGGCCTGGAGCTGCTGGGCAGAGTGCTGTTGCGTTCTTCAGGTCTGCAGCTGCTGCAACACCACATTCCCAGAGTTCCACTCGGTCTGTGGAAGACTGGGTTTCTGTCAGCCCAGACCCGTCTGGAAGACTGGGCTCTGTCATGCTCCAGACCCGTCTGTGGAAGACTGGGCTCTGTCATGCTCCAGACCCGTCTGTGGAAGACTGGGCTCTGTCATGCTCCAACCCGTCTGTGGAAGACTGGGCTCTGTCATGCTCCAGACCCGTCTGTGGAAGACTGGGCTCTGTCATGCTCCAGACCCGTCTGGGAAGACTGGGCTCTGTCATGCCCAGACCCGTCTGTGGAAGACTGGGCTCTGTCATGCTCCAGACCCGTCTGTGGAAGACTGGGTTCTGTCATGCTCCAGACACATGAGGGGGGTCTGTGGAAGACTGGGCTCTGTCATGCTCCAGACACATGAGGGGGCGTCTGTGAAGACTGAGCTCTGTCATGCTCCAGACACATGAGGGGGCGTCTGTGGAAGACTGGGTTCTGTCATGCTCCAGACACATGAGGGGGCGTCTGTGGAAGACTAGGCTCTGTCATGCTCCAGACACATGAGGGGGCGTCTGTGGAAGACTGGGCTCTGTCATGCTCCAGACACGTCTGTGGAAGACTGGGCTCTGTCATGCTCCAGACACGTCTGTGGAGACTGGGCTCTGTCATGCTCCAGACCCGTCTGTGGAAGACTGGGCTCTGTCATGCTCCAGACCCGTCTGTGGAAGACTGGGCTCTGTCATGCTCCAGACACGTCTGTGGAAGACTGGGGCTCTGTCATGCTCCAGACACATGAGGGGACGAGCTGGAGCAGGTCAGAGGACATTCTGAGAACATTCCAGACACTCAAAATTACAAATGTGGCTTGTATGGTACACACATGTGCACACACACACACACACTGTCCAGGCGTGCCAGGGCAGTCATGCAGACAGGGGCATCTTAGAAGACTCTGCAAATCAATAATCCAACAGAGTGGCTGTCAGAGCTGTCAAGGTTAAGAGCCAGAAGCATGTGAGGCTGATCTGGAGAGGGTGTATGTTTGTCCTGGCACCTTTCACTGATCTGGAGAGGGTGTATGTTTGTCCTGGCACCTTTCACTGATCTGGAGAGGGTGTATGTTTGTCCTGGCACCTTTCACTAACGATTCCCTCTAACTCGACATGTCTGAGAGACAGGTGTGTGTGTGCATGTGTGTGAACAGAGAGGAGTGGGTGTGTGTGTGCATGTGTACATGTCGGAGGAACAGAGAGGAGTGGTGTGTGTGTGTGTGTGTGTGTGAACAGAGAGTGGTGGGGTGTGTGTGTGTGTGTGTGCACAGAGAGGAGTGGTTGTTGTGTGAACAGAGAGGAGTGGTGTGTGTGTGTGTGTGTGTGTGAACAGAGAGGAGTGGTGTGTGTTGTGTGTGTGTGTGTGTGAACAGAGAGGAGTGGTGTGTGTGTGTGTGTGTGACAGAGAGGAGTGGTGTGTGGTGTGTGTGGGTGTGTGTGAACCGAGAGGAGAGAGAGGAAGGAAACCCCTGAGGCACATCCACTTTATAAAGATGTCAGTGCAGTGTGAGCATGTGTGTGTGAGTGTGTGTGTGTGAGCGTGTGTGAGTGAGTGTTTTGTGTGTGTCTTCAAGGGTTAAGATGACATATTCCCTGATCTTTCTGATCGTGTTTGACAGTCCTGAAAGATGTGTGAGGTCGATGTGTGAGGAGGGACCTCACAGGAGGGACCTCACAGGAGGGACCTCACACATCTTCAGGACTGTCAAACACGATCAGAAACTCTCCAACGAAGACACAGATTCATGAAACAACACTTTCCCATGATGCTGTGGTACATACCATGATAAATAACATGTTACGGCCAATGACAAAACAAAGGAATGTCACAGCAATGAGAGACCACCCTGCTAGCTAGCAGACGGGCTAGCAGAGGGGCTAGCAGACGGGCTAGCTAGCAGACGGGCTAGCAGACGGGCTAGCAGACGGGCTAGCAGACGGGCTAGCTAGCAGGCGATAATCAACTCTTGATTATCATCTATAACAAATCCTCTTTCATCCCCCCCGCCCTGCCCCACCCTCCCAAAACCACAACAAGCACACTTCACTAATTTCCTCCTCAGAATCCTAAGTAGGCAGCTCCATGGCAACGACTCAGTGACATGCCATTGCCATGGCAACTGGCCTCGGCATTACTCACGTTTCTATCCCAGAGAGCCGCCGACCATCTCTTCCTTTTCCTACTACCTCACTCCCTCCCTCCCTCCCCTCCCTCCCTCCTCCCTCCCTCCCTCCTCCCTCCCTCCCTCCCCTCCCTCCCTCCCTCCCTCCCTCCTTCTATATCTCTTGTTCCAATTCTCCTGTTCGTTCTTTCTCACAAAACCCTCTCCCTCCCTCCCTCTCTCTTTCTATCCCTCTTTTGTTTCATTTCCATTTCTCATTGTTTCATTTTCCCCTTCTGCCAGTCTCCCTTTGGCTGAGACCACAGGTGCAGAGAGTGTGTGTGTGTGTGTGTGTGTGTGTGTGTGTGTGTGTGTGTGTGTGGTGTGTGAGTGTCTGTGTCTGTGTCTGTGTGTGTGTGTGTGTGTGTGTGACTACAAATATAACATAGTATTTTACAGCAAAGAGAGCAACAAGGAGTGTAGTGACCGGAGCAGGGTGTGTCGTCTGAATCCAAGTCTTTGTGCCTGAATCAGTCATGAATAAAAACACTAACCCACATGCACACTCACTCAAAGATTGGCCACTTTTCACCCAAACACACACAGGCCCAAACAAATCACTTTTCACACCAACAAACGTTCCAAACCCCGGTCGACTCTATGGCCCTTTCATCAGCAACAAGACACCTTCACCATGTCTTTCAAAAGGCCCAATCAATGAACAAACATGAAATTGATTCCCTGAAGAAACAATGATCTGGACTGCAGACCGGCTGAACCAACAAAGCAGGCTAACATCTCTGGTCTGAAAGAGCTCTGTGCGTAAGATCCACCACTAGCGTGGAAACCATCAGCTGCAGTCAGGGTCATTTCAATGGCGGGATTCTTGTCTTGTCAGTCATGTGATACTGTATGTATCTTAATAAATAAATAAAGGAATCAAGACTATGACTCTCAACCCTGAGTCTGCTGCACCACATGCTGGTAACAACTACACACAACTACCCCCTCTGCTACCTACACACACACAGCTACCCCCTCTGCTACCTACACACACACAGCTACCCCCTCTGCTACCTACACACACACAGCTACCCCCTCTGCTACCTACACACACACAGCTACCCCCTCTGCTACCTACACACACACAGCTACCCCCTCTGCTACCTACACACACACAGCTACCCCCTCTGCTACCTACACACACACAGCTACCCCCTCTGCTACCTACACACACACAGCTACCCCCCTCTGCTACCTACACACACACAGCTACCCCCTCTGCTACCTACACACACACAGCTACCCCCTCTGCTACCTACACACACACAGCTACCCCCTCTGCTACCTACACACACACGCTACCCCCTCTGCTACCTACACACACACAGCTACCCCCTCTGCTACCTACACACACACAGCTACACCCCTCTGCTACCTACAACACACACAGCTACCCCCCTCTGCTACCTACACACACACACAGCTACCCCCTCTGCTACCTACACACACACACACTACCCCCTCTGCTACCTACACACACACAGCTACCCCCTCTGCTACCTACACACACACACAGCTACCCCCTCTGCTACCTACACACACACAGCTACCCCCTCTGCTACCTACACACACACAACTACCCCCCTCTGCTACCTACACACACACAGCTACCCCTACTGTTCTGAAAAGCTTCCCCAAAATTGCTGCTAAAACAAACTAATTACAGGAACTAAAATAATGATTTTCTTCTAAACTAGAGCACGAGTCCCCTGATCCTCACTGTGTACAAATCCTCTGAGTCAGATGCTAACTGAGGCTAATGCTACATCCAGTTCCCACCCGAGGCTCCCAGGGTGTGCATCCAGGGACCAGGGCGTAGTCTGGGGCTGGGGAGGGCTGGGGAGGGCCCACCACAGCCATGGAGGGTTACAAGGTCTGTCTGATCTTCCACATATCCGACTCTGGAAGAAGCCACCACATAATGAGGGGCTGTCCTCGTCTTAGACACGGCTCGGGGAGAGGGACAGATGGAGGCTGTGAAGGAAGGAGATCAAGAGAGAGAGAGTGGGCTGGGACAGGGTCACTGCATCTCATACTAATGCTGTGTGACCGTGTGTAACCCTGCAGCTCCACAGTCTGGAACCCTCCAACATTCCTCCATGTTGGGGACACAGATGACAGTTGGGGTGGAACACTGTGACAGGCGCCTTACAGGAGTGGAGTGATGAGCGTTGGAAGGTGAGAGAGGATAAGAGAACAGGAAGGAGAGTGAAGATATAATGGCTGCTTGGGAAAGCGCTGCAGGGGGTGTGGGAAGAATGTTCATTTCTTTCAACAGACACACACTCAAGACGGACTTGCATCAAGGTGTGAGGAAACAGCTTCACACGATCACACACGTCCCCCTCCGGAGGTAATGCGGCTGGCGTGTTGGAACTAGAAAAGACAGCTGGGCATTCCAGATTCTTCTTAATTCAAATTTCTCCTTCCTGCCGACATTTATGATTCGGACACATGGTCTCCCCTGACAACACATGGTCTCCCCTGACAACACAGAGACAGGTATGACCTGGTCTGTGCTGGTCTGTTGTTCTGCTGTTTAGAACCTGGTCTGTGCTGGTCTGTTGCTCTGCTGTTTAGACCTGTTAAGCCAGAGATGTATATGAGCCCCTCCCTCCCTCCCATCCCTCTCAGCCTCCCCCCCTCCCTCCCACCCTCCCGTCATGGCAGAGAGAAGGCAGCTTCGTATCAGAGTGTTTGAATGTGGACCTCAGTTTGAGTCATGGCTATACTTCCAGAATTAAACCAGAATCTGTAAAAACCTGTTGTGTCACAAATGTGTTGTCTCACCACATCTCAGATTTGAATTCCTGTCTGGTGCTGAAAGAAGGAGAGTGTGACCTGGGACAGGCAGGTAGCTAAACAGGTAAGCTCGAGTGCAGTAGCTGTAACACTGCCCATGTTAGCTGAACACAAGGGATCTACTGTCTTCACTTAGAAAGACTTGTCACTGACAGTAGTATTACTCAGGCCTTGAAGAATGTCAGAGAGTGATGAAGCCTCTGTAGCAGCAGAGACCCAGATACTGACCTGGCTCAGTCAAACATGTCACCTCAGATACTGACTAGCTGACTCAGTCTAACATGCCACATCAGGACCCTGGAGAACCACATTGTTCACAAAGTGAATGTAATCAAAATAGTGCTTCTCCGTCCTCACGCAGGTTACACACATACACACACACACATACACACACCTGCAGGTCAGATAGAGCAGACTACAGACCTGCAGGTCAGATAGAGCAGATTAGAGACCAGCAGGTCAGATAGAGCAGATTAGAGACCGGCAGGTCAGATAGAGCAGATTAGAGACCTGCAGGTCAGATAGAGCAGACTACAGACCTGCAGGTCAGATAGAGCAGACTACAGACCTGCAGGTCAGATAGAGCAGACTACAGACCTGCAGGTCAGATAGAGCAGACTACAGACCTGCAGGTCAGATAGAGCAGATTAGAGACCTGCAGGTCAGATAGAGCAGATTAGAGACCTGCAGGTCAGATAGAGCAGATTAGAGACCTGCAGGTCAGATAGAGCAGATTAGAGACCAGCAGGTCAGATTGAGGCATCTGTTTTTAAGGCCGGAAGGAACCGTGAGTAACCCGAGCAGCCTGGACAATAAATAACTGAGGTTTTCATTCTGGGGTCTTTTAGGCATAGAGCCATGAGCTCCACCACGTACGTTCTTACACAGGCACACGTACACACTCTGTCTGTCTGTCTCACACACACAGACACATGCGCACACACACACAGATATGCAAACAAACCAAAGCTAAAAGCGTGACATGTTCATGTTCTTTGGGATGGACACCACAGGGAGAGTGTGTAGGAGGGATCCCATCCGTAGTGTGTAGGAAGAGATGAGTGAGTTAGAGCGGGAAAGATGAGATGGAGGGAAAAGTACAAACGAGAGAGCAGAGAGAAGGAGAGAGATTCAGAGAGGTCTTCCTGTCTAAGTAGGTTTACATAATCACAGTCTTACACAACACCCTGAACACTGTCAGGACACACGTACACCATCACACCACAAGAGGAGACCTACACAGATATGGTATACACAGAAACACCCCCTGTTCAGTTAGCTATATTATCTGTCCCAGAGACATACTTACATGCACGCACACACACACACATATACATATACACACACACACACACACACACACACACACACACACACACACACACACACACACACACACACACACACACACACACACACACACACACACACACACACACACATACAGGCAATAAATGAAGCATGTGCTTCCTCTCCCTGGTGGCCGAGAGCAGGACTAACGGGGGCCCAGACACAGAGTCCAGACACGGGGACACGAGACGTCTGGCTGAGGGGTTCTGGGAGCGCGGATCAGAGGTCCAAATCATTGAATGTTGGAAAAGGAAAAGGTAAATGACCTGGACACCCTTCTGCTTGATGAGGAGGAATATCTGTCTCTCTCACTCTGGTTTGGGAGGAAATTAGTTTCTCAGTCGCATTGTAAAACATCCAAGGATTTCTCGGTAGAATCTGTCACAGTTAAATTTTGAGTTTGTTTTGGTGTACTACCAGAGACAACCAGGAAGTAATCTGAGGATAGATTAATCAAAATTATTCTATCAATCATCTTCTGCCTTTGCCAACACATTTTTTTCCCAAGAATGCATGTACATACAGTCAGCCTGGGATTGCACGAGCAAGGCATTCGCCTGTGGGGGTTAGGGCTGCATCACAGGAAGGTGGGTGGAGAATGGAGGGCGGGATAGAGGAGAGCGAGAGAGAGAGAGGGGAGAGAGAGAGAGAGAGAGAGAGAGGGGAGAAAGAGAAAGAGATGGAGAGAGAGACAGAGAGAGAGAGAGACAGACAGAGAAAAGAGAGAGAGAGAGGAGAGAGAGAAAAGAGAGGATGAGAGAGAGAGAGAGAGAGAGAGAGAGAGAGAGAGAGAGAGCGAGCTTTGAGGCCTTAGAGGATGACTCACAGGATGAAGGGTTAGAAAGCCCCACAGATCTTCAGTGCTCGTGTCCTCCTCATCAGGAACATCTCAACCTACATGGACAATTCAATCTCTGAATCCTGTTGCCATGACAGTAAGTCTATAAGCATCCTCCTTGACCCCAGGACCTGATCAAGCAGGCTGGGCGTGTCCTACTAGATGTGGTCTGGTGAGGCTGGACATGCTGCTCTCTCAAACCTGATAGGCCGACGATCACTAAGAGCCAAGCTGAGGTTCTCCTTGGACGAGCAGCTAAACTCCACCACACAAACACCAGATCATTACAGTAGAAACACCAGATCAATACAGTAGAAACACCAGATCATTACAGTAGAAACACCAGATCAATACAGCACAAGCAGGCGGCTGGAGCCTCAGATGCTGCAGGCCCCAGCCTGCGTCGTCGTGTATCAGTTAGACAGGATCCTTTCAATCTCAAACGATGTGTTTCTGGTTTCCATGAAGTTACGCTTCCATAAATCACACTGAGGGTAAAACATGGTGCAGCTGTTTACCTGGGATGGTCGTCATGGTGAACTGAAGTCATTCCCTGGGATGGTCGTCATGGTGAACTGAAGTCATTCCCTGGGATGGTCGTCATGGTGAACTGAAGTCATTCCCTGGGATGGTCGTCATGGTGAACTGAAGTCATTCCCCTGGGTCAAGTCAGGTCTCTCCCCCCTTGTAACGCTCCTACTCCTCTCGTTTAGAACAGAGGGCCTCTGCACTCTGAACCAGATCCAACCAAGAAACCAACTGGCTGGCTGCTGACTGGCTGGCTGACTGGCTGACTGGCTGACTGACTGCTGGCTGACTGGCTGGCTGACTGGCTGACTGGCTGACTGGCTGCTGGCTGACTGGCTGGCTGACTGGCTGACTGACTGGCTGCTGGCTGACTGGCTGGCTGACTGGCTGACTGGCTGACTGGCTGACTGACTGACTGGCTGGCTGGCTGGCTGACTGACTGACTGACTGACAGGCTGACTGGCTGCTGACTGGCTGGCTGACTGGCTGACTGACTGACTGACAGGCTGGCTGACTGGCTGGCTGACTGACTGACTGACTGGCTGACTGACTGGCTGACTGGCTGACTGGCTGACTGGCTGACTGGCTGACTGACTGACTGACTGACTGACTGACAGGCTGGCTGGCTGGCTGACTGACTGACTGACAGGCTGGCTGGCTGACTGACTGCTGACTGGCTGACTGACTGACTGACTGGCTGACTGGCTGACTGGCTGACTGGCTGACTGACTGGCTGGCTGGCTGGCTGACTGGCTGACTGACTGGCTGGCTGACTGGCTGCTGACTGACTGGCTGACTGACTGACTGGCTGACTGGCTGACTGGCTGACTGGCTGACTGACTGACTGGCTGACTGGCTGACTGGCTGGCTGGCTGGCTGGCTGGCTGACTGACTGACTGGCTGACTGGCTGACTGGCTGACTGGCTGGCTGACTGGCTGACAGGTTGACTGACTGGCTGGCTGGCTGACTGGCTGACTGGCTGACTGGCTGGCTGACTGGCTGACAGGTTGACTGACTGGCTGGCTGGCTGACTGACTGACTGGCTGACAGGTTGACTGACTGGCTGGCTGGCTGACTGACTGACTGGCTGACAGGTTGACTGGCTGACTGACTGACTGGCTGACAGGTTGACTGACTGGCTGGCTGGCTGGCTGACTGGCTGACTGACTGGCTGGCTGACTGGCTGCTGACTGACTGGCTGACTGACTGACTGGCTGACTGACTGGCTGACTGGCTGACTGACTGACTGGCTGACTGGCTGACTGGCTGGCTGGCTGGCTGGCTGGCTGACTGACTGACTGACTGGCTGACTGGCTGACTGGCTGACTGGCTGGCTGACTGGCTGACAGGTTGACTGACTGGCTGGCTGGCTGACTGGCTGACTGGCTGACTGGCTGACTGGCTGGCTGACTGGCTGACAGGTTGACTGACTGGCTGGCTGGCTGACTGACTGACTGGCTGACAGGTTGACTGACTGGCTGGCTGGCTGACTGACTGACTGGCTGACTGGCTGACTGGCTGACAGGTTGACTGACTGGCTGGCTGGCTGACTGGCTGGCTGACTGACTGGCTGACTGACTGACTGACAGGTTGACTGGCTGAATGACCTCAGGACACATCAGAAACATACATTGGTCTATTGTGACTGAAACACATCATACACTCACTGCTCACATTGCAGTGCACTGTCTCATCATCCCAGTCCTCCACACAGAAACACATGACTGATACACTCACTGCTCACATTGCAGTGCACTGTCTCATCATCCCAGTCCTCCACACAGAAACACATGACTGATACACTCACTGCTCACATTGCAGTGCACTGTCTCATCATCCCAGTCCTCATCATCCCAGTCCTCATCATCCCAGTCCTCATCATCCCAGTCCTCATCATCCCAGTCCTCATCATCCCAGTCCTCATCATCCCAGTCCTCATCATCCCAGTCCTCATCATCCCAGTCCTCATCATCCCAGTCCTCATCATCCCCAGTCCTCCACACAGAAACACATGACTGATACACTCACTGCTCACATTGCAGTGCACTGTCTCATCATCCCAGTCCTCATCATCCCAGTCCTCCACACAGAAACACATGACTGATACACTCACTGCTCACATTGCAGTGCACTGTCTCATCATCCCAGTCCTCCACACAGAAACACATGGCTGATACACTCACTGCTCACATTGCAGTGCACTGTCTCATCATCCCAGTCCTCCACACAGAAACACATGACTGATACACTCACTGCTCACATTGCAGTGCACTGTCTCATCATCCCAGTCCTCCACACAGAAACACATGACTGATACACTCACTGCTCACATTGCAGTGCACTGTCTCATCATCCCAGTCCTCCACACAGAAACACATGACTGATACACTCACTGCTCACATTGCAGTGCACTGTCTCATCATCCCAGTCCTCATCATCCCAGTCCTCCACACAGAAACACATGGCTGATACACTCACTGCTCACATTGCAGTGCACTGTCTCATCATCCCAGTCCTCCACACAGAAACACATGGCTGATACACTCACTGCTCACATTGCAGTGCACTGTCTCATCATCCCAGTCCTCCACACAGAAACACATGACTGATACACTCACTGCTCACATTGCAGTGCACTGTCTCATCATCCCAGTCCTCCACACAGAAACACATGACTGATACACTCACTGCTCACATTGCAGTGCACTGTCTCATCATCCCAGTCCTCATCATCCCAGTCCTCCACACAGAAACACATGACTGATACACTCACTGCTCACATTGCAGTGCACTGTCTCATCATCCCAGTCCTCCACACAGAAACACATGACTGATACACTCACTGCTCACATTGCAGTGCCCTGTCTCATCATCCCAGTCCTCCACACAGAAACACATGACTGATACACTCACTGCTCACATTGCAGTGCACTGTCTCATCATCCCAGTCCTCATCATCCCAGTCCTCATCATCCCAGTCCTCATCATCCCAGTCCTCCACACAGAAACACATGGCTGTACACTCACTGCTCACATTGCAGTGCACTGTCTCATCATCCCAGTCCTCCACACAGAAACACATGACTGATACACTCACTGCTCACATTGCAGTGCACTGTCTCATCATCCCAGTCCTCCACACAGAAACACATGGCTGTACACTGCAGATAATGACCCATGTACAGCAATGTACATCACACATGTACTTATTGTGTTGAGAGGCACAAAATGAACCACAATCCTCAATCTCAAAATTAATCCAGCACTCAAATCGTGTAGTCCCATCTAGTTACATCTCCAAGCTGCTGTCTTAACGGTGGTCTAATGCCAAGCTTCCATGCTCTCCAGGAACCCAGTCTCAGTTCCTCAGTAAATGACAATACCAAGCAGAGCAGCTCCTAAATGAACCCTGGTTCTAAAGGTCACAGTGCAGATTAATATTATAGATGAAAACGTAAACCCAGATTAATGTTATAGATAAAAACATAAACCTGAATATTCCTTCATCAGCGTTGAGGAGGCCATCTGTCAGACATTCAACCATCATCAATACTTTGATCTCCAGAACGTGATCCCGACCACAAGCTTCACGATAACTCACAACACTACTTTATATCCCAACGCTCAACACACGTCACACAGAAAGACTGAAGGGGAGCGATGTACGGTTTTGGTGGTCCGTAGGAACTACAATCCTCCGCCCAGATGACTAGGCCAAGAGGCTGAAGCAGTGAGAGAGAGGTGATGGGATATGTAGTCCAGCTGTTTGGTTTCAGTGTGTAAGGGGTGATGGGATATGTAGTCCAGCTGTTTGGTTTCAGTGTGTAAGGGGTGATGGGATATGTAGTCCAGCTGTTTGGTTTCAGTGTGTAAGGGGTGATGGGATATGTAGTCCAGTAGTTTGGTTTCAGTGTGTAAGGGGGGATGGGATATGTAGTCCAGCTGTTTGGTTTCAGTGTGTAAGGGGGGATGGGATATGTAGTCCAGCTGTTTGGTTTCAGTGTGTAAGGGGTGATGGGATATGTAGTCCAGCTGTTTGGTTTCAGTGTGTAAGGGGTGATGGGATATGTAGTCCAGCTGTTTGGTTTCAGTGTGTAAGGGGTGATGGGATATGTAGTCCAGCTGTTTGGTTTCAGTGTGTAAGGGGTGATGGGATATGTAGTCCAGCTGTTTGGTTTCAGTGTGTAAGGGGTGATGGGATATGTAGTCCAGTAGTTTGGTTTCAGTGTGTGAGGGGTGGATCCTAAACATGTGACTACAGAGACACATGTTTGATGTTGGGTGTGTTTTCTTTCTGTGTGTCTCTGTGGTGTGTCAGTGAATGGGAGCATATCATCCAGGCCTCCACACAGACTGAGACACCAGCAGAAAGACACGCCCCTTCCGCACACACAAACACAAACACAGTGACAAGCCCAGTTGCTATAGCAAACAGACAACTGTTTACAAATGTCTCCTTGCTTTACATGATCGAAGCCTGTGTTGTGTCGCACACACACACCCTACCTAACACAAACACACACACCCTACCTAACACAAACACACACAAAGGCCAGTCTGTGCTGATCAATGGCTGCCTTCCACACAATGATCTCTCAGCCGATAACAGAGGCTGTGATGTTTCTGCAGTGTGGAAGATGACTCACACACCTCACCTCCAGCAAGCCTGCAGTGAACATTCCTCTTAGAGCAGGACAACACAGACCCACCACCCTGACAAGACACACACAGACACACACAGACACACGCAGACACACGCAGACACACACAGACACACGCAGACACACGCAGACACACACAGACACACACACAGCCTCCTTCGTAATCCTGCTTCTTCACGATCCACTCCATACCTAGCCCTGCAGCCAACCATGACAAGGGATTAAACACATTCCTCCCTGAGCGTGCCTATCTCTCCTCACGCTCTGTGTCCATCCATGAACAGCTCTACTGAACGGCCACAGCCATGTAGGACAAGGACACCTTCTCTGTGGTATCATGCATGAGACTTCCTCTGTGGTATCATGCATGAGACTTCCTCTGTGGTATCATGCAGCATTATCGTGCTTTGTTTGCTGTTACTTGAAGGATATTTCAGAATAATCTGTCCTGGATCTTTCTGTCTCCAGCAGAGCCGTGTCCAGCTCCGTCTGCCTCAGTCCTGGAGACTCTGTAAGGAGCCCCTCCTCCTCTCTGACAGGGGGGGTCCTGGAGACTCTGTAAGGAGCCCCTCCTCCTCTCTGACAGGGGGGGGTCCTGGAGACTCTGTAAGGAGCCCCTCCTCCTCTCTGACAGGGGGGGTCCTGGAGACTCTGTAAGGAGCCCCTCCTCCTCTCTGACAGGGGGGGTCCTGGAGACTCTCTGTAAGGAGCCCCTCCTCCTCTCTGACAGGGGGGGGTCCTGGAGACTCTCTGTAAGGAGCCCCTCCTCCTCTCTGACAAGGGGGGTCCTGGAGACTCTCTGTAAGGAGCCCCTCCTCCTCTCTGACAGGGGGGGTCCTGGAGCCCCTCCTCCTCTCTGACAGGGGGTGCACAAACAACAGCTTCAGAATAGAGGAGGCTATTAACTAGTCATGCCTGTAGTCAATATACATGAGACTGGCTTGTATCATCACAACAGCACAGACACACAGACACATGAATGGAGGCACACACAAAAGGATGAATATACACACAATCAGTTTGTTGCTTGTATTTATGGTACAGTGTATGTTTGTAAATTAATTGTACATTTGCTAATTATATATATTGTGGCACACGGCACTGCAGACACACTCCACTGCAGACACACTCCACTGCAGACACACTCCACTGCAGACACATTCCACTGCAGACACACTCCACTGCAGACACACGCCACTGCAGACACATTCCACTGCAGACACACACCACTGCAGACACATTCCACTGCAGACACATTCCACTGCAGACACACACCACTGCAGACACATTCCACTGCAGACACACACCACTGCAGACACACTCCACTGCAGACACATTCCACTGCAGACACACTCCACTGCAGACACACTCCACTGCAGACACACACCACTGCAGACACATTCCACTGCAGACACACACCACTGCAGACACACTCCACTGCAGACACACTCCACTGCAGACACACTCCACTGCAGACACACTCCACTGCAGACACATTCCACTGCAGACACACTCCACTGCAGACACACGCCACTGCAGACACATTCCACTGCAGACACACACCACTGCAGACACATTCCACTGCAGACACACACCACTGCAGACACACTCCACTGCAGACACATTCCACTGCAGACACACTCCACTGCAGACACACTCCACTGCAGACACACACCACTGCAGACACATTCCACTGCAGACACACACCACTGCAGACACACTCCACTGCAGACACACTCCACTGCAGACACATTCCACTGCAGACACACACCACTGCAGACACATTCCACTGCAGACACACACCACTGCAGACACATTCCACTGCAGACACACACCACTGCAGACACACTCCACTGCAGACACATTCCACTGCAGACACACTCCACTGCAGACACACTCCACTGCAGACACACGCCACTGCAGACACATTCCACTGCAGACACACACCACTGCAGACACACTCCACTGCAGACACACACCACTGCAGACACACTCCACTGCAGACACACGCCACTACAGAGACTCGCCACTACAGACAGTCCTCCCCTTTGACGGAGACCCAACCTTGTGATGAAGCTAGTTCACCTCCTACTCCCCTCCCCTGGCACCAATAACTCCACATCTCCTATTACCCAGAATGCCTTTGAAGTTCTGGAATGGTGTTCTTATGCTTCCGACATGAAAGATTTCTCCCCTGGTGTTCGCGGCAGGAAACATTTGTCACGGCCAGCAATATGCCCCCGCAACGGAAGACAAATATTGTAATTGGAAGGGCTGGAAAGACTGTTTTTGTGACACTATGAACAGCAAAGGTTCAGATGGTTAACAGTCGGTTGCTGATTAAAACATATATTATATAATGAACTAGAGAGCCGATCATGTAACAACACATGCTCAACCTGAGAAAAAGAGAAAGAAAGAGTGAAGGAGAAAAAAACAGACAGTTGCCATGGCAGCTGGAGTAACAGGTCACCAGGGCGACCTGCTAGTGATGAAGAAAGAGGTGGGGCCACCCTGCAGCCAGGTGACCCGGCTGTTCAGACAGACCATGAGGTCCTGGAGACACGGTATGGAACTGAGATAATCAAGCTCTGGGACGTCAGGGTGTAGAAACCAGGGCATCAATCTGGAACCAACAGAGGCTGACGGGACTCAGAACACTGAAGAACAGAATGAGACATGCAGCAAAAAGAGATGAACATCCATTTCTGTATTTCTTAATATTTATGGTTATGAGGGGAACTGGACAGGGGAGTCTTTCTGGCTCATCCTCACCCTGAAGCAGTCATCCCCTGCCCCCACTCCCATGTGGTGTTGGTTAGCAAGACTGCGTGTTTCTTAGGCGTGGTTCTTCTCCAGCAACAATCAGAAACAACACAGAGACACTACCATGCCAAGTACGTAGTCAAAGGAATAAAAACCAGGGTCGTCCATGGAATAAAAGAGTAAATAAGACCAGATTTGACGCTGCAGAATCAGGCCAGACGTGAACCAGGAACAGAATCCACCAGAGCAGATCAGCGTGATCAGTCTGTCCTCACACGGAGTCTGTCCTCACACGGAGTCTGTCCTCACACGGAGTCTGTCCTCACACGGAGTCTGTCCTCACACGGAGTCTGTCCTCACACGGAGTCTGTCCTCACACGGAGTCTGTCCTCACACGGAGTCTGTCCTCACACGGAGGGCCTCATCAGTCTGTCCTCACACGGAGGGCCTCATCAGTCTGATCAGTCTGTCCTCACACGGAGGGCCTGGGTGAACTAGAACCTGCACCTTCAAACCTTCCAAAGACCTTCATAGCTTCGCTCTTTGGTTGGTGTGTCATGTTTCATGTATTAGATCCATGGCTGTTTGGGCTGCAGTTTAACTCTGACTCCATCTGGCTCCTCCTCAGAGACAGCACTGCTGTTTAAACATCTGGCTCCTCCTCAGAGACAGCACTGCTGTTTAAACATCTGGCTCCTACTCAGAGACAGCACTGCTGTTTAAACATCTGGCTCCTACTCAGAGACAGCACTGCTGTTTAAACATCTGGCTCCTACTCAGAGACAGCACTGCTGTTTAAACATCTGGCTCCTACTCAGAGACAGCACTGCTGTTTAAACATGCATCATCCTACTCAGAGACAGCACTGCTGTTTAAACATGCATCATCCTCCTCAGAGACAGCACTGCTGTTTAAACATCTGGCTCCTCCTCAGAGACAGCACTGCTGTTTAAACATCTGGCTCCTCCTCAGAGACAGCACTGCTGTTTAAACATCTGGCTCCTACTCAGAGACAGCACTGCTGTTTAAACATCTGGCTCCTACTCAGAGACAGCACTGCTGTTTAAACATGCATCATCCTACTCAGAGACAGCACTGCTGTTTAAACATGCATCATCCTCCTCAGAGACAGCACTGCTGTTTAAACATCTGGCTCCTCCTCAGAGACAGCACTGCTGTTTAAACATCTGGCTCCTACTCAGAGACAGCACTGCTGTTTAAACATCTGGCTCCTACTCAGAGACAGCACTGCTGTTTAAACATGCATCATCCTACTCAGAGACAGCACTGCTGTTTAAACATCTGTCTCCTACTCAGAGACAGCACTGCTGTTTAAACATCTGGCTCCTCCTCAGAGACAGCACTGCTGTTTAAACATCTGGCTCCTACTCAGAGACAGCACTGCTGTTTAAACATCTGGCTCCTCCTCAGAGA